>JAJFDH010000057.1:0-216786 GCA_028637635.1 Xylariaceae sp. X802 | reverse complement strand
CTGATGATACAGCGCTCGATGAATCTCCCGATGCTTTTCGAGTCGGCCTTGCGAAGGGCTTCGGCCTCGACCCAACTACTTAGCTCGCACCGGGCTTCCACGATCGAATGCTTCCCGCGAGATGAGGGCATGGTTTGAACATCTATGACCCATGAGGTTAACGGTTCTGACGGAATGTTCCACCTATGTTTTTCCTCGATCTGACCGGCCCTGGCTTTCTGGCACTCTGGGCAAGACTGGGTAGCCTTATGCACATCCCTAGGTAAGCCGCGCCAGTAATAGAGAGCTAACAGTTGCTTTTTCAAGGCATCGCGCCCACGATGTATGGTCTCTAAGTGGCATTCGCGAATGAGCTGCTTCTGAACTTCTTTATCATCGACGACTCGTCTTGGTAGTTGCCACCGGTGTGCTCGGGTCCAAAGGAGACGTTGGTAATAGAAGAACTTGACGGCCGTGTTTCGAAAATTACGGCGATGGACATCTCCTTTGATACCTGGCGGCATGGCACCCGTGGTTAGGAACCGAGCTATGGCATGGCTCCGATCGGACCATTTCTGCAGTTTGTCGAGAGGGGATTGAGCTTGGCTCGCGAAAACGCCACCTATCGAAATTGTCGGATAATCTGTCGAGGGAGCAGGGTCGTCCCGATCTTGCGGCGCTCCAATGTCTGGTGAGATAGCCATCACATGAAGTTGGTGATCAATAAAATCTTCGACATTTCCCTCCCATTGGTCATCCAACTCATCGGATGGCCCTGGCGGTTTGCGTGACAACCCATCAGCGGCAGTATGTTCCTTACCGGGAATATGATGTAATTCGAAGTCGAACATCTTGATGTAGGCAATCCACCTAGTAAGGGCTGCGCTGGGCAGGGCTGAGAAGCCGTCGTTGAGTTGGGCGATGAGGACCTTGGCGTCAGTTTCAAGATGGAACCTGATCCCATATAGGTAGTTTCGGAGTCGTCGTAAGGACTTGACAACTCCAAGGCACTCACGCTTGGTCGCATCGTAATTGAGTTCTGCGCCCTTCCAACAACCGGATTCATAACGCGCCGGGCGAATGTGGCCGTCGATTTTCTGGCACAACAAGCAACCCCAACCTTCACCTGAAGCGTCGACTTTGAGGTAGATCGGACCGCCTCTGTAATCTATGGTGATCAGGACTGGTGCTGTCGTCAACTTCTCTTTGAGTGTGTCCATGGCATGCTTCTGGGGTTCCTCGAAGCGGAACCGCTCCCCTTTGCGTGTCAGGAGCGTCAAGGGCTGCGCGATCGAGGCATACCCTTCGACCCAGATGCGATAGTAGATCGTAACGCCAAGGAAGGCTCTGACTTCTTTGAGGTCTTTGCAGTAGGGCCACTCCTTTATCTTGATTATCTTGGCGTCGACTGGCTTGCGTCCGTTTGTGCCACAGATATAACCCACGATTTTGGCTGATTGGCGACACCACTCACTTTTCTTGGCGCTCACAGTGAGCCCGGCTAGTTCGAAGTTCAACAGGGTCGAATCGATGTTGACGATGTGTTCCCACACGAATTGCCGTATACCTTCGGAGATCTCCCCGATCGTCGTAGCGGCTGGTAGGTCCCTTAATTGCGATGTCGTCAAAGAATGGTTCGCATTTGGCCGGAGCTATGTCGTATAATACTCTGGACACAACTCGTAGGAACTGCGACACCGAATTCGTATATCCCTGTGGCAGCGTGGTCATCTGCAACGGCCCAAACGGGCTACTGAATGCTGTTAGGGGCCGACTGCTGACTGCTAAGGGGATCTGGTCGTAACCGGAGAATAGGTCCATGACAGTCAGTATCTTGCACATTGCAAATTCTTCGGCGAATTCGTCGCAGCTTCGTGGAAGGCCAGCATCTCGGATGGAGACTGCGTTCAGCTTGGTGGCTGAATTGATGAGTCGCAGTCCGCCGTTCTGCTTTTCCACTACAAACCATGCGTTGCGGTATGGAGATGCCGCTTCTTCGAGGATCGTATGCTTCATTCGCGTTCGGAGGATCTCCGTAACCGCTTCCTTGAGAGGCCCGGGGATCTGTATGCCTTTAGCTTGCCAGGCTTGGTGTGGTACGGTTACCATCTCATAGGGTGGTGCAACACGCTCGTCAAGTCTACCGATTTCTGAGAAGTCCCACGACAAGGTCATTTCTCGTCGAAAGAGGACTTCCAACAAGGCGGCCTTTTCGGGATCGGACAGCTCCGTCTTTTCTAGGTCGGTTAGGATTTCTTTGACTCTCTCATCAGTAAGGCGTGTGCCTCTGTCTTCTTTGGCGAACCGTGGGAAGACGTCGGCCCAGATGCCGTCTCGTCTTGATTTTGTCTCATCCTCAATACTGGTTACCTTCTCCTTGAGGACGTCGTCTTTCCACTTGTAGGACCCTGGAGGGGTCTTGCCACTGGGAATAACGTCGTCCCTGGGGTTTATTTTTCTTGCTTTCGGTTTATACATCGTGTTGGCGTAGGCGACCGGGTTGTCTTCCGATCGTGATTCGGTCGAAGCAGCTGCTGCTTCCTTTTCTCGTTGTAGTCGTTCATTCTTACATTTGGTCACTAGCTTCCATATAGCAGCTGTGAGCACCTCGTCCATCTCTTCGTTTGTGAGCGACGCAATGATAGTCTCGTCGTTCTCCAAACCTAAAGATGCTATATCAACATGATCTTCCCGATCGGGTAGCTCCCGCGTTCTTGGCTCTTCTTCGGGAATTGGGGTTGGAGGTCGGGCTGGCTTCCAACGACGGTTTGGCACTTCTGGAGCGGCGTCTATGTGGTCGGCCGCAACGAGAGGAAAGCCGCTGCCCTTGCCCAGCTTGACTGACACCTGCGACACTGTAGGCGGGTCTTGATTCGGTATACCAGATGGTCTGGATGTAGGCCTCCCCGGTATGGACGTTCTGGGCTCGATCAACTTAACTTTGCCCTTATGCCCGGGAACGGACCGATCTTGGATTGTCACAGGCATCTGATGAATCGTAGACGGTTCGCAAGGTGGTAGTAGCCGGTTTGTCTGTCCTTGCTCCTGACAAACGGCAACTAGTTTTCCGACTCGTCGACAAGCTGGCCAATGCTCATAGGGACTGTCTCATCGGCTTTGGTAACTGGGACGATGATATGTGTGCCGTCGAACGTCATATCTGCCATCATGTAGCCCTCGTTGTAGTAGAGCGCCATCTTGGTCATCGCAATGAAGTTCATTCCTAGAAGCAACGGAAAGGTGGCGACTTTGTGGTCAATGATGTAAAGGGGGACCGCCATACTCTTACCGGCTATCCAGACCTCCGTCTCTGCGACGCCGACGACTGAACTTCCTGAACTTGTAGTGAATCCACGCCAGTTGAGCTTCGACTTACGGATTGGAATCTTGTGCTTGAGGGCGTAGGAGTTGACCAGGATGCTTGATTGCGCGCCTGTGTCAATGACTCCAGTAACGAGTTCTCCTGTTGAGAACGCGCCGATCGTGACGGTAAGACGGGGACAGATGCGAATATAATGGTCCACACGCCTTGTTGAAGGTGCCGTCATGACAGCGTAGGCTCGGCCTATGTCCTCAGCAGTTATTGGCGGGAGATTCTCGATCGTGCCGTTACCGTTGGTTTCCAATACAAACCCAGATCCTCCGAACATGGCTCCGGCCATCTGAAAATCGTTGGCACTGAGGGTGAAGGTAGCTATGTCCATGCACCCTCCTGGGTACGTGAAGCTGAATGGGATGGAGTCTAGGTCGTCAACCGTCATTGTCGCAACATTACCGACAACTATAGGTTCCGAAGCCTTGTCTTTGTGCGGAATCTGCGTTTTACCTGGGGCAACCCGGATGACGGGCTTCTTGGGTACCGGCCCATCCTCCACAGCTTGCATGGCTAGCTGGATTAGTATGCCTCCCAGGTCTGGCGCGACGGCGCAGAGCTCTCGGATTGTTACGTTAGTCTTCTGCTCCATGATGGCTTCGGCACGTCTCCACAAAGCTTGTTCGATTTCAATCTTCACCGGCGAAGGCCTTTCCCCTCTGTCGTTGGGCTTGTTGGGCCCCGATCGGGTCTCACCCGGGACTTTGGTGTTTTGCGAAGCCGCTTTCAAAGGGACTTCTATGTTAGATTTTGGGGGTATGAAGTTAGGGTTTAAAGGGGTAAAATCTTCGTCAACTTCTTCTACTGTAACTCTCTCAGCTTGTGGGCCATGGACCCTTTGTCTCTTCTCGATCGCATCGAACCCGGAAGGGGTTATCCTTTTGCGCTTCTCGACAGGCATGACATCAATGCGAGGAAACGATTCGTCATCCGGAAGGTAACCGTACAGGCGCCGCGTCCCGTCGTCGTCGATTTCTAGAGACCAGTTGAATTCTTTAGCATGATTGGCCTCCACCCACTCTTGTGCGGCTATGTCGACGCCGATAGATGACTCTGGGTCTGAAATGGCTTCGACGACGCTGGCAGCCGCCGAGGGAGCGGGGGTAGCCCGATCGGTTCTGGGTTTCTGCATTCGGTTACGCCTTTGGGTTTCATAGGCCTTGTCTTCCGGAATCCTGTTTCTCTGTCTCAGTTGGTAGTAAGCCTTCCACCGCAAGTGTTCGTTGCCAGCCGGGGTGTTTTCCCAAATCCAATGGAGGCCCTTGAGGACTACCCCATCTTCATTTCTGGCTTCAAGGACTATATGGCTGGGCAACTCGATGCATTTTAGCTTGGGATCACTGTTAGGTCCTCCCAGGTACCAGCGACTGTCCCAGTGCATGATTTCTTCGTTCGCCATCAAGGTGGCGTCTGGGCAATTGCTAACGAAGTGTTCCTTGCTGAGACAACCGTAACAGTTGAAAGAAACCTGTTCGTATCTTTGGCCACCTCGTCGGTTACCTCGGTAGCCTTGCGGTCGGGCCGAAGCCGGCATGACGTCGACTCCGTCCCAGGTTTGGGGCGTCATCTGGTACGACTGTGGTTGGTGAACGTATTGGTTGGCGAACTGGGAAGGTTGCGTTCCTGGGTAGTAGGTCCTAGTGATCTCGTTAACTTCCTCTCTCGGCAGCGATCGGGTCGCAGCCAGTTGGATCTTAAGCTGTTCGATGCCGTTGACTAGAGTTTCCATCATCTTGTCAGTGGTTGCTGGCACATCGTCCTTCTTGAGGAGGGTCATGTTTCTCCCGTCAACGGTGATGTTCCCCGTCGCAGGCTTGATGACCAAGGATCCGGGCCGATCGTCAGACTTCTGGGTCAGTTCTTCACCTTCGGGTGTCGTTTCGCTCTTGATGATACCTCTCTTGATCTGGTGGTTCTCCAGGTCGCCTTCGGTGGCAAGCAACTTGTTGAGCTCCTCCTGCAACTTGGAGTATGGCAAGGCTTTGACTTCTGCCAGGGACTTCCTAGTTTCGGTTAGTAGCTTGCTGATGAACCTCTTGCTCAACGGTCGGATCAGTCCCGCGGTTAGCTCCTTTTCTCGGTAGTCAGTGCTTTCGGCCCTGACATCCTTCGTGAGGAAGCGATGTCGGTCGATGTAGTCCTTGATTTCAGCGACGGACCGAACGGACTGAATGCGGCTATCCTCGAAGTCGTGCAAGATGTCCAGAGGGGATGTCAATTGTCGGTCATCCTTGAACCTGTAGGCGGCCTTGAGCTTGGTCTTGGCGTCGGCCCAAGTGGTGATGTCCTCTAGGTGCATCTTGATATTCTGGACCACATAGTTGGTCTTACCGTAGAAGGGAAGCAGGCTGACCCTGGAAGAGGCATCAACACGTCGATGCTCAAATGCATTCTCGACCATTTCGAGCCAGTTAGTAACGTTAGTCCCGTCGAATGCCAGGTGAGGGTGAGAGCCCAGGTCAGGTGGCAAAAGGAGGTTGAGCCGGCTGAAGGCATTGCCACCGCCGCTAGGAGCAGCGATGCTGGCCGGAACAACCGGAGCAGCCTGAACGTTAGTAACCACGGGCTGAGAACGCAAAGCTGGGGGGAGTGATTGAGGATTCGGGGCTGTCCCGATCGACTCAGCACCAGAGTCATCGGCCACTGCGGCAGCCGGTGAAGCGTCAACGAAAGGCATGCTGTTGTCGTCGCTGCTGTCCATGTTCTCGTCGTGAGACATCGGGGTCTAACCGATCTGTTCTGTCTGAGGTTGTTTTGTTTAGTTGTGAGTGAAGGGGTAAGGGTAACGATGATTCTGTCGTAGACAATAACCGTAGTCTTCAGCGTCGTCGTTGTGAAAGGACGAGGAGGTTATCAGGGACCTCCCATCTATGTAAAGCGAAACTATCTCTCGCTTCTTCCCGCTAGTTCCCGTGCGGGAGCTGCCGTTCTCCACTCTCTCTCTCATTGCCGTCTCCCTCTCCCGTCTTACCTCTCTTTTCGTGACCTGGCAGCCACTTCATCCTTCGGGATCCATATCGGGTGTAAAAGTAACACCATGGCTCTCCCAGATCGGGGATGATCCGATCATGTTCCTCTCTTCGGGACCCATATCCGGCAACTGACTGCCATGGCTGTCCTCGTTATTCCTCACTTGGGACCCATATCGGGTGCGTTGGCACCATGGCTGTCCTCATTGTTCCATCACTTTTTCAGGAATCCACATCGGGCGCACTCGCCATGGCCATATTCCTGGATCGGTGATGGGCCGACCTTTCCTCACTCGGGACCCATATCCGGCAACTGACTGCCATGGCTGTCCGTCTCCTCATCCATCGGGATCCATATCGGGCAACTGACTGCCATGGCTCTCCCAGATCGGGGATGAGTCCGATCTCTCTTCTTAGGGCGAGAAGGCCCATACGCCGAGTGCGGCGCCCCTAAACATTAGTCGTCCCCGTATAGTATTAGCATTACCCACGATGGACGTGGCCAACATCCACCGTGGTTTCTCGTATCAAGCTGCCGCTAACTCGTACCTTTCCGAAAGAAGAAACCCATCCGGGGGCTTACCTGAATAGAACAATGAAATCACAGTCCGGCTGCTTTGCTAAGAAATCTCTTCTCGTCACGCTGCGCCCTAGGAGGGCAATGGTCTCGGACCTTCACCGATCCCTAGACAGCCGTCTTATTCTCGAGTTCGTGGTCTTCGTTGGTTGGTTCTCATAATCTGCAAGGTGTGGTCCGATGATTCAGAGGGCCTCATCGGGCCGAAATAGAACGCCTCACCGAGGACACCAATGAAACGCACCCTCTGTCGCTCATAGGCACGGCTATTGCCTACGGCAATAGCCGGCCCACAGGTGGCTGGGGTGGTTACCTAGGAGACCGGGTCGCGAATCCGGCACTTCCATAGGATTTTCCATAGGGTGGTAACTTGGCAGGGTAACGGCACTGCGAATATGTCGAATCGAAGGTCCAGAAACCGGGAACGAACAGATCGTAGCATTCCCGTACCGATAGTGAAGTCGGAAGACTGAGAAGGGAGGAGGTGTAGAAGTCCAACACGTAGTCGGACCGAAGGAAGTCAAGGGACGACTACGTTGGACTCGACACCAGGGTCGGTCCGAACGGACAACTACTAACCCAATTACCGGAACTGGGCAGTCATAAGCGCAATTACGAAGAAGCGGTGGATTGTAATGAATGAATGAATTGAATCGAAGGGCTGCCGCCCATGCCAGCTAACTACTAGGTCGCGAAGCGACCTGGGGAAGGCCTCCTTCTTATAGCCACAAGCGAAGCCGAAAAAATCGAGCCAGCTAGGATAGCAATACTAGTTCCCTCCCTTCACCTCCGTAGATAGCAAGGCACCGGATATGACCCGATCGTAGCGCTCCTAATTGACTGCCGTCAATCCAGCTGCTTCAATACGTATACATTTACATACAGTATGTCACGTACGTCACGTGGGGCTAATAGGATTGGTGGAATCGGGACCGATTCGGTGGCTATACGTCGGGAAATCCTTAGTCATCTATGACGTGTGTAGTTACCATATATATAGCCGTACGGCCACCTGCCGTCTACGGCTACGAACCTTGGTCCTCCAAGGTTCAGTCGTTGTATGGACCTATATACTGCGTTCCGCTATATTGCTATATTGCACCTAGTTGCCGTAGACCTTGTCGGCACCTATTCGTCAACGATTCGGCCCGCCGGTCCGATTCCGTAGTTCGCACCTAGCCGTACCCGCCGTACGCCGTATATACGTATATTACACAGTACTCCGGAGTACCCTAGATACTCCATTGTGTGCTCGTGATATACAAACCGATAAGTTGACACATATTGGCTCGGCGGCGCTAGGTATTCATAGCGCGCAAAGGTACGTCCTTTTTTTTGCTCCGAATAATCGAGTCGAGGTAGATATGTATGGGTGCTGTCTTACTAATTAGCCTGTGCCTATAGAGGCCATCCGTCATGATAGCTTCCGCCGGCGGCGACTCGAATCCGCTTTTTCCAATCCCCCCAACAAAGCTCTTTCCAATTACTAACGTTGAAGGTATTGGGGGTTATAGCGAGGGTGCCGGCATTTTTATGACGCTGCTCCTCACCGATTGCCTTCATCTGTGACTGTCATAGGCTAGGTACTTCGTAGGTACTCGTGCCACGCCACTATAGCCGGAGCTATATCGTTATGTATTGGCAAGCTGCTTATTCCGTAGATAGTCGGAATGAGGAGCACGCATGACGTACCTAGCCACTGTCTGCCGTGATGTACAGTATCGCTTCGAGGCAATTTATTGTGTCTCTAGTGTATGTACACCATGGCGGTTGGGGCTTGATCGCCATCGTCTACATAGTACGGACGTAGGGTTTGCTCTACCGGTAGGTATAGTCCGTTACTCCGTACCGATAGCGTGATGTTACGAAGGTAGTGTAGAGAGAGCGTTACGGAGTCCGGTCCGATGTGGTCTGTCAAAATTCTGACCAGTGGCGGCCGCATTTACGGATACAGTGCCTCTTTTACTTCGTACGGTTGGGTCCAAAAGACGCGCCCCGGCGAGTCCAGCCATTCAGAGTTTAGCGGATCAGCGACCCGGGCTCGAGGCCCGGGGGTCAGGGTCAGGGTCCTTGATCTCATAGGCCAGCGAGTGTCGACACTAGTGTACATACACTAGTGACTAGTGCAGTCAGCGTAGGTGCACTGCGTAACAGCGGATACCTCCAGGGCTGCTTCTACCGTACCTATCTTTCAACGTAAATACAGTACATACAGTATTGGCCGTACACTGTCTTCAGTGTATATTATTTATAAACCATCTCCCGCACAAATGGTAACTACCTACGAGCCACAGTGCCAGGAACAGATACCGACTCGTCACTGGTCTGGACCTACCTATAGGTACCTGCCATCAGTGAGCACTCGAGGCCATTCACCGGTACATAATGTAGCTCAAGGTAGACCCTGTGCTGTTGATACCTAGGTAATTCGGTCTGCAGAAGAAGCAACCTGCCAAGTCTCGTCTCAAAATGCTTGACGGGCCATGTGATTGATTCTACCTACCTATCACCAGCTCCCTCCGGCCCTGGAGACCTTGATCACGGCCGTATATTTGCGCTTCCACATCTTGTCGCCAACCTGCTTCCCTTTCGTCAACTCTGGCCTGCTTCTGCGCATCTTCTGTACAAATCATACCTCATATATTTACTAGAGAAGAGGTAGCATTATACCTACATTACCTATCCCCAGCATACATATACCGGTACTCGTCCTATCAAAACAAACAACGCGAGGCAAGGCAAAGCAAAGCAAAGCAAAGCAACACCACAGCAACCCGCCTCCCCCACTTTACCTGATTCGCCGCCTCTTATCTCTGCAGAATAACCCAGCAACGATTCATTCATTACGCAAAGGCGAATGCTCCCTTCTCCTTCTGTCTCTTATTCGACAGTCTCGTGCATGACAAAGCTTTGTTACCCGGACTAGGTCTACCGACTGCCCGGACAAGGGTTTCTAGCAGTCGGTACCGCCAGCCTAGAGGCAGCGTCTTCAATGGACACCACTGAGGACTCGCAGGCCACACAACAAGGTAACCTTGGCTACCCCATACATTGGTTCCTCTCGTTGATCGCTTTCCTGTTCGCTCTAGCCACACAGACGGCTTTTGATCCCCGAAGATTTGGCCAGCAGATCTCGCGCTTCTCCGACGAAGAAAATGCCGATATTATCTGTCTCCTCTACGCTGATTCCGATGGTGCTCGGAATGAAATCAAGACCCTCGTCTCCTCGCCTGAGCATGCTCGTTATACGCATAGAATTCATTCCACCGACCCCATCAACTCCGACCCGTGCTCCGAAGATGATGCTCCTGAGTTCGACGGTGCCCTGTGTCCAGGGAGCCACGCCCTTATTCTGAAGATGTCTTCGCCTCTCAAAGATCCTAGCCTTGGGTTCACGTTTGGTCGCAACCCCGAACGCTGTGATATCAATTTCGCCTTTGATCCTGTCAGAAAATTGAGCAATGTACACTTCCGCATCTACGTGAACGACTACGGTAGTGTGATGCTCGAGGATGAGTCCATGAACGGCACTATTGTGGATGACGTACTGCTCCGAAAGAAGACAGATCGTGGTCAATTCATTCGACGTACGCTGGACAACAACTCTATAATCAAGATTGTGATGCACGAAAGGGAGTTTGATCTCATTTTCCGGGTCAGAATACCCCGCCGCGAGGGCGAGCTCGAAGATGCCTACACGGACAATGTAGATGCGTTCGTGCAGATGGCCAACCGTGCGAAAGCCGGAGACGTGAATGAAACCATTGGCCCCGGACCAAGTGGACATGTAAGATACTCCGGGCTGCAATTCTTCGTAACTTACACTGGCGCTAAATCTAACCAAGGTTAATCTATTCGCCCCTACGAAGAGGACCGCGCTGAAAGGTCAACCTGAAGCGGCTAATGGTCTTCAGAAGCCTTCGACCCGTCTACCGCGCGAATGGCGCGGCAATGAGAAGTTCTCTCGGGCTAAGGTTATCGGGAAAGGGGCCTTCGCTATAGTCTACAAAACTACCTCTAGATTTGACGGCAAGCCCTACGCAGCAAAGGAGCTCGATAAGCGATATTTCATCAAAAACGGTGTTCTAGACCAAAAAGTAGAAAATGAGATGAAGATTATGCAAAAGGTCGATCATGTAAGCGGGCTTCCATCCCTTGATCTGATATTTCTCTAACTCGTTCAGCCCAACATTGTTAAGTATGTTGAGCACTTTGACTGGGAACCGTATAAGCTTATCATCATCATGGAATACATCCATGGAGGTGACCTGGGACAATATATCCGCGATAACTGCCCTATCGAGGAGCCAGATGTTAAGATTATCGCCGAACAACTAGTCGATGCACTTGGATATCTACATGAAAATCAGATCACCCACCGTGATGTCAAGCCAGACAACATTCTTATAGGCTCAACGAACCCTTTTATTGTTAAGCTGACGGATTTTGGGCTGTCCAAAATGATAGATACCGAGCAGACATTCCTCCGGACATTCTGCGGGACATTGCTATACTGCGCCCCCGAGGTATATGCCGAGTATTCATCATATGACGATCATGGCCGGCGGACTAATAGGAGGAATCACCGGCGCCTAGACCGAGAGAGATACGACCATGCGGTGGACATCTGGTCTCTTGGCGGAGTTCTGTTCTACACATTAACCGGCAGCCCCCCTTACCCCGCTAGTAATGGAGTCGGGTACTCCGAATTACTAGACCGCATCATGAAGATGCCGGTAGATACTTCGCCCTTAACAGAATTCAACGTTTCGGCGAATGGGATTCATTTCTTAACCCGTATGATCCATGTGCGGCCAGACACGAGAGCCACTATTGACGAGCTTAAGGCTCATGCTTGGCTGGCCCACACTGGGAGTGCTACAGGTCAAGACATCGACGATGATTTAGGTCAGTCGGCTTCGCAATTAAGTCTCGATGACGGGCGGGTATCCCAAGCCATGATTGCAGACGCCAGCCCGATTTGCGAGCCTAGGCCCAACTATTCGTCGGGTTTTGAATCTGAGAAAGAGAACGCCACGTTTGGTCAGCCTCGTCTGCCAAAACTATTTGGAGAAGTTTCAACCATCAGAAGTAACAACTCAGTTCTGGAGGATCATCTGGATCTTCCCGGATCTGATGCGAGTTTTGGCGAAACTGTGCGTTACGGATCCGAAGTTCGCGATAGCCTTGAAGGCTCCGATAACTTTTCGACGCCACGAGAGAATATCCGCCTAAATGAAAATACCGCGTCGGAAGTTCGAGATTCTTTACTACGAGACAACTCCCGAAGCACTCTACTCGGCATGGGCTCTCAGAGCTTAGGTGGCGCGTCTTCTATCCTCGGAAATCTTAATATGAAGTCCGTTGCCAATGCCAATTTGGGAGCAACATCATCGTCGCTTGCCACCAGTAAGAGGAAAACGAAGCATGGCACAAGTGACGAGTACGATGCCGCAAGTATCAGCATTAAGCCGTCAACAAAAAGGCTAAAATCTCAAGGAGGTGTCTTGGAGGACGAGGATGATTTATTCGCTAGCATGCCAATCATGAAAAATCGTTCAGACCGGCAGATTAATTACCCTTTGCCCAAAACGATATACTGGGATAGTCGCGATGAAAGCACTTGGCATCTAGACTATCCCGAAATGACACATCTCCAGCATCGCGCATTTGAAGTTGCGGCTGAAAAACGGCACGAAGAGTGGGGGCCAGGAACAACACCACTGTGGGGGTTGGCCATGAAGTACTTTCCCCCAAGCCACGGTCATAAGCAAGAAAACTCAATTGGGGAATCGTCTGATTGGGATATACCACAAACCGCTCCAGACACGCTTGACGACCAGGTTGACCATCAACCGACAGACTTGGCATTAGACAAAAGTTTCCTGTCAGCCGTAACGACAAGCCGTCAACCCAAGATAGAAGTCGGCATATTCAGGTCTAGTCCGGGCTCCCTAGTACCCGGCATCTCCATTCCTCTTCAGGATCCCATCTTATCATGGGGTCGGGAGAGAAATAATACGGCCATTTATGAACCCATTGCGGAATCTAAAGTGCCTAAGAATGCGTTCAGGATTTTGCTCTGGAGGGAGGGATACAGGGCTTCCGATACCGAGTTCCGGCCGTGGGACCCAACGCGGTCGACTATGAGTCGTACCATGCGAGCTTCCCCCGAGCCAGATTCCTATGCATTCTACATAGCAACCAAAGCGACCAGCGGGATTCGCATCAACTCTAACCCTCTGCCGCCCAACGAGCCCAAAGATGCCACAGTGACGGCCACGTGCAAGTACTGGATGAAACTGTATCACGGGGATGAGATCGTCTTCTGGGGAAAGGACGAATCCCGCGCCCAGGCGAAGCTTACTTTCGAGTGCTTCTGGGGTGGATCGTCTACAACGAGGCCACCGGATGAGCCGCCAACGTGCGTACCAGCCTCTGTAGCGCGAAAGCTCGACCGTCTTTGGCCCAAGGCGGCTAAATCGCTTGAAAAGGTTCAAATCAAGGAGAAAGCGCAAGCCGAGCAAGAAGTGAGGATGCGTAATATGCTTAGAGAACAGGAGCGTAGCAGGGTATTTGAGAAACTCCGCTTGGAGGCCATTAAGAGATTGGAAGAGCGAGCGTCTCGAGGAACGTCTCGAGGAATGTCTCCAGCCAACCCCGAGCGTGCTCAAAGTAACCCACCTGTCCGTTGGGTTGTGCCGCCAGACCCTGGTCGAAACGCTAGATAAAGAGTCACTACATGGGCATTTTGGTAGGGTCTAATCGCGTGGCCTTCGATCGTTACCTTCGGAGGGGTACGAAGTACAGTTGTAAGGGCGATGGGGTGCCCACGGGATTCGGACGTGGGCGGATAATCTTCCAGTTGCATGCTTTTTTCTGTAATGAACTAAACTATACACTCATCATGTCCGGGTTCGCTCTGCTCCATGTAGGATAGGAAAAGGCACCCATGCGGTGATAAGAAAGTCTCGTGAGGATGGGGCCGGTGTTACAATGGGGAATTGTATCCTGGTGTAATGACCGAAGGTCTGAAACTTCATGAAGAAGTTCGCTATCATGAGTGATGTTGTAGTGGTTTGCCCATATTCGGCAAATACTTAGGGAGACCCCGGTATAGCCATACGTAGGGCATTGGTCCGTGTAATAGGTAAACCGTAATACATGATATACCTCAACGCTCACCACGCTTTTGGGTCATGGGGAGTTGGGACTCTGTTCTGATCCACATGTGGCGACGTTAGACTTCCTAGGCCAAATATGGTCAAATATGTTTTGCGTGACTGGCATTCTGCTTGGGGCTGGTCCCCTGTATACAGCACATTCCGGTTCACTCGGCAACCACCAGCAGGCTGAGGGACAGGAAGGAGGTTGGGCAGGCGGATAGCAAGGCAGGAGGTACCCTCCGCGGCAGAGAAGTGAAGCAAGTACGGACTACGACCTGTGCTGGATGCTGGGCGTACAACGTCTAAGTTCATAATTCAGATATATCTAGGTATTCGTCTGCTATGTCGTATACTTAACTAAATGCTTAATGTGCATACCCAATTGAGGCACCGGCCTCTCACAAAAACTGAAGTTCCCTCTGACCGTTGAGCTTCTCCCGGACCAACCTTCACTTCCACCTTCACCACCCCCCACTACCACCACTAATGATCATTTTCCGCAACTCTACCTATTTCCCACCTTTCCTCGCTCTCGCCTTCACTTAACCTTCACTCAACCTTCACCTCACTGATCTGTGATCTTCACTCCAGCCTTCACTCACTACCCATTTGAAGTTTCCCACGTGTTGCATCTCGCCGCCACTATTTTTGCATCTTTCACTCGTCCTAAAACTTCCGAGTCCTCTTCATCTATTTGTTATTTTTACCAGTAGCCCCGAAGGCACTTGCGCCTTCTCCGCTCGTTCCTTAGATCAACGCATAATCGCCTGTCCTTCCAAGTGCCACCACAAGGCGCACCCCAGGCATCCCTTGGCCTGTCCGACTTACTCGCCGCCGGCTGGTGCCTGTGGCCAGTTGCCACTTGCTAGGCAATGGGCCTGTTTAGAAAAGGGCGTAGTCGCTCCCAGTAAGTATTTACCGATGGATGGATGCTTTATCGCAAGCATTTTCGGATGTTCTCAGTTTAATATCTCCAACCCATTCTAGCAGCGGATCGGCGAGCTAACAGATCATCCAGGAGCACCGCCTCTATTGCCCAGCAGCATTTCGCTTTGCCTGATGTAGACAACGATGTTCAGCTCCTACATGGGGGCGATCATGTTTATCTCACCCATACCAAGAATGGAAAACCAGCCCTTGGTCGCAAAAAGCCCGGTAAGCTTCTGCCAGACTTTGATATTCTAAGCCAAACCTTCGGTATTCCCTCTCGCTATGAATTTGAAAAACGCGCGCGGGCATCGAGTGCGATATCTCAGAGCTCAGGCCTGGTGACTGCCCCAGTCACGCCTCGACGAGGTCGGGGCACCAGGATCAACGATAACAGCCCAGATGAGAACCAGGCCATTGAGTCGCCTGCGCTCCGTCGTAAGGCAAGTAGCATACGCTCCTCTTCCACACCTGCTCCTATTGCCATGCGTCAGCATGACAATCAAAACGACTCGAATTCGAATCGGCCCGCCACAGCCGGGTTTAGCTCTTCATTTTCGACGCCTGGAGCTTTGGGGCAAGTTCCTATGCTACGACAGGTGGCGGCGGCGGCGCCACCACCACCACCTCCTCCTCCATCGGCGACGGGTTGGCAAAATAATCCGGCGACGAATAGTGGTATGGTTCCCATTCCCCTGGATTACTATGGCTCGGCTTGTCAATACACTCATTTACCTGGTTATTCTTTTAACGGTGCGATGATGGTTCCGGGCGCCTCAAATTGGGCAGGCTCGCAATATCATGTCCCAGCTCAACCCCCGAACCCTTTGGGAAACTCTTTGCATCAAGCCGCCGCGATACCTATTCCGCCATACCACGAACAGTTCTTCCAACCTCAGCCTCCCTACGTTTCATACATGCAGGCAGCACCTAGTGCTCACTCGGTCAACATGTCATCCCGTGTACCAGCTCCTCCACCACCTCCATCGCAGGATTGGCTTCAGAAATTTGCCGTCAACACCGGACACAGTAAGAAACCCCACCGTCACCCAGATCTCGGTGGCCACACCGAAAAGTTTGTTGAGCGCGCCGACCAAGGCAGAAAATCGTCTTCAGATCTGGGCCAGACGCAAGATAAGTCCAAAGAGAGTAAAGGCGTGAGAAGCAACCTCAGTGGACGCATTCACCATGTACATGTCTGTGGCGGATGCGGCACGACGCGATCTAGGCGATATCATAGAAGTCATCCTTTAAAGAGAGGCGAGATACCAGCGCCGAATTATTGCTATAAGTGTCTAAAGACAGCAGCAGAAACGAACTTCGAGAGTTCTGACGAAGACTCAGTCGGCGACCGTGCCACCGAAAAGGTTTATACTCAAACAGACAAAAGTCACAAAAAGGCCAATGCGCCTAGCTCGAGTACCGACGACGATAATGATATTACCGAGGACAAATATATGTTCAAGCAGACCAGTCACGGTCATCGGCGGATTAAAAAGTCTGGCCCGCTCTCTGGGCTTTCTTCACGTGAAAGGGATGATAGCGCTTCCACACAATCACCGATGCCCATCTCTTCAGACGAAGAATCCAGATCAGAAGACTCGTCAGTTCCATCGAGTCGATATGAGACACGTTCCATCCCTAGACCTCGAGGTCGTCGCAGCTATGAAAGAATTCACAAGGTCACCCCCAATGCAACACCAGATTTGACTCAGTCAGAATCTGACGAAAACATGCGGAATAAAAGGCACACGCCGCCATCTTTGACCATAGAAGTAGAGTCTGAGGTTGCCAAGAATGAGCCCCATAGTATTCAAGGAACGAGCAGTGATAAGCCAAGGTTCGATCGATCTCCCATCCGCACTCGCTCTCGTGCCCGCGCCCGACAGCTACGGCCGCGGCTACGGTCACAGTCAATGCCCGTGGACTCTGATTGCTGTAGCTTGCCTCCGTCCGCCAGAGTAGAAACGGCCCAGAAACCTTCATATCCCATAGACCCGAATCAGAAACAAGCAGCAGTGGCGCAAATGGATGCTCAAGATTCCACCAACCAAGGGGTAAAGAAGAATCGAGTGTCTCCGCTAGAAAAGGTCAATTCCGTCGACAGTTTGCCCATGGATGCATCTGATACTTCGAATGGCAAACAAGCCTCGATGAACCGGCTCAGGAAAAGGGTAAATGCAGGTCCAGAAGTCATTTCGAAGGGGAGTGCCGATGATCTCATGGGTAAAGCCGGTTCCAGCTTCCCTCGTAGCGAATCTCCGATCCCGTCGAATCACGAATCGGAAACCGATCCCCGTAGCGGGCGTTCCCACCAAACCTCTACCGCCAAGAACGACGAGGGACAGCCACTGGATGGCGATGCGCCAGAGGAAGCGCAAGTGCCTGATACTGTTTTTGGCTGGGATGAGCCTGTGACGCCCGTGGATGCACCTTACGCCGATGCTTCTTATTTCCCTCAAGTCGCGAGCGATTTCTGGCCAGATTACCAAGAGCATACGGAGCAGGCGGCGGAGGAGATGGCGGAAAAAGAGCTGGCGTCTGCGCATAAAGTCTTTAACGGCTTTTCAAGCACCTTTGGCTCAACGAGCTCCGCCCGCCCCATATCCAGTTTCTTG
The DNA here is from genome assembly GCA_028637635.1 of Xylariaceae sp. X802. Lineage (NCBI taxonomy): Eukaryota > Fungi > Ascomycota > Sordariomycetes > Xylariales > Xylariaceae > Xylariaceae sp. X802. The sequence continues at coordinate 199,177 of JAJFDH010000057.1, read as the reverse complement.
GCGAGTGAACTGTCGATAGAGAGCTATTATTCCGATTCGGACCACAATGACAGTGATCATTCGACAACTGGCATCGGAGGGACCAGGGCGATGGGAACTAGGGGCAGGCCAGTGAAGCAAATTGGTGTGTATCAAGTGTTTTCTTGTGGCCGTTTTCGTTGACATATGGTATTTGCTAACGCTGTGCAAAGAGTTCTCTAGTGAAAATGATCAAAACTCGAAATTAGGAATATTGAGTCCGCTCAATGAACCCAGCCAGGGACGAGTTCTGTTTGATGTATTGGGTGACGGACAGAATAGCGATATTGATGTTGTCTACTTTACATCACCTGTTGAATCTTCCATTATCGGACACACGGGGCATTCAGTGGACGATCTTGCGACACGTACGTCAACTGGAGGAGGCGTAGCTACCACAGCTAAAGGCCATGGCTCGTGGCGCCTCATGCGGTTTTTTACGGCTTAATCGGAAGATGTTTACTACCACCAACGAAATCAACAACAGGCTACCAAATGTTGCCATGAAAGGGGCTGTTTATTGTGCTGCTTGACGGCAAGCAGGACGGTTGGAGAGGTTGAGACCGAATTGTTCGAGTAAAGATGGGAGCGTTACGAATTGTCTTTTGCTTTGCAACGTTAAGGCCGTTCTTTATTTCTTACCTTACTTGTTTATGCGCGGCTCATGAGCCTTTGAAGACATGGCTGGAGGATGGCACATAAAAAACGGAGAGTATACCTGAGATGATCAAGGAGACGTGAAGAAAAAGTAATATCTTGCCAATCAACCAGACTCAAAACAGGAGAAGGAAAGAGATGCCTCATGTATCTATTCTGCTAGCACCAACAAAAGTAATAAAGGATTGCTTGTTGCAATTGCTGCTTAATTAACGTCATGTTGGCTGCGGGTTTGTGGTTAAGCGACGCGCGTGCATTTTAAAAGCCGCGTCTTGGGAGATCTTGGGAGCGCCGGGACCTGCAAAGTGCCCGGCACCTGACGGAACTAACTATATAGTGGAGCCAGTGGAACCTTAAGAAATACATAAGGTTTAAGGTGAGAGAAGTTAACTATAGCCCGCTTGGCTCACCGGTAGAGCGCCTCACTAGTAATGAGGAGGCAACTGGTTCGACTCCAGTAGTGGGCAAAATTGCAAGTCTTATTTTTGAATCATATTTTCTATCTTTTTGTCAATAACCACAATCAGTTCGCCTCGTTTTATTTCCTTTTGTTTTCTCTTTGCTCTCTGTGTTATTTCTTTTCTTTTCCCTGAGTCGTGGCCTGTGTTGTAGGCTGGCTATCAGTTCATACTTTTATGTACGGAATAATTGGATAGATAGTCCGTAGATTCATTCTTGTCTACCTATGGTGGGTAACTGGGCAGACACGATGTTTGTTAGGATCCATAGAGTGGGAGATGATCATCGCTCAGCAGCCTACCGGTAGTCACCTTAGCAGAGAGCAGTTGACTGAGATATAAAGTTCATCAGCACGATCAGCTCCAACTTCGTCTCTAGAAAGTCGGGACGCGGAAGGCTGAAACGGCGGGTCTTCAAAGTATCGAGAACTCATTTTGTTTATTCACTTATTTTACAATGTGCACCGTGTTTATTGAGGCCATTTTTATCTTCGCAGAACCATCCGAAAATGCACATGGTCGGTCTACCTAAAACTCCCCTCGGAACACAGAAACTTCATAGTATTCTTGTGATTTACTCTACCCTGAGCACCCTGTGGCCACGCCTTTTGCTGGCCTTCTTTTTCTTGTGGCCCCGTTCAAACGATGCTGCGGCGGTGTGATCGCGCCCGACATTGTCGAGGTCTTTCACCTTGTAAATCCGGATGATCCAGTTCTCTGTCGTGTAAGCCTCCTCCAGGGTATTGAGAACAGGTCCCTGGCTGGGAAGCCGTGAACCACGCACGCGATCCAAAGCTTGTCCCTGAGGGAATAATGACGCGTAGTTGTGGTACGACATCTTGTACCTATCCCATGTCGTTAGCTTATTAACAGGTGACCCGTGTTTCATTCAACTTACATCAAGCTATTCTTCATTGTGTCTGTGGCTTCTTCATCCACCCTGTACTGACCACGAGCGGTGAAAAAATCGCGCTCTTTGACTTCGTCAGGCCAGATACCCTCGGCAATTCTCACCATCCACAAGAACTTATTGATATCGTCGCCAGAGTAGCCGAGAAGACCGCCAAAGACAACCAAGACATAGTCGACCTCATGCTGACGCATGATAGGATACGCAACTTCCTCGCTAGAGCTCATGGCCTTGCCAACAGTGGCAATATGCGTGTTATTCCAGGTGTTGTTGTCGACCAGCGTAGGCCGATCGGCCATCCCACCGATTTGGTAGCCGTAGTCCCACCATGACATAACCTTGGCGTCTTCTTTGGTGTTCTGTCGAAGCCATTGGTAAGCCTCACGGTAATCATCAATAATGTGTTGGCTACCATCGGGCATTCGGCTCGCCAGCACGACCGAGGGAGACGAGTACGCGTTTGAGGTAACCCAAGTGCAGTGTTGGACAAAGATCAGTAGGAAAAACGTCATGGCACCGGCGATGAAACCTTTGGACAGAAGATTGTATATTCCAACCACGGGTTGAGAGGTGGATCGCAGCGAGCCTTGTTTAGATGGCTTCTTGGCGGACCCGTCAGATGGTTCTTCCTCGTTCTCGACAACAGCGGGGGACTTGAATTGCAGGTAGCTATCAAGGAGCTGGGATGCGGCGATAGCAGCAGCCACGCAGACAACAGGAGTAAGCGTTAGCATCAAACGGACCATGACGCCCGCAAAGTAACTGCCGAATAGAGCGTAAACTATGATGAATATGTGCCCGTCTTCGAGTTTTTGGAAGCACATGTATACACCTGCTGGAAACAGCCAGATCAGCATGTTCAGGTCAAAAAAGAAGGCTGGCCAAGCAGTTGGTTGATGCTCTGAAACGGATGCAATGATAGGGATATGAATCTTAGCATAACCTGTATCCCAGAGCGAGTAGAACCGGCCAGACCAGGGCGCAATATAGCCTGCGGCTGTAAGACCGACAAGGCCCAGCAGCCCAATCCCAAAAATGCCACCTAGGCCTACGTACAAGAAGGTCTGGAATTGGCGACTGGGGATGGCGGATCGGACATATTCGAGGAAGGCGACAAGTTGAAGAAATCCAAATATGCCTGATCAGGGTCAGTCAGGGTCAGTCAGGGAGTTGAATAGACGCTACGCGTGAAGTTCTGGCGCGCAATATGACACTAACCTAGAGCGGGCATGTGTTCGCTCGTGCGGACGGGCAAGAAGCCAACAAACGGAATCTGCATGCTAGCCAACGTGCCCAGAGCGTACCAAGTGGTATACGCGACGTAGAGGCGCATGCTGAATCTGCCCATGCAGACGAGGACAAAGGCATGGAGCGGGACCAGGCAGGTAATAAAGGCATAGCCGCCCCAGGAGGCGACCATGTAGCCGTAGAAGAGAGCGCAAAGGGCGCCCCAGAGGACAGACCCTAGCTTCAAAGCCTTGATCCAGAGAAAGAAAGTGAACACAAGAAGGAAGATAGCGATCGCCTCGTTATCATAGGAGCCGGCAACGGACCGCGAGATGTAACCAGGGGCAATACCCATGAAGGCGGCAGCAAGAAGGCCGGCGGATGACGAGGTCGTCATTTCATTGGTAAGGAGATAGGCGGCGTAGGCGGTCAGGCCAGAGAAGGCCGGGGCCAACAAGACGCAAATGTTTCGAATATCGACGGGAATAGTCAAGAATCGGAGCAGGTGGTAGATGACACCGCTAGTGACCATGAGGCCAGGATACAGGGTGCCGCCGGTGACACGTCCCAGAGGATGCCATGTTCGGTCGTCAAACCAGTCCCAGAACTGGTAGAAACCATTGGCAACGAGGTACTTGGTAGCTCGGAAGTTGAACCACGGATCGACTGCGGGAAGTGTCAGAAGGATATAATTAGAGGCACGAAAGATCGGGGCGTGGTGACATGGGTGAACTCACATTCATGAATAATGCTCTCAAAGCCTGTACGGAGCAGAATAGAAGACGAGACCGAGTCAGCGCAAGAAACGCACACAGATCTCCCATGAACGGATCACGAACGCGATATACGTACGTATTACAGAGAAAAGACGACTTGCAACAGCGGCGGCAGCGATGATGGCCAAGGTTATGACCTTCAAGAGGGTCTTGGTGCTCTGGTTCCGGCCGAGCGAGACCAGCCGCGCGACGGGGTTAGGGCTGGCGTCTTCAGCGACGGCCATGGTAAAGAGAGGGCGCGACGATGCAACAACAATGGAGTGTTGGACGTCGTCGCATCTATATCGACATTGGTGAATTTGGGAATTGGTTCGGAGGTGGTGACGGGCTTGGGAGACTTGGCACCAGGAAATGCGCTGGGAGCTACCTATACGGATAAGTACAGGGAGGTGCCTGCGTAGACACTGCCGCGCTCGGTAGCCGGTACCTGGTATACCGAGCATGCAGTGCCGGCTGCGAGGTACACTCTACCTACCTGGCATAGTGCACTCTGCTTAGCGTACCTTTACTTAAGCTGGAGAGGACAGCTGTACCTATAGCTTTCGCGGACCCGCATCTTGGTGCGCTGCACAGGGTAGGTCCGCATAACCGCTTGCGCGTTGACGTTATCGGCTTATCGGTCGTGTACACTACAGCACACCACCGGTACCTGCGTATGTGCCGTTGTACATGGGTCACGTGCTACGGGCGTTGATAGTACAAGGAATATCCACTCAGAGTCGGGCGAGAGGTAGCTAGGACCAACTCCTATGGAAACAACTCTCCTACTGCCTACGTCACTACAGTAAATACTCCCTTCATCTCCAGTACTTTATTGTTGTTTACTTGTGCTTTCGCATATCGCGCACATCACCACGGAGGCGGTACGGAACCAATGCGGGCTAGGATACCCGTGTTTCCTTAGGCTATGTGGACAACAGCGACCACCAAAGTCAACAGGAATACCGGTATCTGTCCGTCAGCCAATTCCATGAGCTGTTAGTAGGAACTCCAATCGCACGGTCCAAGAACACCCATTGCGTCTACCTCCAGCATCGTCGCCTTAGTCAGGTCCCTTGAAATGAAATGTCTGCAAGGTCTGAAATTGGTATAAGTATAGATGTACACGGAAGACTCAAGGAAATCTATCTGGTAGCGTTCTTAGAAGCGGTACAACCATACAATCATGGGACTCGAGGCGAGGGAGATTTTTCCGCAACGGTGCAGGAAGATACGCAACGTAGATGGAGCGTTCGTTATGCCGCCATCATCCTTATTAATATAACCTTCAGCCTGAGCCTCGGTCCTGAGTGTCCCTTGGTCTTCCCAGTCTATCCTATGCCCGAACTGCTCCGCGTCTAAAGTAATATGCTGGCGGCCTTTACGCCTTTTGCTCCATCAGGGCGTTGAAGTAAGCCTCGAGATCGAATTTCGGGTCCATTGGATCTTGGTTCACTGCGCGAGCGTCAGTCAGACTCCAGGGCGACCTGTGCGATGTGATAGTCCCGGGAAACCGGGGATCTGAGGGAAAAACGTACAGCCACTCTTTTCCGAGGTGGCCGTTCGGGGGGACTTGGACTTTATGTATTCAGCCTTGGCCTGGTCTATTAAATGTTGCTTGTGTTCATATTCTTTCTTGGCGGCGGCGGCACGTTGTGAGGCGGTAATGGATCGCTGGTGGGTGAAGCCGTAGAAGACGCCGAAGGCAAGGGCCGAGTACCGAAGTACCTGGAGAGAAACAGTCAATGCACCATCCTCATTCGCGTCTATGCGCGGTCGGAACATGCTACATACGTTGACTCCCGAAGCGGCAGACATTGAGAGGCGGGAGGTGGGTTTTTCGCGCAGTGGATCGTGCGGCGAGGAAACGGAAGCTAGAGCACGGCGCGCAGGTTACCAACTAAGGTTCTTGGTGAACAAACACTGCCGGATCAGGGCCGGAGGCGAGGTAGCGGTGGTGAGCAGTGCGAGGGCGTGGACGGCTACTGGCGATGTTATGGGGATGCAGTCGAAGTCGGGTTTACTGAAAATTATTGAGGTCGGGAGTCTTCGGTACCTCCAGCCAGAAGCCATGCGTATGGGTCAGGCAGGTACCGAACTGGCTGTTTTCGTTACGGCCACTTGCAATTCGCAATTTAGAGAGGGCTTGCAGCGCATAGCTGCATAGTATGCCCGTATCAGAGCTCACGTATTGTGCACATGCATATAACGGACCACAGCTCCCGGCTACGTGCATATGCAGTCGCGGTGCAGCAGGGATCGCATAGTTAAAAGACGGGTCTTGAGCTGGGAGCCCCGAACTGTAGCAACAACTGCCTACTTTGGACATCCGCCAAGACCTGTGCTTGGTGCTTCGCCGAACTTCATCATCCTACCTAGGTAATGATAATAACACAGCAAGAACAGCATCCCCACAAAGGACAAAGACGACGCTCGATTCTCCTACGCGCCCCAGGAGCCTTACGCTGGCCTCCTCTCCTTTCCTCGGCATCGCGCTTCCTCCCCGATCCCGTTCCTACGCGGGCTACCAATTGACTTGCCCCTGCGTTTCCTCCGGGTGTCTGGTCGACTGTAGACCCGGCAATGGGTCTGTGTCGACCACATCATGCAGCAACGAAGAGATGAGATCCTTGCCAAGAAGGCGAAGCTCGCCGAGCTCAAGCGCCAGAGGGAACTGAGGGCAAACCAGACCAACACAGGCCGGGTGAGCACAAGCGGTCTTAGCGATGTATACCTTAACCCCCTTCCTTTCCCCTGGCATGGGCATGGGCTAACTCATATGTCTCTTGTTCTCGCAGTCGGGAACTTCCTCGCCCGGTCACTTACAGGATCGCAAAAAGGAGATCGAGGACATCATCGGGAGGTTGATGGGCGACAGCCGCCCAGGTTCTACCACTGGTGCCGCTTCCCCAGCTCGTCGTGGCAGCCGTCCGAATAGTGTTCTAAGCGCTGGCGACGTCAGCGTTGCGGACTCGGAGTTTACCACGCGGACTAGCACCCAACCCGGCCCTGCTTCTCCCACGCAACCTCAGCTTTTGACTACCATTCCTCTCCAGACCATCTACGAGTGCCCACCCTCCCCCGTTAAGGAAACTTTCTCTTATAGCAAGGGTGTTCAAACAGCTGATGACTGGCCGCCGCCCGCGTCACGTCCACGCGCCATCTCTGACCTTGATGATGACGACCTGCTTGGGCCAAATGCTTCACCGAGCAAGCGCATGAGCCGATGGGGGCGTGGCCGAGAGGAAGAACTGCGTCAGAATATAAGGAGAGAAATCGAAGAAGAGCTGAAGGCCGCTCAGGAGCTTGTGACCGATGGAGTTTTACAGCCCAGCTCTGCTGCTACATCCAACTTCCCTGCGAGAGCCTTGACTGCGGAAGAATTGGCTGCTGTGACCGCCTCCGACGAGTTTGTCGACTTTGTAGAGCGATCGACTAAGGTGATCGAGCGCGCACTTGACATGGGTAACGAATACGACATCTTGACAGACTATTCCCTACAAGCTCACGATATCGAGGACGAGGATGAGCAAGCCGGGAACACGGGCGGCAAAGGACGAAGGCGCGTAAAAGAAATAGTGCAGTTTTACGATGAACGGTGGTCCAAGAAGCGTATGATCAGCAGCATCGATTTCTCTCCAAAATATCCAGAGCTGGTGCTTGCATCATACACCAAGAATCCATCGGCGCCTCATGATCCCGATGGCATTGTCCAGGTTTGGAACCAGCACCTCCACGCTCGCCACGAATTCCTATTCCACGCCCAGTCCGATATTTTGACGGCCAAGTTCTCCCCTTTCCATCCCAACCTCATCATTGGTGGCACTTATTCCGGTCAGGTGCTTCTATGGGACACGCGCGCAAAGACAGCACCCGTTCAAAAGACGCCACTCACAGGCTCGGGCCATTCACATCCAGTGTACTCTGTCGACATTGTCGGCACACAAAACGCGAACAATATCATATCCATCTCTACCGACGGCGCTGTCTGTGTGTGGAGTGTTGATATGCTCTCGCAACCTCAGGAATCCCTGACGCTCACGACGCCGCCCCCCAATAAATTCGAAGATCTAGCACCGACGACCATGGCATTCCCACATGCAGACCCTACCTACTTCCTAGCTGGCTCTGAGGAAGGTCCCATTTACCCATGTCACCGTTACGACCGTGCTGGGGCCAAAGCCGGCGTAGACTCTCGAGTCTCCTACAGAGGGCATGCTGCGCCCGTTATGAGCGTCAATTTCCACCCGGCACGTGGCCCTGTCGATCTCGGAGACCTCGTTCTCTCGTCGTCCCTGGATTGGTCTGTGAAGCTCTGGAAAGTACGAGCACCTGCGGCTACAAGCACTATTGTTGAGAGCGCCGGCACTGCCATACCACCCTTGCTCGACTTCGTGCGCGAGGATGTCGTCTACGATGCTGCATGGTCTCCTGTGCGTCCAGGCGTGTTTGCCCTGGTTGATGGTGCCGGCTCTCTCGAACTCTGGGATATTACTGTCGAAACGGAAATCCCGGTAGCCAAGATCAGCCCTACTCCCCGCAAAGATGGCCGCCAACTCTTAAGCAAGAGCTTGAATAAGTTAACTTGGGAGCCAACGGAAGGGAAGCGCTTGGCCACCGGTGGCATTGACGCCGTCGTCAGTCTCTTTGAGGTTGGCCCGGATCTAGGCGGAAAGGAGACGGTCCGGAGCGAAGAATGGACGAGCGTCAAGAAGCTCGTGGCACGCCTTGAGGCAGCCAGCGCCGGCATCGTAGGCTTGGCATGAGGACAGCTAGGTCATCTTGAAACTCGATTGTCTTCAATGTTGCTTGCTTGGATGGGTATATTGTCCATTGGCAAAACTGGGAGTACGGAGTTTTGAAAGTCTACGTACCGCGCATTCTGAGCTGGGCTATCTTCGTTTTGTAGTATACCCCTTGTTGTAACGTACCCTTGGAGGACAGTGGCGTCTGTTCCATCCCGTGACGTACATATACATACATCTCACGATAAAACGAATCGTTGACTCAACAATGGATCGTGCCGCCCTTTTGGCTGACTCTGCTTGAGATTTATCATCTATGCTCGATTCATCTGTTCACGGTGTGATTGGTCTCTTTGATCTCGCTTCGAAACTCCGCGCGTAGATCATAGTAGATATCGTGAAAGATCATTAAGTAGGTAACTACCTATACTTCACGTAGTAACAGTCAGAACCAAGAAACAAGGTATGGACAGTGACTTTATGGCCATTGGTCCAAGTAATGCGATGACATTGGTAACTATATGTACATCATGGACCACATCCGGGGTTCTTTTAATCGTATTCAGCACCGTACCCATTCCACAGCAAGCAAGCATGAATGTACTTCATAATTTGTTACACGTATTTGAACCAACTAAAGCCTAGCTTGCTCTCCGGAGAGAGAGACCCAGTTTCCATGAGAAAGGGAAGGGGAAAATAAGAGAAAATGGGCCGGGCCCACCAAACCCTTCCTCTGGGCTTTACGCAATATCGTCCATAGTTACGACGGTCGGCCCCTTGGCCGCTATGCTATTCCTCAACTTCCCGAGGATAGCCGTGCGTTTCTCCCGTTTCTCCTTGACGGCCTTCCGCTCGGCATCGCCGAACCCGCTTAGCTTTTTGCGTGGCGGCGTGCGGAATGCGTCTCCCGCGCCTAGTCCTCCCGAGAAAGACGCCGACAGCGAATTTCGCATGAGACTGGCACGCATGGGCGTGGCTTCGCGGAGCGAGCGATCGGGAGAGAAAATGGAAGAGTTCAATGTTCTCTTCGCATTGGGCGTGGTGAACGGGGAACCCTCACGGCTCGCGGCGGGACCCGTGGACCCTAGGCGCATCTTACGCATCTGGTTCTCAAGGACATCGATATCACCGCTTCTCTTCTCTACCATGCTCGTCATCTTGGTGATTGTGCGGACGATTGCGTCCACGGTGGGCACGGGGCCACCCCTCCCGTTGGCACTATTAGCAGAAGAGATCTTGGCCTTGAGCAAGGTCAAATCTTCCTCGGCCTGGGCTAACAGCGTTTGGAAGCGACTCAGCTGCCGTCTTAAGTCGCTCTGCTGGGCAGCCTGCTCTGCGCTCAGTGGCAGAGCTTGATACGCAGCCGTTTGTTCTGGGTCTAGCTGTGAAGCGATGAGTTTTCGAATGTCGGCTTGCTTAGTACTATCGCGAGAAAGATCCCGCTGTATGTCTTGCACTTGCGCTACCTTTTCTTCTACCTCCGTGACTCTAGCTTGATCCAAGGCTTCTCCAAGAACCTGGTCAACTATGTATGTCAGTTGCGCAGTATCTTCCAATGTCCACGCATCCGGTGACGCGAGGTCTTGTTTAGAAAGATTATCCGAAGAAAACTCCTTATGGCCGTCAATCCACGCCTTGAGTGAGCGAGAGTTGAGACCCAGCGTGTCAATCATCGAGTTAATATCGCGGTATACAGCCTCCACCTGGGCGGGTACATTATCGCCTGCGGGCGGCATAACACCAGAATGTGCGATAAATTCATGTAAATCAAGCGTCGGCTGAACTCCCGCTCTTAGAATTTTCTGTACAGCGTCGTCGTCTTCGTCCATAAGCAACTGTGCTTCCTCGGCTTGTTTCTTAGCCTTAGCTTTCCGCTGTTGCTCCATAACAGCGTTCTCGAGGGCGACGTCTCGGCTAACTATAGAGTTATTAGGACGCGATTTCGGCTGTTTCTTTGAAGCAGCAAGTATCCGCGAGGCCATACCCGAATTATTAGACAATCGAGTCTGATCATTACTCAATGTTCTCGGTAGTATGGTGCTTCGCATAGGACTGGGCGAGCGCGGGCTGACAGCGTTAGATTGGGAAAATACGGGGACCTTTTGACCGAAAAGGAAACCTCGCCTGTCTGGTTCGGGCCGAGATATAGTGGAAAAGCTGCCTCCTAACCCTTCATCAAACGAGCCTTGAGGTGTGAATCCAGGCGTTCGATTTGCGCCAGCGGACGACGGACTGAAATCCTTAGCGACGTCGACACCGCTGCCTTCACTGGCAGCCTCGGTAACTTCTTCATCCAGATCATCATCGTCACTATCAGAAATGGGTGGCAACTCGGTAGGGAATTTAAACCCAGGACCAGCAACAGGAGAAGATGACTTAACAACAGGCGATGCTGCTAGCTTATTTTCATGCGGCCTGAGTTGTTTTACACCTTGTGAAGCTTCACCTGAGGACTCAGTCTCTGTAAGCACTCCTGGTAAGGGGGGCAGTTTGGAAGCGTATGCCTTCTTATTTTTCACGGGGTCAGGGGGCAAAGGTACATCGTTCATAGCCTCCGATTTTACGCTTTCACCGGGCAAGGGTGGTAACGGAGCACGATAGGCGGCCTTGTTCTTCACAGGGTCGGGTGGTAATGGTACGGCACTGTAAGTTGCCGGCTCCTTTGTTGGAGTGACTGTTGTCTCTTTCTTTTCTGTTAAAGGAGAGTCCGGGGGTAACGGCAAGTCTTCGGCCGTGGACTTGATGCTGATATCGGCATTGTCTGTAGCAGAGATAGATGAGGATGATGTATCTGAAAGTGAGAAAATGACCTTACTAGTAGATTCCGGAGCCAGAGGCGCTTCGGTTGAATCTGTGTTGTGTGACTGTGGAGTCTCGACATTGGACGTCTTGGGCGTAACTCTCCCAAAAAGTCCGCCGGCAGAGGTTGATGGGAGGCTGAACGGTCCACCACTCGTCGGGACCGACGGTGTTTGAGCAACGAACCTGTTCGTCGATGGCGGCGTAGTCGGTATTGTTGAATCTACATTTGTAGTCGACGTCAATTGACCGAATGTCCGGCCTCCGCCGAAAAGATCGCTCGTAGTCCTCGTCGGTTCATTTATCGAAGCTGCAAAAGCTGAGCTAAATAATGACTTCTCCGTCCCTGTGAAATCCTTGCTGTCGCCATCCTCTAGAATGGGGTCAGGTTTGAAACTAGATGCCAATTTGAAACCCTGCGATCCAAAAGGATTATTGGTGCCAACATTTGGTTTAGAACTTGGTGGGAACGAAGTGTTGGTATCCGTATCCATGGCAGCGTCAACAGGGGCCGGCGTGGTTGAGGCAAATATACTAGGTTTGTCTGAACTTGAATTCGCCCCCAGGGCCGCAAACCCCTTCTGCGTAGCAAAACTAGTAAAGCCTCCGCCAGCTGCGGTGCTCGAAGCCACGGTCGCAAAGGATCCGGTTGTCCCGCTGGAAGCATTGGTAAACCCACTTTGACCAAATGCGGGTGCGCTCATTGAGGCGCCTCCAGATCCCCAAGGTGACACCTTTGCACCTATGCTAGTTGACTGCCCAAATGAGGGCCCTGCCGGTGCTAAGCTCGTCGTACCGAAGGTTGATGAACCAAAGGCCGGTTTTAAAGACCCAACTGTACCACTGCTCCCTAACATGGAAGCACCAAATGTGGCGCCGCCTGTACCATTGGTAGATGTCGATAGGGTGCCCCATGGCGAACTCGTAGCTCCGAGTGCTGAAGGGCCACCAAACGTAGATTTTGTTGATGAACTACCAAATAGAGAGGAATTTGGCGTCCCCAAAGACCCAGAAGGAGCGGTTTGGCTCGTGAGAGTCGATGCAGATTCGGCGGCGTTGGCCTCGACAGCAGCAAGCCCTGGATATGTAGTACCTCCTCTAATCGACTCTGAATACACAACCCACCAGGCGGATAGTATGCCCTGTTCATTGAGAACCCAATATCCCGGTAGAGGTCCGGGTGACTGGTCCAGCTCATCTGTGGGGATGGGTTTATAGACTTTATTCTTGCTGGACAGATCCAAAGAGACACCTATGACAGCGGGACTGTCAAGGCTCTCAGGATCCTCGCCCATAGGCAGAGTAGCCCGTTTGGAATCATCAGCCAATCCGATGTTCACAAAAACATTGACCGGCCCATTAGGGCCAAGGGGGGTTTTTGATCGACCGACGAGTCCAGTGTCAGGCGTAGCACTTGAGGCGAAGATAAGGAGATCTTGGAGGTTCGGGGGGAAATCTCGAAGTCGAACAACACTGTGATGCGGCGTCTTGTTGGTCGTGTAGGGATCAACGGGGTCGTTCAGTGCCTGGAACTGGAAGCTCTGGCCTTGCCTTGTGACTAGGTGGCACTTTGTTTGCGGCCCATTGGAAGTAGACACATGGAAAACCAAAAACAAGTCGTTCTCGAGCCAAACAACGAAGGCCACTACACGATGTTAGCACATGCCATGACCGGGGATGGATGTAATGTTTACCGTAGTAACTGGAATCAATCTCGGGGGGCCTTGGAATCTCCGATTTGACGTCGCCTTCGGGTGTCAACTGGCACATCCCGCCGTCGCCCAGTCCAGCCACTAATTGCTTCCCCTTGTTGCTCCAGGCGACACAGCTAACCTGCTCCTTCAAGATATGGCTGTTGGCTTTGGTGGACGTGAAGCCGCGCTCTTTGAAGCTGGCGACCAGAAGCTTGCCTCCGTCGGTGACAATAGCACATAAATCCGCCTTTTCTTGACTTGGGTTGGGAACCAGGGCTCGGAGAGACTCGCCATTTGTTGGGATCTCGAACGCAGGTTGGGTTGTGCCTTGCTGGAAGGCATTCACGTCGTAAACAGCCAAGCCTCCACCTTGTTCCGCTGATAGAACCAAGTAAGTCTCGTCGGCGGAAAAGGTGAGCTGGCATATGCGGAGGGACAAGGGGAGCTTCAACTGGGGCGTAAAAGGGCCATTGCCCTCTTTGGGTTCTTCCAAGGCCTTCCGGACAGTATCTGTGGAGGCTACAACAACGGCATCGGGGCCGGCAGCAGCAACAAGACCTCGACGAGATGCGATGCTCATAAGGGAAGCATTTGGGGCGGGAGGTGGCGACCATGGCGTCACCAGGCGCAACTTGGCATCGGGAGCGAGAGACAGGAAGCCCAGACCCTCGGTGTGGACTTCGAGGAGAGCTGGGCCTTGGGAGATGTTAGCTGCCCCAGCATTGCCGAAGCTGTTGAAGGCCATGGCGACAGCTAGGAGAAAGCCCCCGGCAGCAGGGTCCAAGCAGGCATATACCTAGGCAAGGTCTGCTGGCGGAGAAGGACGCGGGCACGGGTCTGAGTGTCGCAGTGGGCTGGTCGCGTTGGCACGCACGCCGGAGATAGCCTGAGATATCTCTGTCTTTCTCGAAGTGGCGCGACTGGTAAGAGGTTGGCGTGGCGATTGATTGATTAGAAGTTGAAGTTAGGTAGAAGTTCGGTATGAGATGTGGCGTTGTACACTTTTTTGGCGCCTACCGAACGCGATGGAGCGTGATGCATCGTTGAGGCAGCTGGAAAAAGTCTAGTGCAGTGCTGCGGTGCTGTAGCCGCCCTATTCGAGCGCTACCGGGCACCCAACCAGGGCATTCCAGGCCCACCATAGGCACCCATAGCATGTCCTATCTTACCTAATGTACGTCCGTACTTTGTACTTCATAAAGGAACGGTGCTATCTATCTAGATAGTAACGGCGTCTGTATGCGGCCCAGTTTTTCGCGCATCGAAACTCAGTATCGGCGCATCGCTTTAAACCGGTCTAGGTTAAACCCCCATTTTCAACAATAACTACGGTCTTTGACAGCCTGTATTTCGTTCTTTACACTGGTTTACAGGGAGGGCAGTGGCCGACTGGGTGGACTTGGCTTAATTACCTACCTATCTACTATAGTACCGATCACAGTCGTTATCATTCCCATGGACAAGACCACATACATACCATTCGTACCGTAGGTAGTTACCGACAAAGTGACTACTATGTAGGTATGGTATTACAAAATCACGAACATAGGTACGTCCGTAGGTGGGTTTGCAGTCAACGCCTACCAGCCAGACCACTACATTACATAGTAACTATGCAATGTAGGTACCTAGGTAGGAGGTAGGTAGCGCAGCCTGGATGCTTTCTAATACCAAGGCTACGCCTGACGCATTCAACTCGGTTGAATACCAGTTATGAGGACGGCTTTCTGCGTGATTGGTATTACAACTTTGTCGATACTTAGGACGAAGTTGTCGCAAAACTGCAACTACCTAGGTAGGTACCTACCTACTTCGTGCCGCCCGTTGTTTTATAAGATCAGGAGGGATCTAGTTAACTCAATAGGTACCTAGGTTTAAAGCGATGCGCCGATACTGAGTTTCGATGCGCGAAAAACTGGGCCGGTCTGTATGGACCTAACGTAACGGACCTGGTAAGTAACGGATCTCTCGGTATGTAACGGACTCCGATTCCAGAAACCAACGTGACCCACTATCTGGCCAAATTTGTACGTGTGTTGAGGTACTAGGGGATCCACCCGTAGAGACCCCCTTCGCTGCGCTCAGGGGGCACCTAAACTCTGGACCACAACCAAAACCTTGGACCAGACTTTGTATGGGAAATGCATCATTTTCATCGTGAATATCTCACCACAACGCATTCTAATTAAATTGTTGTTATGATGAATAGCAGTAGATCGACTGCTTTACTTAGGCTATCTCGGTATTTTTTTTGCGAATACGTTATTTGGTCGCAAAGGTATATGGCATAGGTACTTTCTATGATATACAATTTCTTATGTAAAACTAAGTACCCTGTGGTGCGCGGGTTCGTACTTTCATCTAGTGAATTGTATGGAAAATATCACTATAAAGGTCTGGTCCAAGGTTTTGGTGTGTGGTCCAGAGTTTAGGTGCCCCCTGAGCGCAGCGAAGGGGGTCTCTACGGGTGGATCCCCTAGTATCATCTATTCAACTTGCTTTCAACCACAACTGCAACCACATTACCAAATCCAAACCGCGCCCACGAGAAAGAGCACCATCAAACCTGCAAAAGGATGGATTTTTCATCAAAACTATGCAGGTCGTTCGGGAAAGTGCTTGATAAGCTTGAGGTGTGCGCTTGAGGGTTTAACGTCAACCCCAATTCCGACCGAACATATCTTCCGGAACAGGGTGAAGCCTTAGTAGCTGGTGTGTCCAGAATACATGCGCGGTCAAGGTTGGGATCAGATCATCAGCTACAGTACATTGTCCCTTCAAAAAAAGTTAAAATGAAGGAGTAGGTAAAGTTATATTGTTGGTACGGACCTACGCATAGAGATCATGGTTGACCTATGGATACCCACAAGTACGCACTCAAAGAGATTAACGATCTAGCCAACGCTTACAAGGATCTTGGGAAGCCATGGCTAAAAATAAAGGAGGAAAAAGACCCGAAGGGTAGGTGATCAACTTGACTAAACAAACCCAAAACGAAGACTAAATCGAAGGGCCGGAATATTGGGCTGCCTGTCTAAGGTTGGTAGGTGGGTTATGGACATGAAGGCTAGCCTACAAACACGTCTGCCTATCTGCCGAAGTTGCCGTCGTTGTTGTCAAAGGCAAAGTGTGTAGTCCAGATGCCGACCCTCGGATTCGGAGTGACCCTCGAGTCTCGACCTCGGAGCGGCCCTCGGGCTCGGAGACCAGAGTGACACTGGCTATAAGTTTCAGCTGCCCCTATTCTAGCCAACCAGGCCCAAAGCTCTTGCGAATCGCGCGAAAGTCCCTAATAAGGCGAGATTTTCAGTTTCGTCTTTTTTTTAATATCTCATATCCAATACCTCAACCTAGAATGCAATTCGTAACGTTTCGTGATTGGTTCGGGTTGACCCGTTACCCAATAATAGGAACCGATGAAGTCTACCCTCTATCTTTCCTCGACAACCTGGGCGCCGAGCGCGGTGGCGTCCTAAGCGAGACGCTCCTATTTAACCATGTGCTAGATGCCAATAAGCTTTATAATGGACTGACAAGACTGATTCAACACGGCGACTGGAGAAAACTGGGCGGCCGACTTCGATATCGGGTGCGTAACTGTTCTCCGTCGACGTGGTCTCGTCGAGATGCTGACTCGTCTCATACCACAAGTCCGACGGCTACCTTGAGGTCCACGTACCAAGGGAGTTCACCGAGGATCGTCCAGCTGTCCAGTTCACCTCCAGAGCCTTCGACATCGCCATTGAAGACCACAAGCTTGGCAGCACATTACCCAAGTCGGCAGACGGTCCTCGCTTACAACCAGGGCCAAGGTCATTCGACCATTTCAACCCCATTCCAGATATACCTGACAAACTGCGGGACTACACATCCAGCGACCGTCCTATCCTTAAGCTGCACGTCACATCCTTCAATAATGCGACCCTCGTCACTCTTATCTGGCCACATGCCATCGCCGGCGGCCGTGGCATAAAGGAGATCATCCTAGCCTGGTCCAAGGCGCTCCAAAGCGACAAGGATATACCCGAGTTACTATGCGCTCGCAGCAACATCCTAGAAGACGTCGGAACTGACAAGGACAACCCGCCACCGTACCATCTCAGCCCGAGCCAAGTCAAAGGCTGGGGCTTTGTCAGACTCACCCTCAATCTGTTGTGGAGCGTATTCAGACATCCACAAGTCGAGTCCCGCACGATATGCCTGCCTGGTGAGTACGTATCGCAACTGAAAGAAACCTGTCTAGAGGATCTCCGCGCCGTTCACCAAGGAGAAAAGGTGCCCTTCCTAAGCGAGAACGACGTCCTAGAGGCCTGGGGTACAAGATTCGTAGCCCAAGCGCGCGGCGGAGAACGACCAGCGCTAGTCGTCACCTCCCTCGATATCAAGGGCCGACTAGACGTTCCCTGGGGCACCGAAGGAGTACATGTGCAGAACACAGGCAACAACGTGTATACCTCAGCCGAGCCCGAAGTCCTGCTGAGGAGGCCGCTAGGGGAGCTAGCACAACTAATACGCAAGAGCATCCAGGAGGCAGCCACGGACGAGCAGATCCGAGCCCAGATACGCCTCTTCAGAGCGAACACAAGGAGCCTACCAGTCTTCGGACACCCAAACGCCCACCTGATGAGTTTCTCCAACTGGACCAAGTTCGGCATATTCGAAGTTGCTGACTTCAGCCCAGCCATCGTAACTCAGACGTCGCCAACCGTCTCCGATGGCATACCTATCGGGAAACCTGCCTATATGCACTGCCAAGCGTTGGGAGAAAACCGATTCCTCAGGAATTGTTTCAACATCACCGGAAAAGACTGGGATGGCAACTACTGGATGACGACATTCCTTTATCCCGAGGACTGGGCGAAGCTTGAAGAATACATGGAGCAAACCCGTCAACGGATCAAAGAGGCAAAGATGCGATAATCGAGCGGGCTGTCGTTTGATACACTACTTTCAACATTCTAGTAATAATCGGATAGGCTTGGCCTGTCGAGGCCTTTTGATTGTTACAAATCGTTGTTACGACTTTTAAGGTTGGGTTATTAGGTATCTAGAAGACAAGTAGCGAGCAGTGAAGAGCTTGAGTGAATTAAGAAAGATTCTACTATTAACGCCTACCCTCGCTCTAATTCTCGAGGGAGGCACTTCCTGTAAAAACGAATATTCTAACAAATCTACCCGATGGGCAGCGGCATCTGCCTACCACTCCGATCAAACCAGTACGCCTAGCAAAGTCACAGGGTGGTAATACAGATTGTTCTTTTCAGTTTGACCCTCCATTCTCTACCATACGATCTTGAGAAGTGATGTCACGACCCGTACTTGGGGGGCGATCTTCCAGTGCAACATCCTGGGTCTTCTTCTCTTTTCGCAGTTTCAAATCCTTCTCAAAAGCGATGACGAGGAACCCAAGACCCGCAAAGACAATTCCAATTTGCCAGACTTGCATCAGACTCCGCTCGTAAATGCTGATAATCACATCTCGAACACGGGGTGGGAAGGAATCAACAAACACGCTCGACGCAGATTCGTAGGCACCCCCATGCGCTAGGGCTGCTATCGCCTTCTGGTCGGAGAGCTCTCCGAGAAGCTGGTCAAACCGGTTATTGAATATAGCCGCGGGGATACTGACTCCCCAGATAGTCCCTATACTTCTCACAAATGCAAAAGTGCCAGTGCTGGCGGCATTCAAATCATCCGGCAAGGCAGCTTGAATGGCAGTCAGGAGGTTAGGGGTAACAACGCCGATGCCAAAGGCGAAAATGACTTCCAGCACAACCAAGACCGCTAGAGTCGTGTTCCTGTTGAAAATTGTGAACGTGCCCATACCAATGGTCATGATGGCGAAGCCAATAAAATGGATAATTCGATAGCGTCCCAATTTTGTTGTCAACCCGCCTCCTACAAATGCGGCAAGGGCATAGAAGACGGAGAATGGCAGGAGCATGACGCCGGACCGTGTGGCCGAGACTAGCTGTACCGATTGGAAATAGAGCGGGAGGAAATAGAGCGCCCAGAACGAGACAATGGTCTGTAGAAATGTCGCGACATACGCAGCTGTAGATGTTCTGTTTTTGAACAGCGCCATTGGCATGACAGGGTTGGCGCACCAGCGGGAAGATTCAAAGGCCAGGAATAGACCGTGGCCTAGGAGCCCCAAGACAAGACTCACGATGACGCCTGCATTCGTCCAATTGTATCGAGTACCCCCGTACGTGAGGGCATACAAGACCGAGGCGACCGATGCGGAAATTAGCAAGTTACCGGCGAAATCAATTTTCTTTATCTTCTCGATCGTACTGCCCGGTGCGGTGTGTTTTAGACGAAGAACGAAGAACAGAAGAATCGTGGAAGCCCCGCCAAATGGCACGTTAATGTAGAATGCCCATCTCCATGAAACTCGATCAACGAGAATACCGCCCAAGAACGGGCCGATGACGGATCCAAGGATGATGAAAAGGAATAGAATGCCAAAGAACTGTCCGCGCTCCCGCAAGGGCAGCAGGTCACAGAGAATCAATTCGACGAGTACTGCAATTTGCTGGCGTTAGGACGTAGATTTATAGGGCCAATGTCGAGGTAACACTCACCATTGATGCCGGCTGCACCCAAACCCTGGATTGTCCGACCGCCGATGAGGATGTTAGTTGAAGTGGCGCTACCGCAGATGGCGCTGCCGACGGTGAAGATGGCGACGGTGCCGATGGTGAGCCATCGTCGGCCCCATAGATCAGCCAACTGGCCGTAAAATGGTTGGACGGCAGCACTGGGGACGATAGAGAATTAGACGGGTGGCGAAGCGAAGAACCGGGGCCGCGGCCATGACACATACCTGGTCAGATAGTAAACGTTGACTACCCAGATATAGTTCTGGGATGCGTCGAGGGCACGTGCAATGGACGGGAGCGCTGTGGACACGATGGAGCCCTCCAAGGCGCTTAAAAAAGCGGTAATAACAAGGCCGATAAAGGTAAGCCAGAACAGCGGGCCCTTGGATGTCTTTGGGTCGGATGCCGGGGGGTTTGCATCGTGAACAGAGTCTGCGGCACTCCGGACCGAGTCTGCTGGTGCGTGGACAGAGGCTGCCGTCGGCTGGGACTCCATCTTGTACGTCGATGTCCAGATGATGAGTCCTGGAGGTTGCGGGTATGACGATGAGAGGAAGCGGGAAGCAGAGGGAGCACTTAAAAACAAAAGAAAAAACAGGAGGGGGTTCGCTTGGGCATCCGCGTTACGGGGTAGGGTTACGGGTACGAGGGCCCTTGGGGCTGGGGGGGAAGGGGGGAAAGGGGGGAATGCCGAGCGACTGGGCAGTGGGCAGAGACCGGCGAGGCCTGGTTAGCTAAGATAGGCTCGTAGAGGAGAGAGAGGGCAGTTGCACAGTCTAGGTACTATCTACCGTACCGGTACTCTATGAGGCGAGGTTGATTGCGCCTGCCACCTAATAATACGACCCTGCCTTACGTGGACAACAGGCACCCGTAAATGGCGGTACGTACCGTGGAGGCACGCACCCGCGAGGCGCGCATCGGCCACGGGTAACTGTGACTTGGTGAGATGATCTGCCGCGCTGCTGCGTGTCAGCTGCACTGTCCCTTATAGCGACGGCACAAGTCCACTGTAGCCACTTACGTGGTGCGAGCTGCGCCTGTCACCGCGGATTACAGTACAGCGTCCACAGGGCCACGCCTTCGATGCCGCCATTCAGAGCGGGACTCTAATATCTCTTGCCACACGGACCACGCCGAACCAGCCAAGACCTGCTGACCAGGCGTCAGAGACATTAAGCACGCCAGGAAGCTGTAGGAGCCTATCGATAGGATGGACGCGTACACGACATGCACGAAGACCAACAGAACCTACAGACATCGTAATTATTGGTATTCACCAGAGATTTGCAACTACCGGTACGTACACTTGGGCATGCGTGGGAACTTCTTCTTTCTAGACCTGAGACCGCGAACAGCAGAAGCCTGAAGGACGCATAAAGGACGAGTTCAAAGAAGCTACCGGTAGAGTAATGAGTTCCTTATATGAGACGCAACGACTGCACTGCTATGTAGTTGAGGTACTCGTAACTCCAGGTAGGTATCCCTTGCTACATATGCGTGTGAGTAGACGGTAAAAGGTTAATATGGTATCTAGTCATGCTGTTTCAGAGATCCGAAATGGAAAACGACTGGAATGCACTAATAGGTAGCCAGGCAGCCGTAATATAAACTTAAACATGAGTTCTGGAAACCCCTTACCAGAGCCCTTACCTAAGTATCCTGCTCATAGATCTGTCACGGTTCCGGCAGCTAATTGGAATTTGCATTAATCAGATCGCTAAGTACAAACTATCTTTCTCACAACAGCATCACCTTACCCTATAAATAGCGAGGTTTCCTTGGTTGAAGGGTGGCTCGGGCTGGATCATAGGCTAGGTATTGTTGGTTGTTGGCTGAGATGTGACAAGTCCTTTTGCGACACGTCACGAACCAGATCGCCAAGCTTGTACATATCTCGTTAGATTCGACGCCTTATGGAACTTCACTTCGGCACGAAATGCGTCATGATGAGTGAAGTGCGCGGCTAGTAATTTGGGAGCCTAATCACATACCTCGCTGGCCACAGTACCAAACCCAAGGAGATCGGGGCTCAATGCCAATACTCCCAAGAGATTTGGCACCAACAAACAAACCAACAAATCCGCTAGGCAGTAAAGGGACCGAACATGTGTCGATCATTCTGATGATGAGTAGGATGACTCCTCTGGCGCTTAAGACGAATCATCGACTTATTAGCATGTATGCAGACCGAGGTCAAATCCCATACTACCTATTCACATTATGCCCGTGCATCATCTCGTACCGCTTCACCGGTTTTGATGACGAGGCGACGATGTAAGGAGCTTGGTAGAGATGCGACATTACTTGTTGCTTGCTTAACACTAGCTTTCCCTGTTTCTCATCATGCCGTGGCCGCGTAACCTCGAGCATTTGGACAACTTTGGTTCAATGCTGGGACAACTGCGGCCATGAAGTGTATAACATGCGGATTTACAGAAATATCCGCTTGGAGGCATACTCGTTTTATTAAGAGCAGTTTTTGAGCTTCAAGTTACGGTTGTTCATTGAAGGACTCAGGAAATAGGACTCAATTCTCACATCATCCCAGCGAGAGTTTGTATGGCAGACGGAAGGTATCTGCGATCGCGACCGTCCGGAGAGTTACGGGAATTCGTCTGGATTAAGCTGGATGAGGGAGGAGCTCGTTCATATTACGGGACGGCACCGGTATCTTCGGCATCTGTCCTCGGCGCAGAAATATCAGTTATTCGGGCCAGTATTTAGACTCGCCTTTGTACCCAGTGCAGGACTAGTTACTGGGCAACTCCCACGCGGTCGCCACTTGAAGGTGGTAACACCTACTCATGTAGAATTGCAGTCTGTACGAAAGAGGTGGCACACAAAAACACTACATCGCCAACTCCCAGTTCGTCGTTCGAGATGGAGGCGAATTTCGTGACCTTGTGATGAAGCCGATGAAGATGGGGAGATCGTCTCTTTGTCCTACGAAACGAAAGCCAAGGCAGTGCGACGGGCGCGGTGGCACGTAGTCAAAGCCAGTCAAAAGCGCCTCGTCGCAGCATGTCTCATCAAAGTTTGCGCCTATCTTCGATCACCCCGATTCTGACCCCGAGTCCCATGCAGCCACAGCCTAAGCATAGCAGCCTGAGTCGTCAAACTCGGGCGGCAGCTGCCAAGGCTGCCGAGGCAATACCTTTGATGAGTTGCAACTTACGGGTCGACCCGTACATGTTCCGGGATCCTGCCGGGACTCGTCGTTTGCGTCCACTGTGTTAAACAGTTCAGTTATTCATCGCCTGTGCACTGATACTATGACATATGCACTGTGTACAGAGACAGGGCAGGGGTTATTTTCCCGAGTTCTGTGACGTTACTGGCCATGAGCGTTTCTATACTGAACAAATCGCAATTCTGCATTTCAAAATTCCCCGAGTGCAGAACTCGGCCCGTACGCCACCCTGCCGGTAGATGGCGGCCGTGGCCACACAACCCCACGGTCCCACGGTCCCACCAAACAGCAATGCGGTTGTTTTAACCGACCTGGACCGGCGGCGAACCTGTCTGCGCTGCCTGTTATCCGACCCATGCTGCAAATACCGCATGGCACAGAGCAGGGTATAGACTGCGCATCGAACACACCACCAATATTATCTATGCTGGCGACGGGGAACCAATTGCATCACCATCAAGAATGACTAGTATACATTAGGTAGGCTTACCCTCACCTTCGCCACCTGCGATCAATACCCGTTATAGATAAATGTGTTGTTGCCGCTATCGCGAGCTATGCAGCCTCCATGCACGCTATTGACAGCCATTGCAATGCCGCATTGCACTGCTTTGTGTCTGTAAGTTGCTTTTTTACATACGTAGTGCACACATATCACCAGCTAATACTATAGAGGTTTAGCTACCGTCGTTGGTTCACCGATCCCGGAAGATCAGGAACAATAGTCGCCGCGACTGACAGTAGTTCACTGACAGTAGTTCACGTACTATTTTAATACGTAAGCTGACTCATACTCTGTGTTGCCCAAATATTGGCTCACAGTAAAAGCAACCTTCATAGGTAGGTAGGTAGGTAGGTCTGCTGTAGTCCGCCCGATCAAACCGAATGATTGATATAGGAATAGGTATGTACACCACGAAGTAGGCTATCCGACATGTGCTAAAGTGGCTATTAAACGCACCAAAGCGGATACGCGCCGCGCTTAGTTATCAAAACATCAGACCAGAGCTACCTACCTATACTTAGTGCATATGCATGTTTGTGTTGTCTGTGAGATAAAGCAAATGTAGTGGATGCCGCGGAGTACGTGCCTGATCCAGGCTAACCAACCGAAGAATTGCTACCGGTAGACATTAGACATATAACGGTCATTCGCTACCTGGCTCTATTGCGTACCTCGAGGTGTAGGTATAGTGTACACCCTCAAGCTTCACACCCTGTCCCCCTAGACTCCCCTTGAATGTTAAGCGCGGCATGGATCCACTCTGGTGCGTCAAATAACCAAATTAGCGTCTTGGATAACCGATAGCCGAGTTAGCCTGTCCCCAGATTACTAATGCAAATACCCACGCCCACACATCCTTAGCCAATCGTGCAAGCGATACAGACGCCACCTGAGGACGCGACGACCCGACCCGTTGGATTGCGCTAAGGCGAGCCCCCGTTGGCCAAGATCGTTAATTTCACTACGATATTTGAAGTGCGACTTTCAACCCATCTTTCCGTATAACGTGCCTGCAGCCGAGTCTGCCCAGACCTATCCCCTACAGATCCCGATAGGAACAGAATCCCGAACCGCCCGAATTCACGAAGGATGCATATTCCCAGTCGGAACATATTCTTAGTCGGAACATATCGCTAGTCGGAACATATCGCTAGTCGGGACATATTCCTCGCCGGAATGCGCAGGGAGCGGGGTGGGTATCATTCGATGGAATTGGCCACCAAAAGCACCAAATGTGACTGATGCAAGAGAACGCGAATGGGGAAGTTGGCATGGATGATGGAACGGAGGCTCACATTTCCCATGCTATAAGCGTGGGATGTATCAGCGCATGCTCGCTAAACTGAAAGCCCCAACTCATGATGAACAGCTTGAATTGGATTGCTAATCAGTCAACGCCGGTCAATCGCCGCCGTCACCTGCTCCAACCAATGGCGCCAAGGCGGGCTTGGGACCAGAGCAAGGTGAACATCGGGCGGAAATGGGCTTGCGATGGCGCCGGGCTCGGTTCGATAGTGGCGGCCTTGGGACAAGATATACAAGCCGGAAAACCTTAACCGATTAATAAGCTTAAAGGGATCGCTTGGATCGATCTCGCCAATCATCCCACGCTGCCTAAGCGAAATCTGCTCGATAGGCCGTCCATGGCCGCCGATCTATGATTGGTCGAGCCACGGATCGATCACACGCCAGTCACGAGCTCCTGATTGGCATGGCACGATTTTATAGTACGGGATGATCGCCGAGGGGTTGACGGCTCCGATTTATCGAGCTCATCGCCGACTGCGTTGGTCAATGGCGCAAACACTCGTGTAAGTAACAAGTACAGTAACCGGACTGGGTAATTACCCTCGAGCCCTCTAGGGTTGTATTATCCCGGCGTATGATGTCATTTCGGCGGTGGTTGTCTTGGGCTGGATGCTTTTGTTTGCGAGCTCTTGTTTATGTATTCATATATCGAAATTTGAAAGTACGGTGAAAGAACCCCTCCTGAGCCTGTTCTAGATTAGCTGCCGAAGCCGGCGGAGGATGGGGTGATGCCGCCGAGGGCACAGCCAATAGCAACACATGCGGTAAGTGCAGTCAAGGGTGAGGGATGAATATTGATGATGAAAAGAGACTGAGGGGCTGGTACTCGTGTCAGCTGAAGGTCGAGATACCAGCAGACAACTGGTACAGGAAGGGCCCACTACTTATCTAATCCGTGAGTTTATATATGGTCCATCCTCAGCCACACTGCATCTGCATAGGCCTTTTCCCGTTCGTGGATCTGACTATAGGCGGCATGCCTTTTGTTGCGAGCTAGAATATAGGCCGTCATCGTTCTGCAGTCAGCCCTCCAACAACGCGTACTAAGCTGAATCGAGCCCAGGGAGGTTACTTGCGAGTTCGACCTTGCTGTGGACTGAACCCACACGCTAGGGCTTGACGGGTCGATGAAGCCTAGAGTCGTGTTTCCCTCACCCGGCGCCTTATCCACCATGTCCCATGCTAGCCGCCGTCCACCTGACTGCTTGTAAGTAGCGAAGTCAGGATGCTGGATAGGGGACCCCAGTTGATATTGCAAAGCACGGCAGTACCTTGATGTGAAGTGATTTATATCGTATAGAGCATACATACCTAGTTCTGCGGACAGCTGACGGGAACGACTTGGTGGAGGAAACTACTTTATCCACCCACTCAGCACCAAGTAGCGTGCCGGCTCACCTGACGGCCCCCGCCGGTCAATGGTATTCCGGTACATATAAATCAACTAGGGTTTACCTCCTTTATAATCCTCATCGCCGTCCACCTTAGTACCCAGTCTCACTTCCCCAAGTACCGTCGCAATGCATAGGGTGAGCAGCCGACGGAGTGCTTGCGACCGCTGTAGGAGCCATAAACTTCGGTGCGTAAGGCTTGACCAGAACCCGAACTCAGCCTCGGCGACCGGCGGCCCAGACACCATGATGCCGTGCCAGCGATGTCTAAAGGCTGGCACTAACTGTGTTCGTACCGCACAAGTGACCGGAAAGTCTACCGGAGAAAACGATCCCGCACGCCGTGTCTCGACCTGTTCCGGCCGGTCTGCTACATCGTATCAACAACGGCCCCCGGCCGCCGACCAGCAACTCAAAGACTTCCCTATTGACATATCCGCACAGGCATCCCCGCAGGTGCAGAGAAAGAGTCGCGGCCCTGGACCAGGCAAAAGTGCATCACCCCAATGGCAAATGTTCGCTCAACCCTCTTCAAGACCCCGATTAGAATCTCCGAAGCCGCCTCATCTGGCAAGTCACGATTCGCGGCCTGACCATAGATTACCCGAGCCCCCTACCTCGCTCATTACGCCGCCCGCCAGCGATAAAGCCCACAGATCGAGCGACGCTTCGTACTTCGACATGGATGAAATGGGTTTAGAGAGTCGGGGATTTGGGCCGATTTCCAGCCTGTTGCATGATAACACAGGGACATCCCAGATGCTGGATTACTCGACAGAACCACTTGTACCATCAAGTTTCTTTGACACGGCGGCAAACGTCATGGCAGGTCAGAGCCTGCACGAGCAGCAAATGCTTCTGCCTGGTTCCACTACGGACGACTGCTTGCAACGTCTCTCTCAGCTCAGCTCGAAGCTTTTGATGGATTTTGGTAAAGCCAGTCCTCCAAACATGGAAGACGTGATGCCTTTCTTATCGTCTCCCATCGGCACGTCCACCTCGCGCCAGGACGGTACTAATGGTACGATGAATAGCTATCTCAGCAGTACGGTTGGTAAGCTGTTTGAGAGTTTGCAGGTCTATTTAGAGACCGTCGAGCGCTTACGGCCGTACCCGAATTCATCATCGGCCTCGGAATGTTCCTATTCGGATCAGTGGGATGAGCCCGAACTCGTTAGCACAACAGATGATAACCAGTTATACCAGGGCACTACGTTAGCTGATCATATCCACGATTTTCCAAACGCGCGTCAAAGTGCGGGAGAACGCGCAGGTACACATCCATTCGACAACCCTAGGCCGTTCGACATGCCGGCAACCTTGACGATACTTACTTGCTATACCTGGCTATTGAAGGGCTATGAGATGGTTCTCTCGGGAATACAAGACACACTTGCATCGCAAGATCGCTTGCAGGGCTTGAAACCGCTGCCGTCGATTTTTCATGGCTCGAGAATCGGCAATTTTGCTCTGGAGGACCATCCAGACATGCAGATCGAGATCGTGATCCATATCGGCTCGCAGTTGCTGCATCGCATCGAGGGAGTTCTAGGAATCCACGTGGTATCGGAACGCAGCAGTGCCCAAGATGGCCAGGGCGACAGGCGTGAGATCCTCGATACAAACTCGGCAGCTGCTTTGCTGGGCATCTGGTTCGCAAAGGGTGGCCAGGGAGAAAATCACTCAGGAGACCCCTGTGGCGGCAGGCGGATACAGATTAACCACACCGTAGAGAACATCCGAAGACTTCTGAGAGAGTACTGGAGAGACTTTCGGGGAAAATAGATGCTCCGGTGTGGCGACGACAAGACTCCCATAGGTAAGGATAACCAGTATGGAATATGTTATGTAAGGCGCGCCGGGTTTCTCTTATTTTAAAAAAATTCGGGCGGGACTCGGGTGGGGCCGGCCTGGCGGGTTTTCGTCGGCCCGCCGCATTGACTAACAATTTGACTACCTACCTACAGGGGAGTTCAAGACAACGCTTTTGATACCGCGTCTTCTGGGTTGGAGTCGGGTTATACGTACGGAATAGGTATCATTTTCGTTTCGGGCTCCCCCACCAACCTAAGTTGGTGCTCACCACCAAAAACCACCAACCGCCAGTAACCACCGGGATTCGGAATCCTATAGTCTCAGACACCCATCTTTCTATCTAGAAACGCCTCAATACATATCTATACCTACAGATTACCGTCCTTGTTTCTCTCTGAAAAGCTTGGTGCCTCTTCATCTTAATTCCGCTGAGTTGATTCTGAAGTTCCACGGACTAGATAGTCTAGTAACTGCCTAACCGCAAATAAGCGCGCAATTGACCGTACCTATACTCTTCTCTAGACGTTCTTCAACATACAGAAGCGCCTCCTGGAGGCACCGTACCTTGAACAGGCGGCACCGGCAGACAATTCACAGTTGTTGGATAGTGACAGGTTCCCAATTCTGGCGGTTACTGGCGGTTGGTGGTTTTCGGTGGTGAACAGCAACATAGGTTGGCGACGGAACCAAAACCAAAACAAGTAGGCGACAGTTACTACCCACGGGATCCGGCCTCCTTCCCTTCACCTTACTTCAGTCTCATATCACGTACGGAGAGGCGCCCTTATATATGCAATGCTGCCCCCATTTCGCCCAGTGAATAGTGATTCACATGCTTCGTACGTGCCCGTCCGAGGGTCCGCACGGCTAAAACGAACTATCTAAGTGTGTTGCAACTTACATCCGCCCAATTGAACAGTATCTCCTTGACTGTCCGAAGACATCAATTCGCACCGGCTTCACAATACCAATGCTGGTAATTCTATCATCGCCTGATGCTCCTTGAATGCTACGGATATAATGAATCCCCGTTTTCTAATGGGTTCAAATCATTTTCAGTGATCGAATCGATGCCTTCGGGCATTCAAAGAGATAGGTAATGTCATATCGGTACCTAATGTTTCGTAAACGCCGCCAGCGTTGTACCTGCTTAGAAAAGAGGCTTGATCCAAATACGGTATTCCGCATTACGGGACGACGAACACGCGCCAGACCGAACCGGGCCGAGCCCTGCTCAAGTAGAACAAAAATCCTGCGCACCTTAGAGAGTTGTGGTCGGCACACTCACCTCGAGCTTTTCGGAGCAGTTGGAGCATGCATAATGATGATGTGCCAACCCAGATGACGACATCTGACATGCATGTGCATTAGGTATGTACGTACGCAAGCAGTTACATAATACCTAGGTACCTATAGTGCACCAGTTGACCCCCCTGCTGGAAGAGCAGGGCGAGGTACCTACCCAGTGTTGCCACTCCGAACAGCGCCGTTAGTGCAATTGGTTTTTGTTTGCGAGGCAGGTCGGAGTCGGAGCATACTGCCGATGATGTCATGTCCGATTCAGACGCTACGAATGTGAAGCCGATTGATCGCTTTGCGTTTTAGCCGGCCTAACGTACTGTTCGGCCGTTCAGGGGTGCCGCGCCGAGGTACCTATTCCGCACCGGATGTACGATGTAGGTACACTACACTACGGAGGTACATTTTCGGCATTCCATGGATCTCCACATGGACCGGCACCCTTGCTCTACTATAGTCGGTACCTACAAGATCGCCGCTAGGTAGATTGACAAGGTTACGGACCGTGGAATTCTCGGTCTCGTCCCTGGTAAATAAATCGTCATCGTCGCCAGCAGTCGCGTAGTGCCTGACTTAGATGCCTCGCATTCTGAGTGCGTCTGGGCGTGAGTGTCGGAGGGTAAAACGTTAACCATCCGGTATTCCATATCGGACCGACCTACGGCCGCGATGATGTATCGGCCCCAAGTACCTTTAATCCGGACTGGCTTCGGATCAATCACCGATATACCCCAGATTCGGCCCCGAGTCGCCGAGTGCGCACCGACTCGTCGCAATCGCGTTTGTTAGGACAAGTTGCTTACCGTCGTACTATAGAAAAAGCAAACCGTAGTATCACAGCACCACAAGCTCGTAGAGAAACGGTCGACTCTTTATTTCTATTTTTATTTTCATCTTCTGCTCGCCGTTGTTTACTTCACAAAATGCATAAGCTCTTTCCCCGGAGCGGCTTCTTCGACTTCGAGACCGTTCGCATTCTCGGCACAACGGCGTACGGCGGTGCGGATGTTGCCGAGGTGCTCGAGGCCGTGGGCGAGATCAGGTCAGACGACCCGGCCTCCTGGGAGGCCGCTTGGCGCACGCAGGCGCAGAGGGCCGAGAAGCTCGCCGACGAGGCCCGTCAGCATGGAGACCGCGACGCCGCACTGCGCGGGTATTTGCGCGCGTCAAACTACACGCGAGCCAGCGGCTACATGTACGTTTCGTCGCTCAACGAGGACGGCGACCTGGTGCAGGACCCGCGGGCGCTGCCCATCGCGGAGAAAGTCGGCCAGCTTTTCCGCACGGCCATGCCGCTTATGGAGGGCGAAACCCGTGTCTTGTCGATCCCTTACGACCATTACGTTCTGCCGGGATACCTGTATCTGCCGCCGAAGAGCAGACGGATCCCGGGGCGCAAGAAGGTACCGATCCTAGTGAATACCGGCGGCGCCGATTCGTGCCAAGAGGAGCTGTTTTACCTTAACCCGGCGGCCGGACCTGGCATGGGCTATGCCGTTCTCACGTTCGAGGGGCCGGGCCAGGGGATCATGCTGAGGAAATACGAGCTTGAGATGCGTCCTGATTGGGAGGTCGTCACCAGCTCCGTTATCGACTGCCTTGAGGTGTACAGCGCACAACATCCCGAGCTAGAGCTGGATCTGAGCTGTATCGCCGTTTCGGGCGCGTCGATGGGAGGATACTACGCTCTTCGAGCGGCATCCGACCCCAGAGTGAAAGCCTGTGTTTCGATTGTAAGTTTGCCCTTGTTGTATTGGACTTTCGAACGCTTGTTCTCGTAACTAATTGCACAGGACCCCTTCTACGACATGTGGGATTTCGGCACAGCACACGTATCCCCGCTCTTCATCTCGGCTTGGACCTCGGGTATCATCAGCTCCGGCTTTGTGGATAAGCTGATGGCCGTGATATCTCGTTTGTCGTTCCAGCTCAAGTGGGAGATATCGGTAGCCGGAACCTTTTTCGGCCTGTCGTCTCCGGCTCAAATACTGCTGAACATGAAGAAATACACATTGCATGGCAACGGGCGGGACGAAAAAGACGTCAGCTTTTTGTCCAAGGTAGAGTGTCCGGTCTTGCTCTCCGGCGCGGGCAAGTCGCTCTATCTAGACGTGGACAACCATACCAAGAGATGTTACGACGCGCTCACATCCGTAGCGCTGGAAGACAAGGAGATCTGGGTGCCCGAGAGTGAGGGCCAGGGCAGTCTCCAGGCGAAGATGGGTGCTTTTGCGTTGTGTAATCAGAAGACGTATCGGTTTTTGGACAAGGCTTTTGGGATAAAGAGAGAGCCCCTGAAGGGCGGCCTGTAGTACTTAAGTTCTGAACCAAGTACCAGGCTTAAATATTATTTGTATATTCACCATTCCAATCTCTGATTTACATAGCTACTACTTACAATCCGTCATCCGCGTATACCTTCACACTAAAGTACTATCTAGGTGTTTCTGCACGTCACTGGAATAGGAAATCCGAAAAGGGACGAGGACGATCGGAATCATCTGGTTGATTGATTGATTGATTCCTTTTAACGCGGGGACCGTCCGTCGGTAGGGCAAACCACGCCCCTCAGAGCCGTACGTCGCAGGGTTGTTGGGGGGTTCGGTTTGACTCGTAATAAGTACATGATGTATGTCGCCGTTATTGCTCACGAGCCCATCGCCGCTGTTGCAAATGTGATGTGGTTTGCCTGTCTAATTGTTTATTCTATCTAGCAACAGTTTATTTAGAGACCTGTGATATCCCATCATCCATTGGTTTGTCCGGATTTGCCGACAATTTCCTCAGTCGACGACCATAGTTCCCTTGCCAGAGCAGCGTTGTGCGTGGCCGGGTGACCCTTGATCACCAAATGGCTCCTGTTGATGAACTGCCCCTTATAGTACCTTTCTTGTGCCCGGACCTCACGAGACACCGCAGCGAACAGCACCGGCCTAGGGCCCATGACCTCGCTGTAACTCTTGAGCCAAAAGACCGGGTAGAGATACCACGGCACAGCGCGCTTGGTGCCGGGCGTCCATATCGTCCCGGGGCAGACGGATATCACAAGTATAGGCACGCCCTCCCGGTCGTAACGAGCTTGCAGCTCTGATGCCTGCAAGTTCAAGGCCATTTTGGACACGCTATACCTCCTAATACAACCCATGAAGCTATCCTCTTGGCCGCTCGGGTACATCAGGTCCCCGCCGTGAGGGTTGGAAAAGTCCGGACGGTACTCTTCGGCATGAGAAAATGAAGGAGCATCTGAGCTCACCTGTTTTCGAGCATCAGCTTTCACTCCATCACAGATTCCGCACCAATTTGCTCCGAAGCCGTTCATTGGGCTACATACCATGACAATACGAACGTCAGAGTCTTTCTCCAGCGCGGCAGCTCTAAGTAGTGGCTGAAGCTGTTGTGTCAGAGCAAAAACGCCCACGTGGCTTCGTCCAAGGTCAGCTCGAATGAATAGAGAGGCAAGATATGTCGGGCCTACTTTGTCTGCATAGTGACTTGGACGCCTGAATCAGCCAGTTTGGACGGCTCAGTTCCCTCGTGGGCGGCATTGTTGATCAGGAGATCTAGTCTCGACTCCGAGCCGCGGAGCTTCTCACACGCAGCCAAAATGCTCTTCATGCTCGCCATGTCCATGAGCAGCCACTTGATCTGCCCTTGGCGCACTTCGGGGTTCTCCTGGTACATTTTCTCACATGCCGCCTCGGCTCTTTCGGTTGAGCGAGCCCCAAAATACACCTTTGCACCGGCCTTTGCAAGAAAGACTACGGCTTGGTAACCAACACCTGCACTACATTGTGTCCCGAGGTCAGTGAGGGTCAATAGGTAGACGGATCTGTCAGCAATAAACACGTAGTTGCTTACTTGCCGCCTGTCACGAGGGCAGTTCTCCCTTGCAGGTTTGGCATATGATGTCTATGATCCCAAGAGGCCATTTTGGCTCACGGAGCGAGTTCAGTGATGGCGAGCGAATTGCCAGAGGCGCTCAGGCCAAACGATAATTTGTTCCTGTCAATTGAATTTATTGGCTCGGACCTTGTCTCCTCATTTCGGACTCGGGGCTTCGGACTGTCGGGTTCGGCGTGGCTTCAGCCCTGGAACGCCGAGGCTGAGCCCCTTTACATAACGCGTTACCAACCCTGCTCGGCCATTAAGTGAGCTTTAGAGGACGCCTATGACGCTTCTAGTGGTAAATTATTCACTGCTAGGCGGGCGGCTGAGCAAGGTGGGTGGCTTAGCAGGGTTGGCAACACGTTACAGATTCGGTTCTGCAACCTGTTACTTGTAGCTGTCCTGGTGGCGACGTTGTCGACTGCCCGTCAGTGACATGGGTACAGTGCTGGATAGCTGTTGGGTTGCAGTAGACATGCGATCAAGGACTTGGTGGTTTTAATATTCATCACGGGCTCATGGACTTTAACATGTAGTTCAAAAAAAAATTACTTTAAAAAAAAGAAACGTATGAGTCAACAATGGGAAGTTGTGATGTAGGTACCGTATGTATTCTGCCGCCTCAATAGGGGCACACTTATATACCTATATCGACGACGACGTAGTCTAGAAGAAGCTATCGTGTCGCACTAGCATGGGAAAGACAAGCGGAGTGCCAGAGGCACGCTTCAGATACTCCCCCAACAATGGGTTCAATCCTTCCTCCTCTGCCCTGCTTACCCATTCTTCCATCGAGACGGTCTCAATGACAGTCCCGTTCTCCCTCTCCAGCACGCCCTTCATGTCGGACAGCGCAACGACCTGCTCGCCTGACTCGTACAGGTATTTGACATGGCCCGGCCACGAGTAGTCTTCGTACACCTCATCGACAATCTGTATCGCTGCCCGGTCCACCGAGATGAAGTCAAGCCAGCCGCGCCACGAACTCGTGTCAGGGATGGCTGCGATCTTGCGAGAAAACTGGATCAGATTTTCCATGAGGTCCGTAGCGGGTGCGTTTGGACCGGTTATCGAGGATGGGCGGTGGATCCAGATCGGTAGCTCGCACTGGTCGTTGACCTTCTCGAGGTACCGCTCAGAAACCCATTTTGTCGCTAGATACCCATCCGCTCCGGCAGGCGGCAGAAACCCGCCAACAGACCGCTGCTCCCAACTATCCTGTCCGGTCAGATTCGCAACCGCGGCAGTCGAGACATAGTGGAAGGATGTCTGATGGGGCAAGCTCAGTCGAACGAGTTCCTTGGTAGCCTCCACATTGGCTGGCTTGAGCGTGTGGTATGACTTTGCGAAGGAGACGTCTGTACCATTGTGAATTATTGCATCAGCCTCGGAGAATATTTTAGAGAGTTCTTCCTCAGATAGACCAAATCTTGGCAACCCCAGATCTCCACGATGAACAACAACCTTGGGTGAGTTGAATAGCGGAATATCATGCCGGACAGCAAGGCAATGTATCTTCTTAACAATTCCGTCGTCCAGGAGACGCGTAAGGATCGCCTGGCCGAGGAAGCCGGTCGAGCCGGTAAGGACAACGACTTCCGGATTCGTAAAGAACCGCTTATGTACCGGCACGTTCAGTAAACTGGGAGAGACTGCAGTCTCGTTCTCCCAGTTGATATCGACATCGCTTCTTTGTTCTTGTTCTTGTTCTTGTACCGAATCACTGCTGCCATTGTTTGAAAGGCCATTGATGAGAGTTGCCATACCCCCAAGCGTGCTAGCGTCGAAGAGCTGGAACAGAGAGACCACTACGTTGAAAGTCTCTTGAATATCTGCTCGCAAGCTTATGAGAAGCATCGAGCTACCGCCAACATGGAAGAAATCAGACGTAGTGCTGATTTCATGTTGGGACACGATCTCTTTGGAGAGGACACCCTCCCATAATCGTTTTAGACGCGACTCGGTGCTACTCAAATTATCGCCGCTAGAATGCTGACCTTCTAGTCCGTTGCTTTTATTCGTTTGGGGAAGTGGAATAGACCTAAGAGCAGACCGATCAATCTTGCCTGAAGCATTCGTGGGTATCTTATCCAAAAGAACTAGCGCCGCTGGCCGCATATACTGAGGCAATGGAAGTTGGTGCACGATCTGGTCGAGATTTTCCACCCTGGTAGCCGAGGCGGTGGTGGCGAAGGCGACTAGATACTCGTCTGCTGTTGTCTCGAATTGCCGTACACTTACGGCACAATCAACGATGCTTCCCTTTGCAGCCTGGATGATCGCAGACTCCACCTCTTGTAGATCGAGCCGAAGCCCCCTGAGCTTCACCTGCGTATCGTCCGCGATGCGTCCCTCAAGCAATAAACGCCCATTGACCTTGCTGATGCGCCCAAAATCACCTGTCCGGTGAAGCCGTGTCCAGCCTTGCTTGTGGAATTCGGGAGAGGCGAAGCTGTCGTGTGCAAAACCTCGCGCGTTTAGCTCGGTGTGTAGATAACCAGCGACGACACCAGCTCCTCCGATGAGAATTTCTCCAGGAATGCCAACGGGAACGGCTTTCATGCTAGCGTCTACGATGTAGGTAGAGTAGTTAGGTAAGACCTCGAGTCCCGTATTTGAACTGGTGCCTTGCCCTCGGTATTCAATTTCCCTGGTGTGGCAACAGAACGTGATCTCGGTCGGACCGTAGCAATCAATCAGGCGCAGGTCTAGCTTGTCCATCTTCCGGAAAGCGGCCTCGAGACTGTCCCGGACCGGCTCACCGCCGCTTTGAACAGATCTCCAATTTGAATCGCGCAGTTCGCCTACGTTACCGTAGTGAATCCAGCTAATGAGCTCCGAAGGGGTCGCAGTCGTGGAAGTAATCCCGCGGCTCGCGATAATGGACGAGATGGCCACAGGGTCCGCTCGGAGATGTTTCGGCACAATGTAGACTGCTCCACCATTTGACAGTGCTAGGAACACCTGAAAGACCGACATATCGAAGTTCAACGAGCTTTGCTGTAGCGTAACCTCTTGTCCCTCGCGATAGCCCAGCTTACTCGTTATGATTTCGATGTTATTCCGGAAAGACGCATGTTTCATTATGATCCCTTTAGGAACACCTGTCGAACCACTGGTATACATAAGGGCGGCGACCGAATCCGCTTTGGCCGCATTGTTAAGGGTGCCAGTCGTGGTCGTCGAAACATTGTCCACGTTGAGGATTTGATCTGCTGCTAGCAGCGACACAAACTGGCTTTTGGCATCTTTCTCGGTTGAGTTGTCAACAAGCAGTAAATCCGGCTTACTGTCCTGGAGAATAGCGAGCAGTCGTCCCGATCCGGCCACAGCATCGAGCGGCACGTATACTGCACCACGGCGCAGAATAGCGAGGAAAGAACAAATCCAGTCCGCTCCAGGATCAACGTAGACACCGACTCGGTTCCCGCTACCAATGCGACGCATCGAAGCAGCAATGGCATTTACTCTCCTCGCCAGGTGCGAATAAGTTAGAGAGGTTCCGTGACCGTCTATGACAGCTGGCTTACTGCCATATCGCTCGACCATCTCATCGATGCGGTGAACCAGCGTCTCAGGCCACTGGTGCGTGTGAAAGGAACCTGTTCAAATAATATTAGTGGCTTTCAAAGAAGCAAGCAATCACTATCTATGACCTACCTCGTCCAAGTTGAAGTGCGCCCTTCACATCCTCTGGATCATAGAGTGATGGAGTACTCAACCGGAGAGCTGGGTTGCGAGAAAACGCGACCAGTAAATGTTTGTACATATTCTTCAACATCTCCATATCTTGTGGCTCGAACAGAGCTGACTGACCCGCCAAGATGATACGGCACTCGCCTCCGGGATTCTCAATAATGTCAATGCTGAGATCATACGCCGCCTGTCCCTGCTCGAACGATACCACCTCACTGCGGCAGTCACAGAAATCTCTCCGCTCTGACGTACCTGGTCGGTAGTTGGCCAAGACCTGGAAGAGCGGGCTGTGCGTGGTTGCGCGTGGGACACCAAGCTCGTTCACAATGACATCAAAGGGAACCTTGGAGTGAGCGAATGCAGCCATTGCCTTGCTGCGTATGAGTTTTAAAGTGCTGGCAAAAGTTTCGTGCGGATGGGACTTGAGAAGAAGGGGTAAGAGATTCAAGTACATGCCGACACTCTGCATCATTGCCGTATCTTGCCTGTTTGCAGAGCTGATACCAATACAAATATCCTCCGCATCCACCAGCCGGAACAATAGAGTGTAAAAGACCGTCAGGTAAAACTGAAACGGTGTAGCCTTTGACCCTTCACAGGCCGACTGAACGCGAGCGAGTGCCTCTTGATCCAGCCGAAATTCTGCGGTGTGGGTTGAGTAAGACGTAAGCGCAGTGCGCGACCGGGTCTTGGATAGAGGTAGGAGTGGAAGAACAGGCGGCGTGCGGCCGCCAAATTCGTTCCTCCAAAATGCTATCTCATCTTGCCATTTTCCAGATTCGAATTCTCGGTGCTGCTGCTCGGCGAAAGTTGGATACTGGAGAATACTGCTCACACTCGGGAGTCTCTTGGAGTCATACGCCATTTGCAGCTCACGAAGCACTACTTCTAAACTGATGCCATCCATGTTGATGTGATGGTATCCAATGATAAGGCGGAATGATTTCGAGGATTTCTTGAGAAGCAAGATCCTCATATTCTCCCCCTCCGCCAGTTTATATCTGTACCGTTGGAGCTCGCGATAGATCCGTTCCGATTCCACATCGCCGACGATGTCTTGTTGCTCTAGAACCAGCGTCGAATCAACTAGCACTTCTTGCATGACTTGAGTGGAGTTATCGCCAGTGACGAATCGAGTTCGTAATGCCTCGTGGCGCTGCCCAACAAGCTTCACTGCTCGCTCAAACCGGTTGACGTCCAGAGAGCCATCGAGATCGATGGTCAAAGTAATGTTAAGTGCAGAAGCTGGATCCTTCAGGTACATTTCTAAGAACCAGATTCGAGACTGGCCAAATGTAATAGGGGTTTTCTTACTGACGGCTACTTCACTCTCCGTTGTGTCCATGGACCACACTGAGCTTCGGGATCGGCCCCAATACGCATCAACGTCCGACCCTGTATTCGAGGGGGAAGTGGATTTCTCAGTGTAAGTCGTATCAAGGCTTGCAACTCTGACTTTCACGCCGCTTTCACTGGACAGTGACTTATTATCCGAGTCTCCGGAGGGAGTGCCGGGCTTAGGTATGTTATTCCACTGCACCGAGAGTGGTGGGACGGCTCTTGCTTTCGTGGCGTCAGCTCTGTGGTCGCCGGCCTTATCGTCCGCTGCCGAAACACTCTTCGTGGTCTGTTCCGCTGCTTCTTCTTTCGTTGAGCTAGTAACCTGTGGTTTCCGTTTTCTCGCTGCGCCTTTGTCGTTAGGGTCCAGATTTGGTGTCAATTCCTTGGGCAATAACTGTTGGGCAGTCTCAAGAATGTCGCCCACCGTTGCTCCACCTAGAATTTTAAGCACTGGGATCTCGAGCTGAAGCTCTTTGATGAACCACGACCGAATGTCGACAGCAAAGAGGGAATCAATGCCAAGGGTGTCCGCCGTGAGGTCAACAATGGGACGGTTCTCCTCGATTTGCAAGCTCAGGCGTAGTTTGTTAGCAAAAGCATCATGGATTATCTCGTATACTTCAGCCGGATTGACTGCTTCTTGAAGCTGTGACTTGACTGGGATGCTCCGGCCCTTTTGGCCGTCGCTAACCATCTCGCTATAGTGGCTTTCCTTAATACAGTGTTGGAACATCGGATTATAGAACCATGTGATGTTCTTCTTAGAATCGTCGCTGTTGTCTATCATCATCAAACCGGTGGAGAGCTCCGGAGATGCTCCGTTTCCAGGATGACCGGCATAGATTGCCTCAGCAAAGAGTTGGCGGAAGTCCTGTTCCGAGAGCCACATGTTGCCGACCTTTCGGAGAAATTCCTGCTGTGCTAAGGTCAGCTCTCTAGTCACGTAGCCGTTGCCGAAGATGGCGCCTATATGCACTGCAGATGCATTGAGGCCTCTGCGCCTGCGCTGAGCTGCCAGTCCTGACATGAACATGTTAGCAGCCGCGTAAGCGGATTGGCCTGGATTGCCGGTCACGCAGGCCATAGACGAGAAGAAGACGAAAAAGTCGAGGTTTATGTCGTGGAATATTTCCTCTAGATAGCTGCTGCCGTTAACTTTCGGCTGCGTAACTTTGTTCACTCGTTCCATGTCGAGTTCGGAGAATATGGTATCGTGAAGGACCATGGCGCCTTGGGCAACTCCGGCAATAGGAGGCATTTCCTGGCAGATCTTTTTATAAACAGATCGGACAGACTCTCGGTCGCAGATATTGCTAGAGTAGCGCGGTTAGTGGATAGCAATACAGAAGTAGGTTGACGGTACATACTTGGATATAACTTCAACATTTACACCTAGGGTTTTCATCTTGTGCACCCACCGTCTGTCTACTTTAGGGTTCCGACTGGAAATGACTATATACCGAGCGCCCTGTTTAGCCATCCACTCGCAGAGTGAGAGGCCAAGACCGCCGGTAAGGCCAACAAGCCAATATGTCCTGTCCTTCCTGAATTTGACCCTGGTATCGACAGGCTCAACATGAACCGGAACGGTGTTAGACTCGGGTGGCCAAGAGACCACACGCGCATCGGTGCCGGCGACATAATCCTGGGTAGTCAAGTCCTCCAGGGTAACAACTTCCAACTCATCAGGTCCCTCACAAGTATTCATTGCTTGCTGTGCTGGCCACAGAGAATACTTAATCTCTACCAGAATAGACCTAATTTCCTGCTCTAAATGACCAGGCGCAATGCGTGCTATGGAGGAGGTAAGCAGAGTACCGACTTTGACTTGCGCAACTTCTGCCGGCAGGCATTCCAATAGACCTGCAGAGAGGGGTCTGTCTGCACCCATGTCTAGAAGCAACACAGAAGATGGAGGAATCGTTCCGATCTTTGAGGTAATCAAGTTCTGGATGTCCGCCTTGGTGGCATTGGGATGGATGTAGTCCCATTCCGAGCCAGGTTCAGGGGCGAGGTAGAAAACTCTTGCCCCTTTGTCTGGTGCAATGCGATCCATAGCACGGACAAGCATTTTGCTTGGATGTAATACGATGATAAGTGTTCCTGCCGAGACATCTCTTATGGCAGCACGGGTAAGAAGCTCCGTATAGAATAGCTGAAGATAACCTGCCGACTTCTGTGTAGGGATAACAAAAGCTGGCGGAATTCTGACCCTAGAGGCTTGCTTCGGTGAAAGGGCCAACACGGTTTCTCCGGTGTCTCGATTCCGTCCAAGAATAGGGAATAGAAAGGTGCCCCTCGACACCTCTACTGTCCGGTTGACTGAATGCAAGACATCTATTTCTACGGCTTCCTCTTGTTCAGGCATATGTTTGCCCTCCACGAGGTACCATGACCCGTCTTGCGTTTCACGCTGGACAAGCTCGACAGTCTTCTCTCGGAGAGAAATCTGCTCGGTGATGTTACGGCGAGCCGAGTTGTACCGATCGTTCGGTCTCCTGTTTAGCTTGAACCGGGGAATGTAAACCCGGCCGCTCTTCTCAAGATACAATTCAGGTTCAATGGAATGAAGCAAAGGTGAATTTTCCGCGCCGTCGCTCTCCCAATTGCCTGCCATCTGGAAGCGCAGCAGAGATTCGGCAATTTCGGTAGGATCCGCAGGTGCATCAGTGTCAAGGTCAAGAAACTGTAAACGCAGATGTAGCATCTCTAGTACGATGGTCCTCCCGAAGCCGACAACCATCCTGGAGAATGGATCTCCAGAACGAACTCCCTGAGTAACCCAGAGGACGCTGGTGGATTGCTTGAAGATTGTTTGGAATCCACGCAACTTGTCCCGGTCCATGGACTTGAAGACCGGCTCCTCAATGTCGCTAAGACAGAGTACAGAGCCTCCAACAGGAAGATCGTCTGGTCCCAGGTCGTTCAGCGACTCAATGAACGTGACACTGCCGCAATACGAGCCCAAAATCCGGCGGACGTCTGTTGCCAGTGCAGCTC
The DNA here is from genome assembly GCA_028637635.1 of Xylariaceae sp. X802. Taxonomy (NCBI): domain Eukaryota; kingdom Fungi; phylum Ascomycota; class Sordariomycetes; order Xylariales; family Xylariaceae; species Xylariaceae sp. X802. Next base: position 157,876 of record JAJFDH010000057.1, on the reverse strand, counting down.
CACCGATGATCGTCAATTGTGGTACGACGATAGCCGTTGTATTCTTTTCCCGTAGAGGCTGCTTCAAAAGCTCAACCCTGTCGTCCGTTGCCTGAGACACAATCACGGAAAGAGGAACAGGCAAATTTTCATCATGCGGCATTGATGTGTCAATGCCCGAGAAGCCGGTTTGCTTCAGATATGTCGACCATTCCTCCAATCCAATACAAGGAGACAGGGCCCGCCCATCATCATAGCCGAGCCACCAGCCCTGGAGACCACCAAAAAGTAGTCCAAACCTCATCTGATCGTTTTCTGTAATCTCGAGAAGTAGCAGGTATCCACCGGGCTTCAGCAAACGACGTACATTGCGAAGGGTTTGAGCCAAGTCGCGCGTGGCATGGAGAACCAAGGAGGCGATGATGACATCGTAGGAGCCCGCGGCGAATCCCTGGCCTTCAATATCCTTCTCGATGTCAAGCACTTTGAAGTTCATTTTTGAGCTATGTGATGCAAACACATGCTTTGCTTTCTCGAAAAAGCCACCAGAAATGTCGGTGAAGGTGTAGGTTGAGAACTTATCACCAAGCGCTCCGAGGAACGATTTCGTCGCGCCGCCTGTACCGGCACCAATCTCGAGGACATGCATATGAGGGTACCTGTGGCCAATCTGGCTGGCAAGAGCGGCAAGATACGCAGTATAACGAGGCATGCCATGTGCGACTACGTAGAAGTCGTTGAGCATATTGTCCTGGAGCATAGGCTCTAGCATAGTGATCTCGCCACGGACAACGGCAGGCATGTTCTCACCCACAGCGCGCATGAGCCTCAGGTCAATGTTGTCAGGGAATCTGTCAAAGATACCGAGTATAACTTCCTTGGTATCGTGCTGCCATTCCTTTTTGGCAAAGCGATTCGCACCGCGGGCCACTTTGGAGAGGACATGATCTACATAGGCAAAAAGGCGGGTGTAATGCCATTCGAGGTTAGTACGCTCACTATGAGGAATGGTTTTGTCCAAAAATCGGAGGTAGAAGTAGGCCACTCTCTCGAGGGAAAATAACAATTCCGCATTGAGCTCCTGGACATTTATTTTGCCGACAATTTCCCCGCTGTCGGGTCGATCAACGTCCCACACAAGTTCGGTGAAGATGTTTAGATCGTTCGACTCGGTCGGGTGAAACAAAGGTTGCGTCTGGAGTCCCTCGAGCTGAATGGCCTTGCAGGCGAAGCCCTCCGGGGAGTATATACTCACGTCGCCTGATAGACTCCGAGAGGTGTCGACCGACGCTGACGAGTCGAACAGAACTTTTGTCTCCTGACCGGCAAAGGCTCGACAATGCTCTGGGTTGATGATGAGTCGGCGTATACCGGTGGGCAGATATATGGAGCGCATCATGCTGTCTCCCGGGTAGCAATATGCTAGCATGATGGACTGGATTCCTGCATCTAAAGTGGCTGGGTGGATGAGGAGAGGCTTTTGGAAAAGCTGACTGCTTTCCGGGTTCTGAATATGACCCATCGCCTTGCCCAACTTTCGTTTCAGGCTTGTTAACGCCCGGAATGGACCAGAGTATCCAAATCCAAGCTGTTCGAGGACGTTATAAAACCGATCGGACTCAACATCCAACATGGAATCCTCGTCAATATCGTGCATTTTGTGTGGGAGAAGATTCGCGGCGCTGTCCCCGTACGTGACACGGACGTCACAGCTAGCGTGACTGGTCATGTCCAAAATCTCATTGTTAAGGGACGAGTAGAAGGCAAACTTCGCAGACACCGTTTTTTTGCCTTGTTCTTCGAATTCCTTGATGTTATCTAGTACGATCAACGTCTCAATCCCCGAGTCATCATCATTAAACGCCACAGCCTGACCAACCACGAAGTTTTGGAGTTCAATAGATTGTACGTTAGTGTCTCTACGAATCTTCAGCGAGGCTTCCACGCAAGCGGACAAATAGCCGGCACAAGGGAAAACAGTCTGTCGCTGGACTTGGTGACCATCGAGCCAATCTATCTCGTTGCGCTTGAGAACGTTGCGCCAACGGAGCTGGTCGGGAGCGCCGTCGAGGATTCGACGCCCGAGGAGCTCATTGGGTTGGTCTTTGCCGGTTCTGAAAGCACGAGAGAGGCGAGACTCGTGCCAAAACTTCCGGTTGTGTTCCCACGGGTAAGGAGGGAGATCCTTCATAGGAACGAGTTGTGGCATGCCCGTTTCTATTTGCTCGTCATTCATAAAGCGACTGTAGGAGGCAAAATCCACAGCTCCTTCCCCCCACGTTCGCCAGATATATCCGAGTCCTTGTGAGAATGACTCGATACCGTCTTTGTCGCGTGATAACACGCCCGTGTAAGGGATGGACTGTCCGTCAAGGCATCCCTCGATTGTCTGTCTTGCGGGACCCTTAAGTGCTGGGTGTGGTCCGACCTCAATAGCCATGTCATAAACCTCCCCATCCTGACCCCCGCTAAGGAGGATTTGTAGGGCCTCGGCAAACATGACCGGCTTTGTCAGGTTCAGCGCCCAGTACTTCCCTTGAAGACCGTCTGTTACAGGAATGTCCGTGATATCGCAGGTGAAAACGCTGGATACCCATCGGCACTTTCTAGCCCCCGTCGGAGAAAGCTGTTGAATCCCGCATTGCTGTAAAGAAGATACGTACGGTTCTGAGCAGGCTGCCATGTGATGTGAATGATAAGCGCGATCTACTTTGAGGTGGCGAGTGAATTTTTTCTCCTCATCTAAGACTGTCTTGATTTCGTCAATCGCCTCGGCATCTCCAGACAGTGTCACGCTGGACGGAGAGTTACTCGCCGCTACACAGACACGGCCCTCGAAGGCTGGGAGCTCACACAACTCTTTGGCGTCTTCGTACGACGTTCCGACTGCGAGCATGGCCCCGTTTTGGGTGAGGGACCTCATATGCAGGCCGCGATAGTATGCCACGCGAATGGCATCCTCAGATGAAAGATATCCCGCCGCATACGCTGCGCTGATCTCACCGGACGAGTGACCCACTACCGCGGAAAATTCGATACCTGCCGCTCTGAGCATATCGACGAGAATAATCTGCACGGCTGTGCATAGAGGCTGCGACAGGGAAGCTTTGCCTACGGATGACGACTCGGCACCGGCGAGGAGTTCCTCGCGAAGCGACCATGTTGGCCGATCCCGATGTGGTAGTGACCGGAGGCTCTTTTCCAAGCGTGCAAGAATCTTACTTGCGGCCGGTGACTTCTCAATCAATTCAGCGCCCATCCGTGGCCACTGGGCACCTTGACCAGTGAAAATACCGAGAATCCGAGGTTTCGACCCCTTAGTCTTGACTGAAGAGGAGCTAGAAGACTCGCTCGTGAATTCGGTGCAATCATCGAGCTTTCTAATAAGGTCCTCAGCATCATTAGTGGCTGGTACGACGGCCCGCCAAGGCAACGTCGATCGGCGATTGCTCAGTGTCCATGATAAATCTCGGAGTCTCACTGTGGCATCCGCTTTACTACCGGCAAGGTACTCTCGGTACCTTTCCAGCCTAGCGGTGAGGGCACTCTCAGAAGCCGCTGAGAAGACGAATGGGGTAAAGCACGTGGTAACTTTATTCGACGGATGTTTGTGGGATGTCTCGTTGGGCTCGAAGCTTTCGAGAATGGCATGGCAATTAGCACCGCCAAAGCCAAAGCTATTGACGCTCACTCTTCGCACAGCACCCTCCGCAAGCTTGGGCCATTTCTGAGCGGCGGAAAGAATCCGTACATCCCCGTAAAAAGGCTCGATTTTGGGGTTCAGTTTGTTTAGTAACATGTTCGGAGGGACGACACCAGCTTGCAGCGCCAGCGACGCTTTTATAACAGCCGCAAGACCTGCCGTTCCTTCTGTATGACCGATGACAGTCTTGATAGAGCCAACGAACAAGGTATCGTCTGGATTACTGGGTTTGAAATGGGACCCCGGGCCGAAGAAAGCGTTATAAACAGCCTGCGCTTCAACTGGGTCACCAGCAGGAGTACCTTAATAGATCAAATCAGCCAAAACGTTCCATGACTACAGGAGGAAAATGAATAGTCAGCGTTTTAGATTTATGTACCTGTGCCATGCGCCTCGAAGAACTGAGGACGATCAGCACGCTTGCTAATGTCCAAACCAGCCTTGGCGTATGTAGTTCGTATTAAGGCTTCTTGCGCTGTAGCGCTTGGCATAGTGATGCCTGGTGTCCTGCCGTCTTGGTTCAGACCGGTCTCGCGGATAATGCACTCGATGTGATCGCCGTCTGCAATTGCTTGACTTAGTTTCTTGAGGACAATGGCCGCAACGCCTTCGCCACGAGCGTAGCCATCTACATCAGCGTCCCACATACGGCTCCGGCCCGTAGGCGAAAGCATCTGTAGTTTACTTTCGGCGATGTATTGCTCTGGGCCTAATATCAGGTTGGACCCGGCGACCTGTACAATGTGGTTAGTAGCGTTCCCGCGGCCCCCATGATCACCTTCGGAGTAGAAACGTAATGGAATACTCCTAGACAGGAACATGTACTTACAACGGCGACGGACGATTCCCCCGCACGGAGAGTCTGCACAGCTTGGTGCATAGCGATGAGGCTTGATGAGCAGGCGGTATCGATGGTCATGGACGGGCCATGCCAGTCAAAAAAGTAGGACAGCCTGTTACTGAGAATGCTCCTTGCAGTCCCCGTAGCAAAATATGTTGGGAACATTTCAGTGTCACGTCCAATCATATCGGTAAAGTCGGCGCTCATGACGCCTACGTAGACGGCCGTGTCGGACCCTTGTAGCTGCTTCGCTGAGAGGCCGGCAGCTTCGAGACTCTCGTACACGGTTTCGAGAAGCAGTCGCTGTTGGGGATCGACAGAGTTGGCTTCGACCGGATTGATCCCAAAGAACTGAGCGTCAAATCCGCGCAGGTCTTCATCCAGAAGATAGGAGTGCCGCACGTTGGTCGTGCCATGGTGGTGGTTCTTAGGATGGTAGAAGGCATCTGTGCTGAATCTGTCCTCTGGGATCTCCTTTAGAAGATCTCTCGGCTTACGCAGGAGATCCCATAACTTAGATGGAGTATCGCACTGGCCAGGAAACCGGCACCCGGTGCCAATGATAGCGATAGGCTCACGAATGGTCTCCATGTTAATCAAGGTATACTGGAACCGGAGCTTTGGGCGCCGTTTAGAGCAGCAACAAAAGGATGATGTTGTTTCTTTTTTGATTGCCCAGGTACGACGTCAAGCAGCGAGCTGCTTATAAGGGATGGTATCGGGGTACTCGACAGGGTGAACTGACATGAACGGACATGGCACGCAACTCTCCTCGGGGGACATCTGCACTGCCCCTTGACGTGTATATCATCCGGGTGCGCAAGTAAATCCATCACACATGCCTATACGTCCCGGCCCCCGGTCTCCGAGGCCTGAGTATGGACATCGCAATCGGAGTACCGGAGCCATTGTCCGGTCACCGTCTCGTGGCTGGCGCATCGGGGATCTACCTCGGGAGAGATCAAAATTCACTCCGAAAGTGGGGCGAGCTACCGCCCACAGTCGTCGTCGTCATCACGATCGCTGTTGTTGTGAAGTTAAACATCAAAGAGGCTCCTGCTACGCGGGAGTTCCACGGCCCTTCGAGCGTGCGTCCCCGATTGTAAGCCACGGACGAGAGTCAACAGGCCTTCGGGGCTACCCCATTCACCTCATTGCACCGACCATGCGTCCCAATCCCCATGAACAATCAATCCCCTTCCCGAAACCTGGTTTGGCTTTCTGGTGATGGAACTTGTTTTGGTGATCATCCCACAACTGCGAATTGCGTCTCGGAAGAGATTCGAAGTACACTCCGAACTCGCCTTACCAAGTACCGGTACTACCTACCTTAGGTAGGTACCTACCTATCTAGGTAGGTACCTGGTAGGTATGCGCTCGAAGGGTTTCTACGGGTGGATCCCCTAGGTTAGTATGATAATAGTCCGGGCGTAGGCTTACCGTACCTGTGGGCACACAGGTAGGTCATAAACACATTGGTCCGGCAAATCCTTATTCCGCCCCACAGTGTTGAAGATCTATACCAAGTACATACCTGGTAGGTACCTATAGGTATCTAGGTATCGTCTGTACTTCGTACAATACCTACCTAAGGCAGGCAGTCAATCCTTCGAACGCAGTTACTAACGTTCATCACTTGGTCTGCTGGATTCAGAGTGGCAATGTACGAAGTACGGAGTAATGAATGCTCTACGGACAGACAAGGTACGAAGTAGATAGGGTAAAAATCGAAGGGCACGGCTGGTTGACAGTATCTACCCAGTGTATTTAGTGTTTTAAGCACTGTCCAGTATCTATCCAGTACACTATCCACTTCGTTACGACGTACAGAACGACGTACTTCGTAAGACTACGCAAATTCACACTTCCAAATCTGGACCGCTCATCGTACCGTCACAGTTGGCAGGAAAACCACGCGATTGGCATTACTTCATAAGGTCTTCCCTTCTTCGATCAGCTACCTAGCTGAAGTGGCATAATTAAAAGCGACTGTAAAAAACGCGCTCCGCTGCTTCGTGTCACGGCAGAAGCATACATTATACCCGACTGAGACTTTCACGCGGCGCAAATGGCCTTACATCCATCCTTACGGCGTCTAGCCGCTAAGCTAAGTAGATAGGCCGCTTGATATTCTCTGGTTTCGTCCCTCCTAACATCTGGCCCTAATACGTGCGATTGCCGTATCGTCGGGCTTCCAAGATCCATTTGAAAGCGGCGTGTGCTTCAGCGGCAGACACTCTGGCTTTATCTCGATGTCATAATTCCTGAGAAAATGCGCCATCGCGATCTTTAACGTGCTTGTCGCGAAGAACCGACCCGGGCAGGCCTGTGTCCCGTCGCCCCAACCCGGCGAGTCGGAGCCAGTGGTCAGGAAATGAAACCGATTTTCGTTGCCGGGTTTTTGCCGCAACTTATAGAATCGGTCCATGTCGAAACTATCCGGATTTGGCCACAAATCCGGGGACCGGTTGATAGCTTGTCCATCGACAGCGATGATTGTGCCAGGCGGGATAGTCGGGCCCACCGAGAGTTTTATCGGCTTTTCAACGACGCGTTGGAGGCTGACTGCAACGACAAGTTAGATAACGGTTCCTAAAGAAAGACATACCGCATCTTCGAGCTTGTTCCAGGCGCTGGACATGACTTACATATGCCAATAGGATGCAACCGGAAGGACTCGCGGAGGAAGCTGTCCATTTTCCTTAGCTCCTGAAGATGAGTCCCAGGGAGGTTTCCGTCAACGACATATTCGTCTAGTTCTTCTCGCAGAATGTCGGCGGCTTCCGGATGCAATGCCAACTCACAGAGAGCATGGAAAAATGCCGATGCGGTGGATGGGGTTGAGTCGAAGCTGATGAGGATGTAGTCTGAGATCAGCTGTCTGATGCTTGCTTCGGCCGTCCGGTAGCGTGAGAGGAGGAACCCAGTGAAGGGAATCTTGCCGTCTGGCCGGGGTCGCAAGATTTCTTTCTTGTCCGTCGCTGCATAGAAATCTTTTATGTCCTCCTCCAGAATAGGCGTGAGCAGTCGCTTCATATCCCATCGGTTCTTCATAGTAGGGAAAAAGTAAATCGGGGCCATGAGCGGCCGGAGGATGAATGGGCAGGCATCCAGGAGCGTGACAGCAACGTGAATGAAGATAGGCGACATCATGACAGACTTGACCCAGCCGCGGCTAGTGCCTAGTTTTCTTCCGACAAAAGAACACGCATTGATCTGGGTGACGATTTCGAATGTAGTCATCATCAGAGGGAATTCCTTCCAATCGCGCCGGCGCCCAAGGACCCCGTCGAATGCGTTCTGGCAGTCTTCTTGACGAGCGAGCACTCGAGCAGGGAGCGAACGGGTCAAATCCGCAATGACCGATTTGATGAGTTCGGGTGTCTCAGTGCCAACGTGGCTCCAGTGGCCATAGTTGGTAGCGTGGAAGAATGCCCTCGCGGACGCAGTGTGCTCCGGAAGACGCTTGATCTCATCAAAGCATTGAGGCGGGTATATGACAAAACTATGCCGCCTGTTTACCGCCAAGAAGGGTTGACCTGGGTACTGCGATGTGTCAGAACTTGAGCCAACAAATGTTTTCCCAGTAGGTGGAAGGCGGATTATGAAGTTGTACATACCAGCTTCCGTCCTTCATCGATGATATCAAGGAAATGCATGTCATCCCTCTTCACCACGGCGAGCCCGGGAGGCACTTGTACGCGTGTGTTTGTATTGTTGAATATAAGGTAGTACACAGCAATAGTCGCTGCCAAGGCCGCTAGGAGGAAAAAGAGGCTTCCGTCGGGCAGCCCATTGAGTGCAGTGCGGATCATAAGCTTCGTGAGCTGCCATCTGGACAGTTTCAAAGGTGCCACACTCTGGCGCAGCACCAGAAAAGGCTCGACAATATTCGTTTGGATGCTTGACAACATGTTGTAACAGATCCGCGGCAGTTGGGACAAAGTGTATTCCCAGTGCAGGTTGAGCGGATGGCTTTGACTTTGGGTTCCCCTAGGGTTCGGTTACAGCTCAAATACTCCACTGCAGATTCATCATAAAGACGTCTAGTAGGAATTTCCCATCTTTGCATCTGGCTCACCACAGCCTGAGCTTGAAACCGGGATCCGCACTTAACCCGGTAAAGCGGGCTTGATGCCGAATCCGAAGACCCAAGCCGCCGCATCACGTACAGCGTCGGAGACCAATCTTTCCGTTCGGGGAAGATGTATCTTTTATTGTACCGGAAGACAGGAAACGATGAGGATAACAATTTGCACAGGCCGTTTGGTTTCTTTTCAGCGCATTGTTATAGAGAGCCGTCAACTGCTTGCAATCACTCACGAGTCACAAGTTCATAAATTTGTTGCCATACGAGACTCAAGACGGCATCATTGGCCTGTACAATCTACCTAAGCTTGTAGGTTAGGGTACGTCTCGGTGGCTTCTACTGACCCCGGCTTTCTGTTCGTTCTGCTCAAAAATGATAAGGGTACTTCCCACTTCGGACTACGAGATCGAGATAGTAGAGTTCTCGTTGATGGGAATCGGTTCCGGAGTCGATAGGTAGGACATCCGACATAAAAGCATATCTTTCTCCCAGCACGCATATTCCCCGAGCTGAAATTCCCCTCCCGCCGGGGCACGCGTCGTGCAACTTCTACTTCGAGCTCGGTCGCTGATTATGGGCATAACCAAGCCCGCCTCCTGCCGACAGTGAAAAGACATAATCTGCTGTTGCGTTCGGAATTGGTAAGCCGAGGGGTCGGTGCCGATCGGAGTCAGCAACCGGAGGGATCGGTGTCGGTCGGAGTCGGACACCACTGTTAGATACCTTGCCACACCGCATATCGTTAGAACTAATGCTCGCAGAATTGAAGGACAAGCGTACTTCTCGGCTTTCGTGAGAAATTACAGATTTGAACTCTCATGAGTCTAGCGATATGAATTTTATGCACTTAACCTGTGCTGTTCGCACAAGACACCGTGACTGTACCATTTCGCCTCTTGCACGCCACATACCTACCAGTTGAATATTCAGACAGTTGGTCGAGTTCCATCGAATAAGGCTGTACGTTCCGTCAAGGAATCTAGGATAGTGTATGCTATGCACCGTTGAAGAGAACCCGTGTGAGCCGTAAGCGAATAAGTTCTCTGGGTGTCCAAAAGCTGCAATCGGGTCGCGGACGGGGTTTCGAGCCAATCAAAGTACTGTCGACTTACCGGTAGTTACATCACATTCCCAAGCAATTCACCTGTGATAAAAGTCTGGGTGGGTAACTCCCTCGGTCGCGCGGGACCAGTGACCCAATTGCAGCTTTTGGACAATCAAGGAGATAGGATAGTCACTGGACTGATTTGTATGCACAACTGCGGAAGTAAAGTCGTTGGCCTCAGGGCGAGCAAGATCACAAGAGCAAGCTCTCGTTCTGGAATGGCAATACAACAAATAGATCCAACCAAACCCAGTACTTAGTAATGAACTTCCTAACTGACTGAACGTAAAAGCGTGGAGTAAGAAAACGACGATTCTTCTAGACACGCCGTCATGAACGCAAGAGTTCGTATAGTATTTCGTACAGAGCTACGTGGTGCACCTAGTCCCCTCGTTTATTTCCAGCTTGTATCGCTTCTGAATACACCACTCTATTTATGTCGCGGTAAACCTATATAGGTAGCGTGGTACCGACGCAGGGTACGATGGCTAGCCTTTCTCATTCTCCTTCATAGTTCTAGCATCCAGTATCAGAGAAGAGTGCTTCGGCTTTGACAGCTCCCCTAGCGTCACCCTAACCATAGCACCCTCCTCCAGGGCATCCACCCGGGTAGTGACTAGTTTATGCTACATAGTTGCTCTTAAAAAGGGGTGAATTCTTGGGGAATGTCAGCGCCTCGGTCAGCGCGATTCCCTCATACTGACTGAGGCCTACATGGCCGCCTCTCGAGTGGCCAGAGAACCCGCTACCTCCGACGCCCTCTCCGAGGATGTATTCAAACCCGAGGTTAAGATGCTCCACGAAAAAGGTGTAGTGACGCATGTTTGCTGGTGACACGAGCTCCAGCTGGAAGCCCGTAACTTTATCCTTGAGAGTGCCTGTGACGGCCCCACCGTATGTCTTTGTGACGAGAGCGTAGTCTTCTGTTTCGGAGGCAGTTCCGACCGTGCTTCGGAAGACGGGAATACCGTCCTTGAAAAGAACAACGGACTGGTGCGTGAGATCTTGTTCGAGATTCGAAGTAAAGGAGAAATAGCTCAGCACATAAGGACCCAACATGGCCCGCACTGCTTGGAGATTTCTCATACAAGTAAACCAACTATATAAGAAGCAGTGGGTTAATAGGCTGAGATATTACGATGTGCCACAGAGCATTAGACGCGACTGACCTGAAAGCGGACCAGAACCGCTCATGCCCCCCCATGCCGGTCCATTGGACATGCTTGCCCTTAATTTTCACATCGACGTCCACCGTTCCCGCTGGGATTGGTTGTGACCAATGATAGTAGGGAATCGGTGCTGTGGACGCGTTCTCGGCCGGCCACACGCTCCCATCCGCAGCCAGGGGCAAAGCCCGTGAGTAAATGGAAGCCTTGCCTTTGACAGTATCGGAATCTAGTGTGATAACAGCTTCCGTCATATCTGCGTTGACCAGGAAAGAAAACTGGTAGCCACTCTTCTCGTCGATCCACAGGCCGCGGGTCCCTTGCGAGCATGTCTCGATGACGGACCGTTCCGGGTAATACACCTCATAAAACCGCGTGCGGTCTGCAAATGCAAACTCGATGGACAGACGGAAGTTTCCGGTGCCCAGGATGGCGTAGTTCGCATCTCGGTAGAAGCCAAAAACAAAGGACTGCATGCCATCCTCAGAGACTCCATCAAATTCCCACTGCTCCCCGCCGGACGAGTTAAGTGGACGGATCTTTGGCTCTTCAAGGCTACCCATAGCCTTAGTTGTGAAATCCACAATTTTCCTGCCTTTGGCCATCTCGAACGCCGTTATGTTGCTTAGCCGGCAGTCCGCATTGGCGTCAGTGTCCTCGATCACGAGGGGGGCTTGCTGGCCAGGAAAGAGATCGCTGTTTGGCTGACGCCAGTGGGACGGCCAAGGTTCCGGCCAGCCATGGGTTTTAGCAAAGGTACCGGCCAGCAGACCAGTGAAAGATATGAGATAGATTAGCATTGTGACTGGGCAGAAAAGATGTGTACTTGAGGACGATGTCAGGTTAAGAGAAGCACGGAGAGTGAAAACGCCATATACTATATGCTGTAGATATGGGGTGATCGCATATGTGGGTTCGGTATCGGCTTAGGGAACGAGTATGCGACGGTCCTCCGAAATAATCGGACTTGGAACAAGAGACATGGCAGTGTCCTTTGGATGTATAAAACGACGCTGAAGACTTAAAGGACGCGGGTGGGTGAGGGGCAGCCCAGTAACCAAGAAAACCGAATGCCTTGCTGCCTCCCCAAACCTTCAAGAATGCCAATCTCGTCCGCTGTTTCGCTGCCGACGACCCGTACTGCCATCGTCGAGGGCAATGATCACCGCCTCCGTATCGAGCACAATGCCCCACTCCCCACCCTCCGATTAGGTGAAGTATTGGTGCATGTGAAAGCCGTTGCTATCAATCCATGTGATTACAAGATGCACGAGCGCTTCCCCTGTGCTGGGGCAGTCGACGGTTGCGATTTTTCGGGGGTGATTGTCGCGCTCGGGTCGCAAGTGGCAAATCTTAGCATCGGAGACCGAGTCTGCGGGGCAGTCCACGGCTCGAATCCCATTCGGCCCGAATCGGGCGCCTTCGCCGATTACATAGTGTCCGAGTCCGAATTTACGCTGAAAGTTCCGGCCGAAATGTCATTTGTCGAAGCTGCCGGGCTAGGAGTGACAGGTCTGGCGACACTGGGTATGGCGTTGTTCAAGACGCTGGCTTTGCCAGGGACCCTGGAGGAGCCGGTGAAAAAGCCGCGGACGGTGCTTGTCCACGGAGGTAGCTCATCCGTAGGAACAATGGCGATGCAGTTGTTGAGACTGTGAGTACTATACAGATCTACCGCAACACGACTCATGTAGCTAACAGAACTGGGGCGGAAGGGCCGGACATATACCCATAACTACCTGCTCTCCTAAAAACTTTGCCTTGGCCAGACGTTTCGGCGCGGAGGAAGTCTTTGATTATAATTCCCCAGACTGCGCCGGAAATATTAAGGCCTACACCAAAAACACGCTCTCCTACGTGCTAGACCCTTTTACCGATGCCAAGAGCATCGCCCTCTGCTATGGGGCCATGGGTCGCGCTGGAGGCCGCTATTCCTGCCTGGAGATGTACCCAGACTACATTCTCGAGCGCAAATCGATCAAGGTGGGCTTCGTCATGGGTCCCGCTCTGTTGGGCCACCGGCTCGCGTTGAGCGACGGTTACGAGAGAGACGAGGATCCTGAGATGCGCGCGTTCGGCGTGCAGTGGTACCAAGGTGTTCAGAAGATGCTGGACCAAGGGAAATTGAGACCACATCCGCTGAGGGTTCTGGGCACGAGCTTCGAAGCAGTGCTGGAAGGCGTTGAAATGCTAAAGCGAAAGGCAGTATCGGGTGAGAAATTAGTTGTGACCCTTGATTGTAACTAGGCGCCGGACTTTGCTTCGGCATTCGGTGAACTCCAATATGTGCATTGTCTTGGATCATCGGAGTGGCGGCGTAGCAAGATGCGCACCCATAAATGGAGTATTCCCGCCCCACTGATCCAGTCGATGGAGCTATGCAGCAACTAAGTGTAAAAATGCCGAGCCCGGCCAGTATTGCTCTTGCCATTGTGGCAGTCTTGTGCTCCCTTTTCTACAGTCTCGTCTATTCCGGCAGCTTAACCGCAAAGAAACGGGCTCTGGCCCACATTCCGGAGCTCCGGTTCGAGAACGATGACACCCCGGAGAGATACAGAAGAGAGACCCGCTCCCTCCTGAGAATAGGATACCAGAAGTACCTCCAGTATGGCGTTCCATTTCAGATGCATAACTCAGTCGGCGAGTTAGGCAATCAAGTCCTACTTCCCATGAAGTACCTAGACGAAGTCAAGCGTGCGCCTAGCTCATTGTACAGTTTCGAGGCTTTTTCGGAGAAGCTCTTCCTCTTGAGCTACTTCAATTCCCCTCGCCAGACTGACGCCGTGACCCACGCTATCAGACTTGACATGAACAGGAACTTAGGTGAGGATGGTTCCCCCCATGTACCTCGCGTGCTGTTGCATCCTTGGACCGGCTTGGTTTGCTGATCCTTAATCGAAACTTTCTAGATAATGTGCTAAACGCGCTCTGGGCGGAGGCCAACCAACTATTCAAGGAGACTGTTCCCGCAACTGGTTGGAAGACAGTTCCTGTGGGCGAGCTTGCCTGCAGCATCGTTTCGCGAATGGTGTCGTATATTATCGTGGGTCCCGTGCTGTGTCGGAACCCTGAATGGCAACAAATTGCGATTGAGGCAACCTTTGTTATCGTTGAAACCGCCTTGGATCTCCGAGCCAAATACACACGGAACTGGAGGTGGCTAGCGAGATGGCAGAATGGCACGGCACAAAAGCTTGGGGAGATTCGCAAAAGGGCCTCGGAGCTTATTAAGCCGTTGTACGAGGAAAGACGCCGAGCTATGAATCAGGTTGATGGCCGAAGCTTTTATGATACCATTTACTGGGTGTTGAAAAGAGGGAAGGCTGACCAGTCGCTGAGAGAACTCGTCGACCAGCAATTATTTTTGACCTTGACATCCATACACACTACCGGGGGGACGCTGCAGTCTATCCTGTTTGACTGGCTCGACCATCCTGAATATCATGCCGACATTAGGGCGGAAATAAACGAGGCTTTGGCTGATGTCGAGTCTTCCGGCGGGAAGTGGACTCTGCCGCGAATTGCCGCAATGAAGAAGTTGGATAGTTTCATGAAGGAGAGCACACGGGTAAACCCCATCGGGTTCAGTAAGAATCTCGGCCAATCCAGCACATTTCGTTGTATACCGGCTAATCCTATAACCAGCGACGATCCAGCGCTACGCGCTCAAGTCTCATACGTTCAAAGACGGATTCATTTTGCCGGCTGGTACCGTATTCCAGTTTGCCATGGATGCCCTCCATCACGACCCCAACATTTATCCCGATCCAGACAAGTTCGACGCCTACCGATTTCTTCATCTTCGCGAGAAAACAGACGCGAACCAGTTTCATTACGCGTTTGTCTCGGACATGACTCTAAATTGGGGCGCTGGCCAGCATGCCTGTCCAGGACGATTCCTCGCGACTTTGGTCTTAAAATTGACGCTGATCTTGCTCGTCACTCGTTGCGAGGTTAAATTCTCGGACGGCGCCGCAGAAAACCGGCAAGACGTCTGTGTGGACAATTCGAGAAGAGTAGACCCCACGGTGAGACTAGATATTAAGGCCCGAAGTTAAGCACTTCTTCTTGTTAGTTGTTGTTAGTTTGTTAGTGTACTCACTGGAGTACTTTAGAAATTCGAATAGAATGTTTGGCCTGTCTGTGTAGGCTTCCACCGAACCAGAAGACGCGAGACGACCGTGAAATGAAGCGTATTTCTCATCGTCATCTTGGCACGATAGTAAAGCTTGGCGCAGACAACTACTTCGTGTAGGTATACAGACTGTAGCTATCTAGCGATACCCAGAACTAAATACGAAGTGCGGACGTAGGAGTGGCCGGATCCTCGGAATAGGTAGTTTATGCGAGTCTCGGTCATGCAATTAAAGGGGCAACGCTGTATGGAGTACCAGTACAGTGGGACAAGGCAGCTGGCTCCTAGTCGTCAGCTCTCGCATCTCAGCATCACGTCGACGTACCGAACAGCACTTGCCTACCTACATTACACATCCTCCTCCTCTTCTTCTGTCTCTTACAATCTACCGAGACATCAAACAACAAACCGCGTTCCTAGTACAACCCTTCGAGCACAATTCCATAACTACCACCCATTCAAACTACGCCAGCATGCCTGGCTTCGACTTCTCGAACTACAACCGCAATGCAGCGCTGCACGCACGAGGCGTGCCCTTGCCTAAAGCTACCAGCACAGGAACCACCATTGTTGGGTGTATATACGATGGCGGCGTGGTGGTAAGTTATCCCAGACTCAAACCTAGATCACTTTATCTCCGGCAGGCTCAATCTGATGGAGTTGCTTAGATCGCTGCCGACACGCGAGCTACGAGCGGCCCTATCGTCGCCGACAAGAACTGCGAGAAGCTTCATTATATCTCCCCCCAGATCTGGTGTGCTGGCGCCGGTACAGCAGCCGATACCGAGTTTACCACAGCCCTTATCTCCTCACAGCTCGAGCTACACTCCCTCTCTACCGGCCGTAAACCCCGCGTCGTCACCTGCATGACCCTCCTCAAACAGCACCTATTCCGTTACCAGGGCCACATCGGAGCCTATCTGGTCGTTGCCGGCGTCGATCCTACTGGCACTCATCTCTTTACTGTTCACGCTCACGGTAGCACCGACAAGCTTCCCTATGTCACCATGGGTTCCGGCTCATTAGCCGCCATGTCCGTTTTCGAGTCCCAGTGGAAGCCTAACTGCACCAAGGAGGATGCCATGAATCTCTGCTCCCAGGCTATCCAAGCCGGTATCTTCAACGACCTAGGTTCTGGATCTAATGTTGATCTGGCCGTCATCACAGCCGACAAGACCACACTACACCGCGGATTTGTAAAACCAAACGAACGTAGCCAGAAATTGAAGAACTACAAGTTCCAGCGTGGTACAACGGCAGTGCTGAATGAGAAGATCATCACCAAGGATGATATCGGGAAATACGTTACTGTTCACAAGCTAGAAGCAACAGGCGAGGAAAAGATGGACATCGACCCATAAGAGAGTTGCGAGCACAGAACGGCATAGACACGGATATGGGAGCTGTATCATTTTAATTTATGCGCTGTAATTCGAGACTCGATTGTGAAGTGCCCATTACTCTTTCATTGTGTCGCATACTTAAACCCATCGTTGCTCCAGGGTCGCAGGCCTGGCTGTAAATGCGCCACGTGTGGCGCCAGCTATTGGGCAGAGCTGTAGATATTGATAATTCCGCTTCCCTTGGGAATGACTACCGGTAGGTACATTTGGCAACGTTCAGCCGTGTGACCCGCCCGCCATCTTCACAACACGCTGCTCAAAGGGCGCGCACAAAGGCTGAGATAGACCCGATCTCGTAATGAATATCAATTTGACAGATCACGATTTTCGACCGTCAGGGTGAACTGGAGGAGCTTGGGGCTCGACTTCTCTTTCCACCGAATATGTAAGTCAACCGTACACGGCATGAGGACGACAAACCCGACGGATTGCTTATGTCCCTAAAAAGAGGTGGAGGTAGAGAGATACATTATATAATATGAGTGTAAAGAGATAATTACTAACTGGGGCATAAGGGTAAGGAAGAGGGCTTGGTGCAGCAGACCGGCGAGCTCTCAATCAGCGAGCGAATGGTGTGATCCTCTCACGAAGCCGATGAAGTCTATCGAGGTTATCGGCTCAAAATGTCGGATTATGCCGGCGTTTAGGTACCGGTAGGTATTCACCTCCGCGAAGGAGGACCGCTACATTTCATACTCAGCCCAACTGTTCCGTCTTTTCGGTGACCCCTGCGGCCCTGGTTATCCCCTAACTAACTATTACCATCATCGTCATCTTCAACCTTTGGGGAATGTAGCTTCGCTTTGAGGATTTTCGACCTCACGGCAGAGGATTCTCCTTCATCTTGTGATATGACCTGGACGGAGACACCCTACGTGATAACTGTACCCTCCTCTTCAGTAAGGGGGCCCAAGGCCCAGCGATTTGTTTCGTGATGATATTCTTCGCGTTATTTGATATGCGACCGCAGAAACCTCAGTTGTAGAGAAAGCCGGCGAGTTTTGGCAACCAAACAGAGATAATTTATTCCCTTGTCTCCCCAAAGCTGCTAATTCCGTCGGAATGTGTTGCACTGGGCCGTTATACTCGTGAGCGCGAGCGAGGCGCGCGGAAGCAGCGCCATTGAGATCGAGCCTTTCGAGCAAAGGCAAATGAAGAGGAATCAGGATTTTGCTTTTCGCCTTTTAAGGAACCTATCGACTGTGCGAGCGGACACCTGGATAGCAGAGCCTGACTTCCCTTCCTGGGGAGCCTCGGCTAGTTCGCGAGCAATGTCAAGCCCTGTATATCCACGCGTACTTTTATTCTTAGAGATCATTTCAATAACCCGTTCCGCGTTCTCCCCCACAAGAAGAGAGGGCCTTCCATTGCGAGGCCTGTCTTCGACATGGGCCGTTAAGACGGGCTGCCCTTCAACCCAGCCGCGCTCCTTTGCTTTTTTTATCAGGTTATAGAGGGTCGCAGACTTGATTCCTGTAAGCTCGAAGATCTGTCGAACGGTGTATCCTTGCGCTTTGAAGGCTAGGGCTTGGGCTCGCACGGCGTTATCATGGTTGGCTTTCTTCGCAGGTGGCATAATGGCATTTACAGTAGTTGTAAAGTTGATGTTGAGGTTATGACAATTAAACTGTTGAGTTGATGTGCACACACCGGGTAGATACGAAGTGCAAAGGTTGGCGACAAAAGAATGGAGACTTGACCTCTTGTTGGTTGCATACAACACTGTGTGGCTGAGCTCATTGCTTTTACAGTACCTACCTAGTGTACCTGCCCAGTAACTATAAAGTACTTCGCCGAGGCGCCTCCAAGGTACGCTAGGCACACCACGGCAAGTTATTAGACTAGTGCACCCACCTAGTCGGTCCGTTGCAGCCTTTACCAGCTGGTACTATTCAGAGCGCATCATACCTGCTCTCATCCCTCTTAGGTAGGTAGTGTACTTGGCAACATTATGTGCGTATAGGTAGGTACCGGTAGGTAGGTAGTTAACTATAGTACTCCATAGGTAGACTATGTGTAGGGTGGTGGTATTCATTCAGTAATAATACTTATGATCGTGATCCCGAACTGGAATCTGGAGGATAGATACCTTAGTGCGCGGGGGGGTGTTTTAAAAGGACTTACAGTGAGGGCGTTCGGTGTAGAATTAATGCCGACAGTATGTTCATTGGTCAAAGTGCCCTTAGCACTTTAAAGTACTTGCTGCTAGTAATTTCTGCTGAAAAGTACCAAAAAAAATATTGACTCTTCTGACTGAAGAGCTGGTTGCGGGCTGAAATTCAATTCTGCGCGCTCCAAGGCCCCGGCAGCACCCAGGTAGGGATAGGAGGGTGCGGGGATATATTGGGGGTGAACGGTCGATTCTAGTAACTTTAGTACAGCGGTTAAGTGGTCTGGCCAACCATGCACTGCCTGTCCGAACCCCACCTCCTTACATAGTACTATGTACTTAAGGAGTGGTGGGTTCGAGTACAGGTGGTGCTGAGTGTTTTAATTTTTTTGCCTTTTTACTCCATAGAAAAGACTTATTCCTAGAAATTGATCACAGTGACCCTTTTTATTTATAGAAAGTGATTCCAAGAAAATTAATGATAAAAAATTAATTCATTATGTAATGAAGTCTATATTAGAGCGTGAACATCATGTTCTTCGAAATTCAATTTCAACCTTCAACTATGAGGAGTTTTACAGTTGGCGGAAATCCAATTTCATACTCCAACTCCCCTACAGTAACGTATTTTAAACCCCCCCCTAGCGCACTAAGGTACGGACTACATACCGATCCCATTACGTAAGTAGGTAGGTAGATTCAATAGTACTGCGCCGCTAAGATCGCTACACTAATAAGATTCTCGATAACTCCACTTCCACTCCACTAATTACCGGTAGGTAGGTAACTAAACTACCTACCCAGGTGTACATTCACTAATAAAATGCCATACGTATAAAGTACCGGTATTTCGTA
This sequence comes from Xylariaceae sp. X802, assembly GCA_028637635.1. Lineage (NCBI taxonomy): Eukaryota > Fungi > Ascomycota > Sordariomycetes > Xylariales > Xylariaceae > Xylariaceae sp. X802. Next base: position 138,489 of record JAJFDH010000057.1, on the reverse strand, counting down.
GGTATTCCGTACCTAGGTAGACTTCGTAGATTATGCTAGGTAGATATCTAATAACTCCAGTTCTGTGCAACTGTGACAAGGTGTTAGTATTACCTACCTAGTCCGTAGTCAAAGGAAAATGGAGTTGAAGATTGGCGATGGTAGGTGACATACGGTACTGACACCACCCTACATAGTACACTACAGGAATTTATTCCAGCCGTGCGAAATACAGTGTACCTAGTGTTCCTAGAACTAATGTAGCACTAACTAAGAGGGGCATCATGGTACTCTTTAAGTATCTGTACCCCGCGCTGTCTTATATGTACATCATATATCGCTTTAGCGACGTGATGTGCTCAGTACTGCAAAAGTAATGAAAGTAGTCTGTACATTGACCTACGCTAAACATTTTTAACCTCAGAGGTTTGGCCTAGCGCCGCTTCCAATTGGCCGTATTGATTGGCCGGTCCCTGGAAAGTTGAGGTGGCCTTTCGTGCTTGTCTGGTGGCATCCCTTCAAGGGCTGAACCGCCTTGACCAGCCAGCCTGTCTTTTACTGGCTTCCATTACACACGCGGGTACAGACTACATTGACAGCTTGGTCGACGTCGCAACATCCGCTACCTTCGTGCGCGCGCAGTTCGTACATCTAATGTCGTACTTATTATAGGCTGTGGTCTGTTTCCTTTGCCGTTCCCTGGTCGCCCTCATCCCAGCGTCGCACACTACCATACGCGCATACAGCTGTTGCCGGCGGAGTCAACAAGGGCTGAGATAACAATTCGCCGAACCGAGCACGATGCCTCCCAAGTCGAGGTTCACCAGGCTTGATGCCTTCACCAAGACAGTCGAAGATGCAAGGGTGCGCACTACATCTGGCGGCATTGTCACAATCATCTCCGTCATTGTGGTTCTCTATCTTTCTTGGGGAGAATGGTTGGATTACAGGAGGGTCGTCATACATCCCGAGCTTATAGTCGATCAGAGCCGCGGTATGCTTCCCCTGCGCCAATCTTCCTCCCCCAAGGGCTTCAACTTCTGATATTCCTGGCAGGTCAACGCATGGAGATCCACATGAACGTTACGTTCCCAAAGCTACCCTGCGAGCTTCTCACTCTAGATGTCATGGACGTATCTGGCGAACAGCAGCATGGTGTTTTGCATGGCGTGAAAAAGGTCAGACTCGAACCCGCCTCTCAAGGTGGAAGAGTCATTGATACCACCGCACTTGCGCTGTCAGTGTTCTGTCCCCAACGCGATTGTGCCATGGCGCATTGGGGTTGTCATTAACAACTGCCGCAGACACGATAAGAGTGAAGAGGCTAGTCACCTTGACCCCGATTACTGCGGCCCCTGCTACGGCGCCGCCGCTCCATCCACAGCTGCGAAACCAGGATGCTGCAATTCATGCGACGAGGTACGAGAGGCATATTCTCAAGCATCGTGGGCCTTTGGTAGGGGTGAGGGCGTTGAGCAATGCCAGCGCGAGCACTATGCCGAAAAATTAGATGAACAGAGGCACGAAGGCTGCCGCATCGAGGGCGCCATCCGCGTCAACAAGGTGATTGGAAATTTCCATTTTGCCCCTGGTCGGAGCTTCAGCAACGCCAACATGCACGTGCACGATTTGAAGAACTATTGGGACAATTCCGCGATGCATTCGTTTACGCACGAAATCCACCAACTCCGATTCGGCCCTCAGATCCCCGAAGACGTGACTGAAAAGAGTGTCAAGAGCAGCCCCTGGACGAATCATCACCAGAACCCTCTCGACGGGACTAAGCAGCCCATCGATGACCCCAATTTCAACTTCATGTATTTCCTCAAGGTTGTGCCCACGGCATACCTGCCGCTCAATGCGCTACAAACAAGTGAGGTCAACCATGCTGGGGACGACCAGGCACTTGGTAGCCTGGGCAACGGTTTTGACGGTAGCATGGAGACGTATCAGTACTCTGTGACGAGCCACAAGCGAAGTTGGAAAGGTGGCGATGATGCAGCTGAAGGCCACCAGGAGCGGATGCATGCAAGAGGAGGCATCCCAGGCGTGTTTTTCTCCTATGTGAGTGCCACGGGGTGAGCTAGTGGCATTGGGCCCATGCTGACCCTGATTTTGATAGGATATCTCACCAATGAAGGTAATCAACAAAGAGGAGCGAGCCAAAACTTTTTCAGGATTCCTTGCCGGCCTCTGTGCTGTACTTGGTGGCACGTTGACGGTAGCGGCAGCGGTGGACCGAGGCGTATACGAAGGAGCGACAAGGTTAAAGAAGCTTCAGTCCAAGAATCTCTAAAGCGGTGTGAAGCCTGCCATCTCGGTGTAGAGCAAATCTCGGACTGAATGATACTTTTTGTAGCTTTGCATTTAAAGGGAGTTAGTTGGGCTTTCTAGAGTTGTCAGATGGGTCCCCTGTTGTCATTGTTGTAGATCTATTCTTTCAAAAGGCGGCCGGAGTTTTGGATTCAATTGATTCCCGTCACTGTTCGCTCAAACGATGATAACCTCATGGTGCCGTACGAGCTGCTCGGCTCCTATGTGAGCCAAGTCTAGGTGATGGGTTAGCATGTTAATCAACGACATAGGTAACGTATCTGCCTAGTCCTATCTAGCAGCACCTATATAGTAAGCACGAGTTAGCGATGTTCGTGATACAACTTGCTCATATCTACGTGAATAACCGTGAACGTATTGCTCGGCCAGTCACGGCACCACTTGCGACATACCTAAGGAGTCAACCTCTGGCGACGCGTCGAAGAGGTACGAATTACACTAGCCGCAGGAACCTATACCCAGTACCTACCGTACCGTAGGTGCTGCCTACTACCAAGTACCTAGGTGTGGTCACTGTGGTGGCCGAACAGTGTGGTCGGCCACGAAGTAGTACCGAGGTTGTGGATGTCAGTTGGCAGCTGCCGTCACACGCATCCATTGAAATCCGTCCGTGCCAACTTCGCACCCGCCACAACATCCACCTATCGCAGGTACCGTACCTTACAGTTAAGAAGCCGTGCTTCGCACTACCGTAGCGGCCCCCGCCCACTTTTTTAAACCGTCCTTGGATACTCCATAGACCGTTGTAGTTCTACAAATGTCATCAATAGGATGAACGCTTGAGCATGAGTTCGATTTTCATAACCGTCCATTCCGTTTCAACATTTATAATTACTTGAACACTTGACTTTTGAAACGTTTCCTTTTGCAAACGTTTGCTATTCTTTCAAACGCTCCATTTTATGTGCTATTAACTCTTATTTTATGCCACCATCTGTCCACCTGTCCACTGGTCCACCCGCCCACCCGTCCACCCGTCCACCCGTCCACCCATCCAACCCCGTCCACCCGTCTACCCGTCCACCTGCTCCAACCCCATCCACTTATCCTACCTATTCTACCTATCCTACCTATCCTACCTATCCTACCTATTCTACCTATCCTACCTATCCTATCTATCCTACCTATCCTACCTATCCTATCTATCATATCTATCCTACCTATCCTACCGACATATCTACCTACCTATCCTATCTATCCTATCTACCTACCTATCTATCTCCCTATCTACCTACATACTTATCTACCTATTATATATGTGTGCAGACCTGGAAAAAAGTAAGTAAATGAGAGAGAGTTTGGGAGAATACCACGTCGAAAAAAAATTACATACCTAAGTATGGGAATCATACGAGCGTCGCTTCCTATTTAATGATATATTCTTCTTATAAAGCAGTCACGATACATAAACATTATTGAAACGTTTGAAATAATCTAAACGTTTGATGGCTTTAAACATTTAAATAGCTTATAACGTCGCAATATGCAAATATTTATTCTTTTAAACATTTACATGTTATAAACTGTATTTAAACGGTTAACGAGGTGCGAACCGTTGAAGGACGGTTTGAAAAAGTGGCCAGGATCTGCTATGGTACCGGCAGCAAATTTCGTACCAGGAACGTTGCATGATTGATTATTGAAGCGAGTAATTACCGTGGCTGCTATTCCTGACATGTACTCTATACATAACGTTCCTGCAAATGCACTGCCAAATGCACAGACAGACACGGAGGCGTAAGTACCTATATAGGTGCCCCATAGGCGCGGTGTACCGGGTACCCACCTACAGACGGTACCTATAGTGTAGGTATAGTGTACCTAGGTACTTATACGCAGGTTAGGGCGCCACCAGCGCAGCACATCCAGTACCCCACTCTTTGTATCCAGTGACGGGCCATTTGACATGTGTACGCCAAATTACCCCTTTCTCCTTCAACATCTCCAAAGATCTTCGCATTCGTTCGTGTTGCCAATCACTCTCGCTCACAGCAAGTTTCATTCATTTCATTTCTACGTTATTTCATCTACCTATGCACCCGTGCAGACTCTGACTTTTCTCTACGCCAGTCAGTGTCGGCCGAACCGTATGGCGAACCCCAGATCGTGATTCACTTCAGTCACATCTTCCCCGTCACAAAACATCTCGGTCTGGCTCCAGCCCGATTCCTCGTTCCATGACCTAAACATTCTGATCCAGTTCCTCCTTGGGCCGCACATAGTTCATACTTCATGTGTCGCCCAGTCCTACTTGTTGACACCGGCGCACATCCGATCACCGTTTCCTCGGCTGTTGCGCGCTTTCGTTTGTTATCGGGTTGACCTTTCGCGAGGGCGCAATCCATCATAACGTTTCGACGCGGTCTTGACGACCATTGGGTGGTCTAGCATCGCATTTTGCACATCAAACTTACTGAACAGCACATCAGGCTGTTCCTACTAATTTTATATTTCTATTGTTCATGATGGCCAACCGGCCGAATTACCTCGACCTACGTTCGAACGGCACCTCGTCCTCCCGCCCTCTTCGATCTCCTCGACTGCACGTTGCCGGCGAAGTTCCTCCCGCCCTGTCCCCTCTTGATGCATTCGCCGCCCAAAGTCGCTTGCTTTCCAAGCAGCTAGAGGAGAGCGCAAAGAACGGAAACCGGGTCAGTCGCCTCCCCCCGTTGACCACCGAAAGCCCCCTCGTTGTCCAGGGGCGTTCCGATTACTTTCGCTCCTTGTCCTACGATTCGTCTGAGGAACACAATGCTCTCTCGCCTAAGCAACCCACCGGGCTTGGGCTCACTACCGAGATTGAATCTCCCACGGAACGCCCAGTCTCGATGCATCCGCAAATGAGCCACGTCCCTCCTACGCCCGGCGAACCCGTACCACCTCTGCCGAATCCTTTCAAAGATGGAATGCGCAACCATTTGACGGAGTCACTCAACGAGGAAAATGGTCTTTACGGGGCCCGTCGAGAACAGTCGCCTGGAGACTGGGAATCGGAACCCCAATCTGCGGATCATCAAAGGAGCCTGCGCGGGGCATCGCCATCGCACGGGCACTTCCCTTCATCCCCTGATAAGCTCACCAAGACGACGTCAAATGAATCGACCAATCTGGTTCCGCCTCGACCCATGTTCCCAAAGCGATCATCAAGCATCATGTCAGTACCCTCGGATTCCTTCAACGACGATGCTCCGGTGGCCTCATCCCACACTCAGCCTACCCGAAAGCTATCTTCCGGTAGTGCTCTCTCTGGGCCGGTACTCCCATCTCCCATTGTCCACTATCAGAGATCACCCTCTCTCAGTTCGGAAGCATCCGCACCGCTACCAAGACCCGCATTCAACTTTTCGAGGCCGCTAAGTCGCGCGGGAACGCCGTCATTGGAAGCCCCATCCCGACAGGCCTCCTCCGATAGTCACCCGTCATTCATCTTGGCCGATGACTCTGCACATACCCCCGTCAGTATGCACAGTGATGCCTTTGCAGAAGGCTACATGGGAGGGGGGGATGCGGTGTCGTCTTCTAAATACGCCAAATATTCGCTACCACGCGGGAAGTCACTACAGCGGAATAGCACGCTTTCCAATGACGAACAATCATCCGCTTCCGTCCCGCCGGAAGCACCCCTGGCATCAGCAGGAAACCGACAGGCCCCTCCGTCCCCCCCTACCCGACCCTCTAGTGCCTCTTCTCGATATCAGGATAGTATGGTCATGGGAGACACACTCGTAGGCCGTCCGTCACTTGAACGCAGCAAACTATCCACTGAATTGTCAGCGGATAGGGAGCCTGAGCCTGAGCCCGACGCTAGTCGACCATCGACCAGCGACAGCAGACTATCCACAGATGTACCAAGAGGCCGAACCTTGACGTCGCTCACTCATGATCCGGTGCAACCAAGAAATCGAACGCCCGTATCTGTCTCGACGAGTGATTCTGCCAGCACTATCAAGCCACCCAAGGCCGAACATACACCCGCACCCGCCGCTGCCGAGATAAGCGCAGAGGAGCATTTAGCCAAAGGCATCAAGTGCCATGAAGAAGGGTCCGTAAAGGAATCTACGTATCACTTACGTCTTGCTGCAAATGGGGGCGATCCCACAGGCATGTTGTTATATGCGCTGGCATGTCGACATGGCTGGGGTATGCGACCAAATCAACGGGAAGGTGTGCAGTGGCTTCGGAAGGCTGCTGATATCGTCAGTGCAGAAATTGCAGAAGACGAGGATCACGCCAAAGAAGGCAAAACCGTGGATTTCATGAACAGAAAAACCCGAAAAGCGCAGTTTGCGCTAAGTATTTACGAATTGGGTGTCAGTCACATGAATGGATGGGGCATTGAACAAGACAAAGCGCTTGCGCTTCGATGCTTTGAGATCTCAGGAAGTAAGTGCTACATATACTGAATTACGGTGATCAATGCTAACCGTGTTATAGGCTGGGGCGACGTTGACGCTCTGGCGGAAGCGGGTTTCTGTTATGCGCAAGGCGTTGGCTGCAAGAAGGATCTCAAAAAGAGTGCCAAGTTTTACCGTATGGCCGAGGCTAAGGGAATGAGCATGCCGGGGAATAGTTGGTAAGCTTTCCCAATGACCAAATGGCTTAGATATGATATATTAATACTTGGCCTCAGGATACACAAGTCAAAATATGCCGACGACTCGAGCAGCGCCAAGTCTGCTAAAGCAAGAAGCAAATCAAAAAGCAGGGGAATTTTCGGCAAGAAGCCAAAGGAAACTCTGAATTGAAGTTTCCCGGGGTGAGCTGCTGTTGTCGGTACTTGGCGTTCAGGGGCGCAAAGGCATCCTTTGATAAAAGCATCGCGCATTACATTCTTACTCCGACACAATGGGCATAGAAACCATGTCGGAGGCGTCGTTTTCATCACTTACATTCATGGCGACCGTTCAACATATGCATTTGTCCGCGAGACACAAAGAGAGGCATTATCCAGGCCAATGCTGGTTATTGAGCCTGATAAGAAGGGGAACTTCGGAGATGTCCAACAGACACTAGAGAGCTCTTCTTTCTTTCTTTTTCCTTTTTTTCTTTTGTGTAAATTGAGAACCGGCGACAGCGAGTCGTCCAGTTCACCCATCCAATACCCCAATACTTGCGTGGCTATTCGAGAGGCAAGGGAGTTCGGACTATTGTTTGAGTAGGGGCGCAATGGAAATCGGGCAATTCGACCCGCGAAAGGAGAAGACCACTCATAGCTAGGAAGCCCCAAATTACTCAGGATTTCGTGCCCGGTCAGCAGGTACCAAAAAGCCGTCAAAATGGACGCACGGAACCTAGACTAGATACCTAACCTATACAAACAACGTCAAAAGCCGGGACACCCATTCGGGCAATGTCCATTTTGACCAGGTAACCCGGCGCTACGGCCATGCAATTCTCTATGTAACTTTACGTGATAAGCTACTATATACAGGTTGTGACGGGCATGATAACGTATACTCATGGAGTAGGTAGACACGGCGTCTAGGGGCGTGGGTTAGTCATACTCTCAAGCGTACCTATCTCACTGCCCGTAAATCCCAGTCATCCCAACAACCCGGGCCTCCCCGGATGAAGCGCCAGATTTATTCTCGCGCGCTACTTGCTGGAAGACAGTGGCCAGCTTTTCGAGGGCTTCCTCCCCGACTTGGTAATGGGTTATAACTGCAGCAACCAGACTTAGCATCGATAGTCAGAGGGAGACGAAGAGGGTCCGCTCTGCTCCAAATAGGACGGGCGTGATTCCGCTCAGGGGAAAGAAATACATGGAATGTGCATTCTGGGCTAGGTAATACTTACTTCGGGGTCCGAGAAGTTTTAGACCAGCCTCCCTGCCGAGTTGTTCCAGTCTGGCGTCGCTGCAACCTAACGACCCGAGGTCCAGAAAGCACATGTTCGTCTCGACGGGGAGCGCCATACGGCCGCCGAGCCCAGTCCACATGGCCTCTACGCGTCGAGCCGTGGCGTGCGAGGCTTTCAATAGCCCGTCCTGGCCGTTGGGGTCCTTGCCGAACGTCACATCGACGGCTACGCGCGCGGCGGCCGCGATGACACCCGACTGTCGCAATCCACCGCCGATCGACTTGCGCACCCACCGCGCATGCTTGATGGTGCTTTTGGGGCCCACCAGCATGCTGCCGATGGGTGCGCCGAGGCCCTTGGAAAAGCACAGGCTGGTGGTGTCAAAGCAGGCGCAGAAATCGCGCAGGGAGCCAGCACCGGCCGCGACGACCTCCCAGAGCCGCGCGCCGTCGCAGTGCATGAGAACGCCGTGGGCCCGCGCAAAGGCCGATATGCGCCGGACTTCCTCGAGGGGCATGATCATGCCGTTGAGGGAATTCTCGAGGCTGATGACCCTTGTCGGGCACATGTGGACATTGTCGCCGAGGACAATGTTCTTCTGCACGTCTTCTAGGGTAAGATAGCGCCCGTTGCTTGGCTGGACGGCCGTGATAGTGGCGCCGGTTAGAGACGAGACGCTATGTGCTCACTCGGTCAGTGCATGGACAAGGTGATTATCTTCTTCATTGGTATGCCATGCCCAGCGGCCAGGGAAGGGGGATTCCTGTCATACCCGCCGGCTTCATATCTGATGATATGGCTTTGGTGGTCGCAAAGGACACTATGGGGCGGCTGTGTAAGCAGGGATCGCAGCGCAATCTGGTTGCCCATGGTGCCAGAGAGGACCAACAGGCCCGCTTCCTTGCCCGCCAGGGCGGCGACGTGTGCTTCGAGGTCTATCGTCGTCGGGTCTTCTTGAAACACGTCGTCTAGGAGCGTGGTTGTCTGGATCGCGTTCAGCATGGCTTGGGTGGGCGTGGTCTGGGTATCGCCTATGCAAAAAGGGGGAAATGGTTAGGATTCTTAAAGATGACAATAGCGAGTTGATTTCTTGCGACAGCGGACTATGATTTCATTTTTCATTTCATTTCATTCTCTCTCTCCCCTCATCTTTCAACTTATTGTATTTCGCGCTGGGTGAGATTCTCATTCAACAATCGTAGGTACTTACTCCTTAAGTCGAAGGCAGCGGCCCCCTGGTGGCCAACCCAGGTGCTGGCCGAGGCGTTGCTCGTGGTGTCAGCCATGCTTATTAGCGTGTGGCTCCGGGATTGCGAATTGCGTAGGTGGCGGAAGATGCAGGCGGAGGAGGAAGAGATGGAGATGGGATAACGGCATCCACCTCGGCCGTGACGACGGCGGGGGCGGGGTATTATCGCGCACCCCGGTTATCTTGGAATTGCCGGCTGCCCCATCGAACTAACCTAGTAGGCATCAAGGTTATTAATGAAGCCGTTCGGGCCGAGTCTCACGCCGGCATGGTTGTGCTGCAAAATCTTCCCCCTTGCGAACCACGCGTTATGGTTGCGACAACTGCTTTGCTTTTCATGATACCGCCAGAGCTTGGTCATTCATGATAAGTTCAGTCGTTAGTCCGCCAGCGGCTGATTGGATGACGGTGCTGTCCTCATCGCAATTGTCACGGACAAGAGGTATAAATAGGTAGCTATTATAACCGTACGGTCAACAACAGCGTGCATTGTTGTTCCCGTCACAGCAGTCACAGCGGTCTAATGTTCAATTCGACAGCTGGAGAGATGCGCTCACCACTGGTACATGTGCTATACCCCAATCGACAGAAACACGGGCTTGCATCAAGCTGGAACGAGAGGAGGGCCGAGGCGACGTGAACCCGCTGCGTTTGGCGCTGTCGAATCATGCCGGTCACGAGGAGAAGTCCCCAGCAAAGCCCAAGAATGGGGCTCATCTGATCTTGTAAGCAGAGAGAATTTAGAAATGCTTTTGGATTGTTTTGATCTCCTACAATATCTCCCGTTGGCTCGGATCGAAATGTGCTCAACATGTTACAACGCACCCACTCGATCTCACGTGCAAAGTTGAAAGGCATCTACCTACATGAACCGCAATCTCACAACATGAAATTGAAGTAATGGCCTATTCGTTCCGCATCTCCAGCCCTGTCTCAGATACGATGAGAACTAGAATGGTCCCCGCTCAGACTTGTTACCGAAATGCTCGAAGCAACCCAAGTAGCCGTTATGGTTCCAGATGATCTCATCTAGTAGTGCGCATGTTAGCAGGTTGACGATGATATTACTCCCTATCTGGCCAGTGGAGAGGAACTTACTGAGGTCGTACGTTGATGTGGCCAAAGTAAGGCCAGGTTGCAGACAGGTGCAGCTGACGATGAAGTTGACAGGGCTGGCTTGAATGGTGCAGCCTTTGCAGGTGCTCCCGTAATTTCCGCTGCCAGAGGACAATCTTGAATCAGCAACTATCACGACCGAAGAAGGGGTCGAACGGCAGATTGTTAGTAGGTAACGAACCCGTCATAGGCGATGATTTGGCCAGCATTGTTTGTGAGGCAATTCGACGTGTCGAACCTTGACGTCGCAGCAACGTGAGCTCCAGCAACACGAATCATATCATGCGAGACATCTGAACGTGAAGAACTCCACACTCGATCTTACCATGACCAGTCATAGCTGAAAATCTGCCAGTTGTCATTGTTGCAATATGCGCCGAGATAACTATCAACCAGCAGGGCCGTTTGCCATGTGCAGTTGGTGATAAAGCCTTGAGCATGGGCACTTGGGCTGACGGCCAGGGCCGCAAAAGCCGCGATAATGAGCGATTTCATCTAGTCGGCTGTGCGGCACCGCAAATGAGGCTTGATAATGAACGTTGGTTTGTTCAGTAGTACAGATGTGTTGATGATCAAGTACCAGGTAGTCGGCTACGTGGCGGTGGTCATATGTAAGTCGGTTTGCAACGATTGTGAGGAGATCGAGATATATCCAAGTGTGCTAGGAATACCCACGCTATGATCGAGCACAAAACGCCTAGGGAAAGACTGCTCAGAGCCATATCGCAGTATGCGCTATATGGGATGTGGCCCGCGATTTCCGTTTTCCGTGATTTCTGTGAACATGTCTACGGCTCGGCACCAGATCGAACAGGGCAACCAGAACCAGGCAAACAGGGCAGGTGCCCACGACCCATCGAGACTTGAAACCGATCAGAAACAGTCCAGACGACGGGTGTTCGCAGAACATACGACGGTGACGTATATCCGCATGCGTGGATTGTCTCGGGACAATACAGGATCTGGCCACGCAGGCGCAACTCGATGACAGTGCAATTCCAGTCATCACCGCCCGTATTGTATTGTCCCAAGCTTAGGTAAGTGGCAGAGTTGGATTCATATCGTATACCTTACCTATCTAATACACCAGAATAGTGGGAAGAAGTGGCATTGGAAAGGAGAACCTGGAACGAAACTCGAATTACTGAACCCCTCGCCTGTCTATCGATTATAAAAGATACAATTGTTGTACATGGTGAGGAAATGGTGCGGACATGAAATAAGTACACGATCTAGGGTATCATTCAACCGGTATATCAGTGCTCGTTGTGCTCAACATTATGTGCAATATAGCATAGTATGCGGTCATGCCGTAACGTCCTCAGAGAAAGTGACAACGCAGTTTCTTAGGTGCGGTGCGGGCACATTCAACAGATAAAAGGCGTTCAGTGAAGCCTCTGTTGTGACGATAGACTTCACCGCACACTCACAAAGTGGGATTCCTCCCGTGAGATGGTTCCCGCATAAGTGCGGCAACTCGGCCTTATAAGTATAGACATTAATTAATTCCCCGGGTAGTCCTGGAAGCCAGCTGTCGGACCATCCCGGTTAAGTAACCACGGAAATCGCTCCGGCTCCCTTAACAGGAGCTCAGGGATGTCCTTGTTATCATCTACCCTTTCATACGACTGCCCATCGCGATCCCAAAGGTCCTTTCCATTCCGTACCCGGTCGGCAATGCGATCACGGTCACGGAAGACTTCCTGGTTCATCCAGACGTGGGAAAAGGATGCCATTTTGGTCAAGATCTCCTCGATTGTCGAAAAGCAGGACGAACAGTGCCAGCCTGCGCTCCACAAGTTGCCCGACTCCAGATTTATGAGGGGCTGTAGCCCGCCATCACAGTTACGTAGATTCACCGGCAGAATCGTCCTCCAGCCTTGGTAGTACGTGGCCTGGGGATGAGCCCACTGCGTGCCCTTGTGCATGTACTGGAAGCTGTAGTAGTAGAAACGACTCCGCAGGGTGAGACGCCGGGGAAAGGCGCATGCCTTGAGTACGACGATAGCCTCGGGGCGCACCAGCTCATCGACATCGGCAACAATGATAACGTCGCCGTTGACGGGTGCTTTGTCGCCGGTCAAGCGCGGCAGCACTTGATCGTACATGGCATTTCTCTGCAGATCCTCCCAGTCCCAGGCAGGGTTGGCTCGGTCTGAGTGGAAGCCATCCGGAATCTCCAGTTGGTGGTAGATGATCTTGTCGCGATAGGCGGCGAAGCGGTCCATGTTATCCTTGATGGATAAGGGTTTATCGCGGTTTGTGAAGGTCTTGCTTGACTCCACGATGACGAAATAGTCGACATAGTTGTAGGTTCCATTCAGGCGGATTTCAAGCCAATCCAGCTCGGTGTTGACCATGATCAGGTCGTAGACCTTCCTGTCTCCGGCTTTCGCGAAGGCCTTCCATCCATGTTGGCGACAGAGATTTTGAGCCGCAACAGGATTAGCCACATCAATGTCGCTCGGATCAAAACGAGAGACGTGGTGGACAGACGTGTCGGTCCAGTTTGGATTCAGCCACAGGAGAAGCCAGACCAAGCCAAGAAATAAGGTTAAGCGAATGGACCTCCGCCGTTCAAGGCGCCAGAAATATGCCATGACCTCGCGTCACCGACATCGATCGGAAATGACTACCGGTATGCGGACTTTTAAAGTTTCCGATGTCTTTTCTCGACGCGAGACAAGGATCTCCCTAGAAACCCGACTGCCTACGGAGTAGTGTAGGTACCCGAGTAGTCCGTAGACAGGTACCGAATACAGGGACTGGCACGTCCGTACAGACGTGCAAGAGTTTCGTACCCAAAAAATAGAGATACAATATCAAGGGAAAAGCCGTCTTGATATGTACCAAGACCAGATGCCGAATCTTCCAATCATCACACAACTTATTAGCCAGCGTCGGTATGATGAGAGACGAAAGTCGGTACGGAGGTTGGTACGAAGCACAACAGAGCTGTGGCTAGAGCTGTGGCTCGTTATAAGTCTAGTCTAACAATGACTAATTAGATTGTGGCTAACTAACCCGTTAGTTAGTAATTACGGCTACCTAGATAGTGGGCAGGCGCATCGTCATAAGCAGCCCGTCTTCTCAGGCACCTGCATCTTCCAAGGTTCTACGATGCGGCACTCCGTAATCGATGCATACCATCCCTACGTCGTATATGTCGACCTCATCTACAGATTAATTGCGCCGCCATAAATTTGAGACACGAAATACACAAGGGAGGAGCTGGCCGGCAAGCCTATAATCAAGACAATGGCGTCCACTTCAACCCAAACACCTCTCCTCTAGTAAGTCCGAACCCGACAGTCAGAACCGCAGCTCCAGTGTTAATCGCCATCTGCCAAGCTCGTGCATAGCTCAGAACACCACCATCCTCTCCGAGTGCACCACCTCGGCATCGTCGCAAACCTCGTCGCTCGCCTCGCTGATTCTACCCAAGATATCCCACGACACGCCGCAGAAGTTGACCTACACGCATGGCACGCACCACATCCACTACATATCCGAGGCGCCCTCGGAGCACCCAGACAATGCCTCGGCCGGCGGTTTGACCTTCCTGGTCGTGTCCGACTCGTCGCTGGGGCGGCGCGTACCATTCGGGTTTCTATTCGAGATTCGCAAGCGCTTCCTGCGCGAGTTCGACGAGGCTAGCACAGACTTCGCCGACCTCCCCAACTACGGCGCCGGGAGCTTCAACGCCACCCTCAAGAACCTCATGGTCGAATATGGCACCACGTCGGGCGGGCGTGACGACGCCATTACGAATGTGCGGCGCGAGATGGATGATGTCCGGGGCATCATGACAAGAAACATCGAGGGCCTGCTCGAGCGCGGCGAGCGCATCGACCTCCTTGTCGACAAGACGGATCGTCTAGGCGGTAGCGCCCGCGAGTTCCGCGTCCGTAGCCGTGGCCTCAAGAGACAGATGTGGTGGAAGAACGTCAAGCTGATGGCGCTGCTGGTCTTCGTGCTCTTCCTAATCATCCTAACGGTTGTCCTCGCCGTCAAGAATAGCTAGCTGAAGTAGACTTGCAGTGGGACAGGAAGTCCTGGTGGGACGCCATAAACAGCTTCGATACGACGGACTGGAGTTCATGCTCTTGCTGTTCTGCTTTATGTTTTTTTCCCGTTCTCTTTCTCGTTATTGGAAGGCATCGAATATACGGCTGCGACGGGCGCTTTTTCATCTTTTTTTTGATCCCTACGGGCGTTGGGCGGAACGGGTTTATCTATAGATCATTATGCTGCTCATGTGGCCTGGGACATTGTCCTCTCTCCTTCATTCGCCACTTTCTGGTTTAGTTGTCTCACGGAGTCGACTTGAAGGGTCTCTCAATTGTATTATTAACCGCCTGGTGGGAAATGCAAAATATGTATATTCCCCCCAGCTATTGAGACAATCAATGCTTTGGAATAAGTAATCCTCATGCTGGCCTTAACCCGCCGCCTCATCCCGGCCAGCTTGTAAATCCCCTCCGTGTTCGATGATCTACGAAACAGCAACGCGAGAAACCACCGTAGCTACTCACTCCCATCAATCCATTTGTATACGCCATCACACCCCTTGTCCAGATCACCGAATTCACCGATTTCCTCACAACATCGGGCCTCCAGCCCGCCTTATAGGCCATTCATCGTGGTACAGGTAGCCATGCGCCACGGGATTCGACAGACTTGACGGGGCAAAGGAAGCGGCATTGACGACCGGGGGCGACCTCTGCAGACGCCCCGTGAAAAAGACGGGATGCAGACTCGACACGTCTCTCACTTGTTGGTGTTTTAATTCTTGTTGGTGACGGCGGTGGTCACTAACAGCTTGGAGTTGTGCTGCTGCGGGTGGCATTTTAGGCTGGTGGTCCGTCTGTCGGGATGATTTTGGTGCCCATGTAGGTGTAGGTAGGTAGTGATTCGGCGTGGACGCGCACTTCTCCAGTAGAGGCCGGTAATTATGATGTGGTCTGAATGACCAGGTGAGAGAGGCGGTCAAGGTTCGGTGGTCAGTTGGACAAAGAGCTTGTGGTTGCATCCAAGACAACTTATCAATGTAATTATCATTATTATTAAGAGGCCTGATGAAGCTCATGGGCCCGAGGCCGTCTCGCGCCGACCCCACACCTTGAAGCATCCTTGGCGTCATTCCGGTCAACCCACGGTCATCCATTCCATCCCCCAAGCAAGACCTTTCATGTTGACCTACTGCCCTTTATGAATCTATATCTACCTAGGTAGGTAGTTGATCTATATAAAACGGTTAATTTGCATTTCAGGGTCTACCTATTTCACCCGCCTTCGTGAAAACATTGCATCACGTACGCGATGACTCTGCCTTATCCGCATGTGCCTTTTTCCGTTGTCGCCTCGACTGCTTCTTTTCCACCTCCTTGCCCTTTTTGATCGTGTCCACCAGAGCCTCGATCTCCTGCGCTCGCTCCGCCTCTTCTTGCTCCGCCTGGCGCTTCTTCCTCAGAACGGCCTGCTCTTTTTCCGTCTTTTCAATCAGCTTGTCGCTAGCTTCCCAGAGCTGTTTGGCTATATCGTCATCCTTCACATCGGTCCTTGCGAAATCTACCTCCATGCATTCTTTGACTAACCTACCGCCCACGCCTCTCCCTAACTTGGCCTCCATTGCCGCGTATAATATAGACTGCGCACCCATCTCCGTGCTTTTCAAGAGCAGCCACGGCAAGAAATAGCCGATAACGTAGAGTATTAGTCCCCATATTGAACCACGTGTGAGCCACCGTCGCATGCCCGGCGTGCGTGTAAGACCGGGGTCCACGAAAACGACGCGAGCGTTCATTGGCAATTCGTCCGGCCTCTTGTATGCGTCCAGATGCTTCTGGAAAGCTTGACCGAACACCATCATCGCGAGCTTACTCCTGGCGTAGGCCGTTTTCGGGGTCCATTTCTTCTTCGATAAGGGATCGCCAAGGCCTGGCGACGCTATGTAGGAGGAGCATGTCGGCATTATGATTCGAACGTCGCGGTCAAACGGCTGCGCTCGAAGGGCCGGGCTTAGGATACCCAAGAGATGGAAGTTCGCTAGATAGTTGACCATCCACATCTCCTCTATCCCTTCGTCTGTCTCGACTCGTTTTTGGCCGGGGGGCGTGAGTGTGTTGCCACAAAGTATGACCATATCTAACCGCCTCGCGGGTGAATTGTCGATCCATTTTGTCGCGAACGTTCGGATGCTGTGGAGGGACGCAAGGTCAACCTGTTCGGCGTAGATCATCTGGTTCTTGGTCTCCTGACGCAGCGCTCCTATGTGATCCGCTAGGAATGGATTGGATGGCGGCAAGCGAGTGAGGAGTACGATCTGTGCGCCGCGTTGGGCAAGCTCTCGTGTGACTGCAGCGCCTATTCCGGATGTTCCTCCCGTTATCATGACGACTCTGCCGTGCATGGCGCGATCCGACCGATTCGTCGCGCCGCTGCTGTACATCTTGAACAAGTATAGCACGACGACCACAGCAGCTACCCGGCAAAGATTCCACGGGTCCCTCGCCCAATCAGGCACCCATCCCGGCGCGCCATTGATGATGGTCTCGTATAGGAAAGGTAGAGGCATGGCTACTTGGGATTGGTCGACTTGAGAGCAAACACTAAGAGTGAGTAGCCCCGTACCGTGGGGGCAGTTAATCGAGCAAGAAGAAGTTCAAGAGGTTCATGTTTCGAGGGGAGAAGGCAGTATGCGATTACGAAGTGCGGGTATTTTGAGTATTCCGTCCAATGATGTAGGTAAGCTGTCTTTTCCAGTTCCAAGGTTTCATTTTCAGACGTACCGCGGTAGGTGCAAGCGGGTACCTTTGTGGCGTCACGGGCACTGGCGTGAACGGCCCCGCCCCGACTCGGAATGGACCCGCTTTTAAAACTTAGGTAATCACGTGAGACCATGCAAAACCGCAGGGGCAAAGAGTACCTCCAGGCTACCAGTACGCAATGGGTCTACCTACCTACCTACTTCCACCATCTTCAAGACTTCAACCCGACCATCTCCCCTTGTATACCGTGACCAACCCCAAACCAAAGATTCGCGGCAGCCTTAATCCAAGATGTAACCGTCGGCGCCATTTTTGATCCAAGATAATTATCCCACTATTCTCTAGATAGTCGCCTTTGCGATGGCGTCTGCGAAATGGGCCGACTCCGATGAGGATGAAGAAGTTCCTCTTCAACATAAGCGCCCATTTGGTTCAGGACTCAAACGAAAACGGGTCGTTTTTGTCCCCGCTTCGTCAGATAACGTCAACCCGGTTAAAGAGCGTAATGTTCCGGCGCCTTCAAAGTCGGTCTCTGATATCTATCTCAGCATAGTCCTGCCAAAGGATGCTGCCGAAGCTGCCTCTTCAGAGCATACGCATGCACCTGGGCTTAATATCTGCGACATATGCAGGCTTCCATTGAACGAGAATGCCGACGTGGTAGACGCAGGGAATTCATCGACCCGGCCTCATGAAGCCTCAATAGCTCATCAAGTTTGTATGTCCCATTCACACCCACCATCCGCGTTGGACCGATCACGCATGGGTCTGGGTGTACTGCAAGCTCAGGGCTGGAACCCAGATGCGCGGACCGGGTTGGGTGCTTTTCATCAGGGCATTTCCTTCCCCATTAAGGCGAAGCCCAAGAACGACACGCTCGGCTTAGGAGTCGAGGTACCAAAGGACTTATTCACCGTGAAGAAACAGGGGGAGAACAAGACGACGAAGAGAAAGCCCCAAATGTTGGATGCCAAGAAGGTGCGCAAGATGGCGGCACAAGACAAGAAACGCCATGAACAACTCAGACATCAGTTCTATGGAAATTCCGAGGTAGAAAAGTATTTGGGGTATGAATAGAGCTGTAACATATTACAATGGTATTGTGATTTGATGAGCTTTTGTTATGTGGCCTGGCTACCTAGATAGGTACTGCATCGTGGGTTGTGACGAACAGGTGGATGAGAGAGACACACATCTACCGAAGTACCGTACCTAAGGTACTACCGGTACACTATCCAGTCTACGAAGTACGTAGCGTACCACTTCGGCTATCTAACGAGTCAAGTCGGAGTCCCTTCGAAGTTCAAACAGCATAATCGACTGAATATTCCGTATACCTACCTAACCTTCTGATAACTTGGTACCTGGTGCAACGCGATTATCCTCCAAGGTTCGTATGCTTGGACATACATGTACCTACCAGCTATTACCAGGTACTAACATAGGTATGGACAGGCACCCCGGGTCGCCGAGCTAAATACATCATTGCCCGAACAACTGCCGCGAGGTACAGCGTACAGCGTACCTAGGTGCACAGTTAGCGACTTATTTGTTATTAGCAGGAAAACTGCGACCCGTAATTCCCTATCTTGGTTAGAGAGTCTACAGTAGCACGGGGCCTAGGTACCTAGTGTACAGTGGGCGCACTCGCACTAGGTACCGGGACGAAGTATACCTATTCGCTGTAAGCTGTACATATGCAATCATGCATGTAGCCGGTAAACGCATGTAGCTGCTACCTACCTCAAAGATGCAGTCGCGCCTGCTCAGGTAACGTGGGTACTTATGCCGCCAATGTGGGGGAGTTTTGATCTCGTCGCATTGAGATCAGCAAAGGTCTGAACCCCCTCTAAGGGCTAACCTCCTACTTACCTAGTTACCTACCACTATCTACCTCCTTATTGGGAGCCTTCTTTTGCCTATACTCGCCGGCACTGCTTCCATATTCCAGGTGTGTTCCGCGCCATCTGTTCTCCCCGATACCCGCCTCCCTACGCATTCTCGCCGCGGGTGAAAGACCCCTGCCTACTCTGCCTCGGTCTTGCGACCAACACGACGTCCTGGCGATCCTCTACCGCCTTGGCCCTCGATTCATCGGTGGTGTTGCTGGTGAGGTCTTTGCTGCTGCTGCTGCGGCTGCGGCTACAACATCTCTGCAAGGCAAAACGCATTTGCCCCTGGGCTGGATCATTGGGGGCTTGAAGTGGTCCTCGCGTGTCTCTCAGGCAACCGCCACTTCACAACCGGCACAGCGAAGATAAAATGGGGCCGTCTATTATCCAAGAGCAATGCGACAGTGAGCAGCCACTATTCCCAGCTTTCTCTCTCTCCTTGGCATGATTCAACTGACGGATGATTCTTCCTTTGCAAACAGCCATCATAAACACGATCAAGAATATAACCGCCGGTGATGTATGTCATGATTCAGTCGAAGCCCGGGCGCCGCCAAACATTAACAAGAATCTAACTTTGGTTGTATAGTGGAAAGTCTTGGTGATCGATGAATTATCCAAGAAGATCATTGACAATGTAGCCAAAGAAGATGACATTCTCAACCACAATGTCGCCAGTTAGTCCGGCCCTCCTGTCCACTTAGACTTGGCCGCCCTTATTGATGAATCTGCCCCAGATATCGAGCGAATCGAAGAGCGACGGGAGATGAATCCCACAATGGATGCTATATATTTCCTCTCGCCACAACCCCATATCGTCGATTGCCTGATAGCCGACCTCGAGCGACACAGATACAAACGATGCTTCCTTGTGTGGACAGCCGTTCTTGATCCTCACCTCCGAAGGCGAATAGACGGTTGCCCCCCAGCAAAACAACAGATCATTGGCTTCGAAACCCTCTCTCTCGACTTCTTCCCTCGCGAATCTCATCTCGTTACTTTCCGAGACCCCTGGAGTTTCCCTATTCTATACCATCCTGCTTGCAACGGACTTGTGAAGCAACACATGCAAGACTTGGCCCAAAAGGTATGCTAGGTAGATCCGGGAATCTTCTGCCAATCCTGTTGACATGGGGCCATCCCAGATTACTAGTTTATGTGTGTCGCTGGGAGAATACCCCAAAGTGCGGTATTACCGTCCGAAGAATCCGATACATGAAGCCAGCGTATTATGTTCCCACCTGGCTCGCTTCGTCTCCGAGGAGTTGGACGAGTATGCCAAATGGAATCCTAACTTCCCGCCACCGAGTTCGCGACCCCAAGGCGTACTTATAGTGACAGATCGATCAATGGATCTTATGGCACCTTTAATTCATGAGTTTACTTATCAGGCTATGGCTCACGATTTGCTCCCGATCAAGGACGGAGACAAGACTACTTTCCACATGACCTTCAACGAGGGAACTCCTGAAGCTGAAGAGAAGGACATTGAACTCGCCGACAAGGATAAAGTTTGGGTAGAAAACCGACATCAGCATATGAAAGATACCATAGACAAGTTGATGAGTGATTTTCAGAAATTTCTTGATCAAAATCCTCATTTCACCAATTCGAACAGCCAGAGCACGAGCATAAATGCGATCAAAGATATGATGGCCGGCCTTCCGCAATTCACGGAAACCAAGGAAGCATATTCCCTTCATATCACTATGGCCCAGGAATGCATGAACATTTTTCAGCGTCATAAACTAGCAGACATCTCGCTTGTTGAACAAACCCTGGCGACAGGGCTCGACGAGGATAACCGCAAGGCCAAGCATGTCTTAGAGTCTGTTGTTCGGTTACTGGATGACGATGCCGTGTCACAGTCCGATCGATTGCGCCTTATCATCATGTATCTTCTCTACCGTGATGGAGTAATACACGAGGACGTCAAGAGGCTGCTGGCACACGCATCCTTGCCTGCTCAGAATGGAGATATCATCTTGAACCTGGGGCACCTAGGCGGTCGAGCGACTCGTGGAGATCTCAAGGAGCCAAAAAGGGACGATTCGCCCCTGTTCCCTATAGACACGAAGGCACCCGTTGCCGAAGACAGCTACATGTCGAGATTCAACCCTGCGGTGAAGCATATGCTGAACAATCTGTGCCGAGGTGCCTTAGATCAAACCACCTTTCCCTACGTAAAGCCGTCACTTGAGTCGAATGATGACATGATGGTCGGCCAGGGCTCATTGCGCGCAGCAAAGCCAAGTTGGGCTGGTACAAGTAGAAGAGTTGCTGATAATAGGCAGCGAATCATTGTTTTCATGGCCGGCGGTGCTACGTTTTCCGAGTCGCGTGCTTGCTATGAAGTCAGCTCGGCTACGAATCGTGATATATTCATGGCGACTAGTCACATGCTGACACCGCAACTCTTCATTCGGCAGGTTGGTGACCTGAGCGCGGATAGGCGAAGATTAGACATCCCAATGGAACGCCCGCCACAAAGGGCGCCAGCTCACCTGTTTGAACGCCCTAGCCCATCTGCCGGTGCACCTCAAGGAGCACCTCAAGGAGCACCACGGCCAACCCCCACAGGAAGCCAGCGGGTACCGGGGCAACCCCTCCCCCAACAAGGAGAAGTACCGAGCAGCCTCAGGATAGGCGGCGCGCCAGCACCCCCAACGCAAAAGATGGCCAACATGAGTTTAAACCCAAGGCCGCCGAACGGTTCCGATCAACGGCCTTCCTCGAGCACTGACAAGCCGCATAAACTGGAAAAGGAGAAGAAGAAAAGAAACTTCCTCGGTATTAAGAAATCATAAGGGGGGCCGCCAATACAGCACCACATATCGGATTCTAGCATGGTGGGTGGCCTTTTGCTGTAATTTCGGAGATGAGCATCAGGTTGGCTTGCCAATATGAAATGGCCAGCTTCGTGTTGCCGGGGTTCCGAGTTGTG
The DNA here is from genome assembly GCA_028637635.1 of Xylariaceae sp. X802. Taxonomy (NCBI): domain Eukaryota; kingdom Fungi; phylum Ascomycota; class Sordariomycetes; order Xylariales; family Xylariaceae; species Xylariaceae sp. X802. The sequence goes on along the minus strand of JAJFDH010000057.1, from coordinate 116,406 downwards.
GCCACCGAGAGAGAGAGAGAAGGGATTTTGAGACATTGTGAGACTACGAGCTAAATCGGCGACGGGAATACCTTAAAACCTTGTGGTGTCGCGGAGTCACTCGTGACGCCCGAGCTCTTCAATAAACTGCTGCGATGCTAAATAGCGTGGGAACGATTCACCGGAAACCGCACATCTCCCTATCGAGATCCCGAGGCTCCAAGTCTCAAGGCAGGGGTAATTAGAACGAACCGGAGGAGATAGATAGCATGTCGAGCGAGCGATGTACGACCCAAACTGAAATTCTAATAAACTTTTCTTAAGCTTCACTGGCTTTGTTGAGGCTCGTCGCGTGACTTGGATCTTGGTGGTACGAAGTAAAGTCATTGTTCCTTGACCTCGCTCGAGCTCTAGTTATTATGGCCTCTGTATGTTAAGTACATGCTCGCATTCACCCGTAGATTGCTAAAGAGGTATATATGTAAGGCCATCACGGTGCCACACGTTGTAATAATATGTAATCCCTACAGTTACTCACTTATGGGTGACCAGTTTCCGCGAAGCAGATGCCGCCAACCTGCCAAGCCCACAACTTCGTGAAGTAATAAGCTACCATTTCCTATCGTTTATGTCATCGACAATCTACAAGGCCGGTCCATAACAAGCAGTTCAGAAGCCCAAGGGTTTGTTGATGAGCACAAGGAGCGGGTATTGCATTGGCACGATACAGCAGCTAACTATAAAATACTTTTGTTCTCTCCGCGGTCCCCATAGTCGGCCAGTGTCCGAAACCCCTTGCTCTCATCTTTCCGTTGGGCGTGTTTTCCTCTTTTTTTCCCCTTTTCTGTTTAGGTTCTCAGTCTCCCTGCCTGGCTCCTTTTCAGTACGAACGTAGCATTTGGTATTTGCCTCCTTGCGCGTCAAGATATCCACACATATCTGGTGATGGGGCACGGCATAATGATATGAAAGGCCCGCCTAATCCGCTGGATGGAAGATTTCAGCTAGAGGCTTTCCTATCCGGTTAGCCTTCCTACACATCAGAGACCAAGATACGAGCCTCTAGCAGAAACTACGTCCACAGATTGAGACGTGCAAGAGAGTCAAAGAGATCTAGTTCCGACGAAATGGCGCACCAGAACCAGGGGGAGGCATTCCGCGCCCATCGTAACCATACCCAAGCGAATCGGGACCTTGGAAGCCACCCATGCCAGGGTGTAGTATAAAGCCCGGAGGGGGGCCACCGAAGAATCCTGGGGGTGGTGCCATGCTACGAGGAGGGCCCGCCATTGTGTCTTGATGAGGGAAACCGCTCATGGGAAAATTAGTATAGTTACCGGGCAACGGCCCAGTGCGCTGAGACCCAGGTAAGCCAGGTGGAGGAATCATTGGCCGACCAGGGGCAGGCAGTGGCTGACCACTTGTCTGCATCCAGTTGCTTGGAGGAATCTGATCCAAGCCCGGAGGACCCTGGCCGGGACGTTGTAGAATATGTGTAGGCTGAGGACGAGTCTCTCGTTCCTGACGATGGATATGCTCATCAAAGAAGCCGTGGAGGCCAGCAGGCCGAACGTTGGCCTGATGCTGCAAAGAGCCTCGCTCATGTGCAAAATCAAGCTCGCGTTCCGGGGTTGGCGGAACGTGAGCAGGCCGTGAGGGCTGGGGCATTCTCATGACCAGCTGCTCATTTCTTTGGGCTTCAGGAATACTGCGACCACCTTGCATTAGGGACACAAGGAATTCTGTGTTGGGATTACTGTTTCGGCTTGATGGCTGCTCCGTTCGGTTGCCCACCGAAGTCTGGTTTGGGTGGCGTTGACCGATGAGATCATGCAGCATCTGCTGCTCCGCGCGTATGGCAGCGAATTGTGCACTCTGCTGTGGCAGCTGCGCATGGATTTCCTGACTGTGTGACAGAACATGAGGCATGGGCTCCTCTCGATGATCCTGGCCAAACGGTTGGAAGTGACCTTGCGATGTAATGATGTTCTTGGAGCCAAAATCATGACTTGGAGGCGGTTCGGAAAACCCGCCCGATGGCGGAGTCGAGGCTTGAAGAGTCTGCTTTTGAAGCTTTTCCAAGAGAGCCTGGAATGCGACCTTCTCGGCAGCATCTGGCTGTGCACTAGCCTTTGGTGAACTTGCCAGGGCCAGAAGTGGATTTACTTCGGCGACTGGGGGTGCAGTAGGCGAAATGGGGGTCTCCGGCTGAAGACGAGCTTGTTCTTGGGATGAGAAGAAGTTTTGAAATCTGGACCCCGATTTAGGTTTTGACGCAGGAGCTGCGTTCTCCTTGCTTGTGTCGCTGTTGCTCATGTCCTGAATAGTTTTCTGGCCAAAGGCGGCAAAGAATTTGTCCGAGCCCAGCTCAATGGTTTGAGTGGTAGTCACTGGTTTCGGCTTGGCACCATCCATGTCAGCTTGCTCCTGCGATTTCAGCACATCCTGAGCCAATGTAGGAGTAGCCTCGGGTTTGGAGGATGACTTGGCTTTCATCAAGTCCATGAACTTCTTGAATTCTTCCTGGGTATGAACCCTGGGTGGCTCTTCAGCAGGTTCGTCAAGCCATTCGGGTTCGCGTTCTTGACGCTGGTCCCGGTCTCGATCCCACCGGCGCTCGTACTGTCGTTCTTTGGGTTTATCATGCAAAGTGTCAGGATGTTCGTCAGTCCTCTCTCTCCAGCTCTTTGACCTATCAAAACGTTCTTTTGGCTGCGGTGGCTCGGTGTTGTTGTTGCTGGTTTTATTATTGTTGTTGTCTCTGCTCCATGGATTGTCCGTTCTGTTTCGATTCAAACCATTCCTATGGAGCTTATCACCCTCATTGCCTTCTTTCTCTCGAGAAAATTCGCCGAAGTTGCGACGAGGACGCTCAGTGTTGCTGTCACGATCTTCCCCTTCGCGCGGTCGGCGATCAGGACGTTCACCCATGCGGTGTTGAAACCGTTCGGCACCTTCATTACCAAAACTATTACGCGGCTTCACGGTGCTCCAGCCTTCGCTATCCTGTTCACCATCCCCACGGCGGCGGAAGTTGTTTCTATTATCACGTTCCCGAGCACGATCACGTTCATTGGAATCGGGTTCGACGTTGCGGGGACGGTGCAGGAACCGATCTCGTGTGTCAGCATCCTTCGGGATCTTCTCATTATCAGATACCTTCGAGCCTCTTGATAATGTAGCAGACGTAAAGGTTGTTCGTGGCGGTCCAAGAATTATGTCATCGGGATCTAAGGCTATAAAGTTAAGGCAACTTGGCAAGGAACAGGGGATATGCAAGGCTCGGTGAAGCTTACTAGCATTATTTCGGGGCGCATGCCTATCGCCCACTGGCCGGCGACTTGACGGGTCGAGAGGGGTGCCGTCAGTATGGCGGGTTCTGTCGGTGCCTGTCTTGCCAGCTTGGTTACCACGAGAATGCTCGGTGGGGGGTCTGTAATAGATGCTAGTTAGCAGTAGCAGCACTCTGTCTATGTTGTCCGACTCACCCCATCCATTCTTCGGCGGGCGGGAGGTTCGCTGGTTTGACGCATAGCGGCGAATCTCTGAGGTAGATTAACACTTCTGATGTATATCGTACTGCCATAGCATGAGAGCTGATGTGTCTTCCGACACTATATTATTTATAATACTGGGTGCAAGTTGTTGGGCACAGAGCATGTGGAAGTAGTTGGCGGTGATAGTGGGCCCGCAAGCCGTCGCGGCTGTGAAGGACCCCTGATACTTTGTGATTACCTATATCAATTTATGAACACTCCGGGTGGATGGGGCAGCTCTGGTTGTTTCCGGTTAAAAGTGGTGAAAATAGAGTTGCGGTCAGAGTCGCTGTCGCGGTCGCGGGGTCGCGGTCGCAGTCAGGACGAGCAGGAAAAGGAGGCAAGGAGACAAGGAGACAAAGAGGCAAAGAGGCAAGGATGCAATACAGCGTGGCGTAGGGATTTGTCGCCTGGGTTGTATGTGCGGGGTGCAATGTACGTAGGGCTGCCTCTATGCGTGAGAAATAATGGCGATTCAGACGGTCCACGCTCAACCCTGGGGTGCGGCACATAAGTAGGAAAGCGGCGACTGGTTGCTAGTTCGCAAATTCAGAGACACTCCCGGCCGGAGGCTGACTGGCAATGCCGCGGGCGACCAGCCCGGTAGAGGGCGTAAAGAGCCGCAGCAAACCCAAGGCTGATGGGAAAAAGTGTGAGGGTGCCAGGATGCGCGCTAGACAACGAGTCCCTCAGGGTTGGTCTCTGCAGAAACCCTTTTCTTGTCGGGGATAAAGTATTGTCGCGGGTAATGGCGCTGCTCGGTAGATTATGTGAACGGGATGGATGATGAACTCTAAACGGTGAAGGGATGCGTGCGTTGTTGGGATGGTTGATGTATGGAGAAGGCAAGTTGGATGATGGGCTGCGGAAGCTCTTTTGGGGGATTGGGCGCTTGCCCACTCGGTGGAGACCCACTATATTATGACATTGTATAGTTGTAGGTAGGTACCTCGTTGGAAGTGCATCGATGTAGAATGTACGAAGTACCTTTTTAGATAGGTACCTGAGGGCTTCAGCTCAGCAGGGCCATTGAGCCACTTGGAAGTTGGGGCAGATGTGCCGTCCGGGCCATCAATGCCAGTGGGGCAGGTGCTTATCTCTCCCCACCTTTGAACCATTGGCACATTGGGACCGGTTATGTAAGCTACGGTTTTACTAGTGTAGGTATACGGTTACTATGGCGGAACGCCGGCCTCATAGGTATTCTAGGTAGTAGCTGGTGTAAACATCTATCTAGAATCTTGAAAGCATCTAATTGTCATTCGGCCTACTTCGTACACACGGCGCACTCCTAGGCGTCCACCTACTTAGCTGATATACTCTCTAGGTTCGGATTGCAATTCCTGCTAGGTACTAATAGCCAGAGCCTCACGCGACTCTAGCCTTGCAGAAATTAAAGTCGATGGGAACGGGTATATTATCTTATTTTCCGGCTTTTCTTTTAAATTAGTTTCTCAATACTCCCCTTGCTCCATGCCGAGATTCGCTTCTGGTCGCAGGTTTCCCATAGTCTCCTCACCATAGCCTGATACAGCGCCTTTTCCACACCGTCTACTGACGCCGCCTTCTGAGCTACAAGCCAGCTCATAGCACCAAAGCGTGTTATCACAGTATCACTTCCCCCTTCGATGCAGGTGGTTCGGTATAGGATCCGGAGCACCTGTGTGCGCAGATTCGGGCCCATATACGGGTTGGCTGGTAGAGCAAACAACCGCTCGTACACCTTGCGTTGATGGAAAAGAGCTACATCTGTCGATGTCCGCAAGCTGTCGAGGAGGAAACCGAGCAGCCAACTGATCTCTGTGTAATAGACCCCATCCGTCGTTGGGCCCTCTTGAAGGATGGCGTGCATGATGGGTATCCTCTCTGGCCGCCACACCGGCCCGCTCGTGAGGAATAAGTTGACTTTCTCGTAGAGGCAGTGTAGGGGGTTCTTCAAAACATCGATCGCCTTGCACGCAAAAACAACAAGGATACTCGGGAGTGGTCCGCTACCAATCAAATCTTTGGCGGATTCTGAAAGTTCCATGAGGACTAACCAAATCTGTTCCTTCTCCTCATACGGCGACTCTTTTATCTTCGCGGCCATCTTAACAATATTGGTAAGGGCTTCTTTGCGTATGCTCGCATGCTCAGATGAAAGGAGCAGGATGAGAGATGATGCGTGGCACTCTTCGACTAATTCTTCGGGCGGTTTGCTAGACCACCTGAGTAGTGAATTCTCCTTACTTGCCAAAATGGGAACGGCGAGCCTATCCTCAAGCTCTTGGGCGGTGAGCAGTCTCTCAGCTTCATTTTTCACTTCATTGGTCGGCTGTGGCATAGATCCAGGTTCACTATCTGCCATTTTCGTATCCCCATCTAGAGTGCTTGTTCGTTTTGACAGAGTCATCTTTGCGCCAAGTGTTTTGTCTCCTACAGCAGCCACTAATGAGCTGCTGATAGAGCTTAGAAACACCCGGCTGACGCCGGCATCTAGAGAACGACGGAGATATTCACCGAGAAGAGTAGCCAACTTCTTGAGCGTGCCCTTCTCCGGTGAGGTCGATAGCAAGAAGGGTAACTGTTCAGCAATTGACACTAGTAACGGACAGGTCCTCGGGCTCCCTTGCTCATCAGAATTTGCTTTTTCCATATGCTGTTCAATCATTTCCAGATATTTGGTAGGTGTTCTAGAGCATCGCTCGGCACAGTTGTCCAGAAATGACCAGGTAGCTGAGTCAACGCTGCCTATGTTCTTTAGAGCCGATATAAGCGGATCCAAGCCCGATAAATGTAAGCCGCTGCTCTCCACGAGCTGATATTCGTTGGCAACATGAGATAGAATTTGGCTCAATGTGTCTCCTGATAAAGCCGTAGTCTTCTCGGTGTAGAGCCGAAGGAGAGTAGTGAACGGTGAGGTTGGCATCTCGGGAGTCCGTGCAAACCACCGCATGCTTGGAGAATATTTAGCCACCGCACATAAATGCTCTAATTCCAGTAATGACATGACCATATCTTCACCGTCCCCATTCTGCGCCTCAATCTTTCGGATCGCAGCAAGAAGTACTGGGGAGACATCGAACTTTGCCTTGAGGGCAAGCTGTGGCATGACCTCGTAATAGAGTAAAATCAACCGAGTCACCGCCTCGCGTTGAAGCAAATCCCCGTCTGCTAGTGTGCGATAACAGTTGATCACGTCTTTAACGTCAGGGATTCTTCGGTAAAAGTCGTCCACAAGGCGGCGGGCGGCTTCCCCCCAGATAGATTTGGGTGATGAGCCAGCCTCCCTCTGCATCTCTAATGCTCGGCAAAACTTCTCAAACGCCAACACGAGCAGGCGTATTGCATAAAAGGAGATTAATTTCGACTTGCTCGTCAAGCACCTGACGATTGCCTTCAGTGTCATAGGAGGTGGGACAATATTGTCAAGAACCACTGACGTCGGCGGAGGAACTGCTGCGTAGTCATTAGGCCGACCGAAGAAAGGGGGGATAGGCAGCTGAACAACACTGTACAAGAGTGCAGCGTAGCCTATCCAAGTTGCAGTTAGTTTGGGATCAAAGGTGAACGACTTCTTATGTAGTAAGTACCGAGCAGTTAACTCCGGTGAAGCTTTAAAGATAGCAAGAAGCAGTTCACTTTGTTTTGTGCTGGACCATGGCCTTAAAGATTCGATGAATTCTGCTAGGAGCATATTCCGCACTGGAATATCGTTTTCGAATTTATTCATCCAGGGTATACCGTCGAAACCAAAGTCCATATGGATAGCACCGTCAACGTTCGGCGTAAAGGCATCGAGAACTACGCCCTCAGGGTAGTAGCCTTGCTCCGACCGACATATACCCACGGAGGAGTCAGTGCATGCCGCCAGCAGAACTTCATGAGCTGCATCTTCCACTGAGAGGGGTCTGTCTTCAACACCGTCCTCCGAACGTACGGACTCCTTTGAATAACCATATAATGATGCGATCTTGGTAAGAGAATTGGCATTGAGTATCTTGATTTTGACCTCCTTGGCCAGCTTCTTGTCTTTCACAACCGATGTTTTTAAGACATCCAGGATCTCATAAATCAAAAAGGGCGGGTCGTCTCGAAGGTTTCTCATAAGGGCGGCTACAATGTCCTTCTGCAACAAGACGTCCCTTTTTGCTTCATTGTGGAGCAGTTTTAAACAACTGAGAAGCAGCCGTGTCGCATTTGTTCTGACAGATGGCCTCTTAGGATCTTCTTCACCATCACCGATATATCGGAGGCCCATATTTCGGGCCAAAGACTTAAATGTGTTGGTTCTTGCTCTGAATATCGGCGCAGCTAAGGCGCCGCCATCTAGACAGACCGCTTCTCTTAGCAGTCTCAATGTAGGCGATATTATGAAGTCCTTCCCCTTATCTGCAGAGAGATTCTTGGCTATCAACTCTTGTTGTCGCTTCTGAAGCAGAGTGCGACCAATGCCCAATCCGTAAGAGACTAGGTCTACATGGTTGGAGACGATTTTGAGCAGTAATGCTAACACCACGGGCACAGCTGACATGACATTCTCGTTGCTCATCTGGGAGGCCATACTCCAAGTTTCCATAAGATCGGGTAGATAGACGGGTACTTCATCTTCAACTTCCCTGGGTTTGGAGGAGCGGAGGAAGTCGATGAGAATGTCCATATGCCCAGCCTTTCTCTCGTCGTTATTTGCGATGCTATCGAGAACATTCTTGAAAGATTGGAGTCCTATTATCACGAGCGCAAGAGTTAGTACCAGGCCAGGCATGAATTAATAAATAGCCAGCATCCATTTCAACTTACCATGCCTTGCTCTGTGGAGGTCCTGTTCAAAAGTGAGTAGATGCTGCAGTTGTCGTGCGTTGTGGACTTCCTCCGAAGTAGGAGCCTCGTGGACATGGCTGGTCTTTTGCTTCTTCCCGGCATGATGGCCGTCACCTCCAAATGACTTGCGTTTCGCCATTTGGTGTTATTCTCTTTCTCTTTGTATTAGATAGTTTCTCCAACGGCATGTTCTGGGAAAGCCTGGGGGGGGATTCGACTTTATACGCTGCGGATTGTTCAGTAAAAGAATCAACTAGTATCGCGGCAACGATACATTCGCATATGAATCTCAAAGGCTTTTTGCGACATACTTGTCGCGCCTAACAAGCTGCTGCCGACATTAATGATGCGCCTCAGCACGAGGAAAAGTCCAAAATGCCGATGCAGACCGCTCGCGACGGTTCCGCCGTTGGGAGAGCTAAGAGCCCCCACCATTGCGCTCGGTTAATTAGGTATACCGGCTGGATACGAAGTAGCTACCGGTATGTAACAATGCATACTAGAGGATCCACCCTTGGAAACCCTCTTCGCTACGCTCCGAAGGGGGTTTCCAAGGGTGGATCCTCTAGTACCGGTAATCTGTATTATTACGCTCGAACTTCCTCTCGCTTAGTCATGGTTTACGTAAACGAGTCCGATAAGCGTTATCTCAATAGGATTTGATTGGTCGACGTAGGACAGCTGTTAACGTTCCGACGGAGTGGTCAGGGTATTTTTATAAAATTTCTGAGACCGCTCCATAGAATCTGAAAGTACGGCCCTACACAAGCTCCGGGGACTTTCAGCTTCTATTCCGGGATCTCAGAAATTTTTCCTCGCGGAAGGCTACCTATTTTTGCACGTTGATGAAGCGGTAACATCTGCCCATAGGATAAATCCAAGAGAAATTGTTGCGTACCTACCTACTTCGTATGCTGTTGCGCATCTGGAGATAAGGAATCCGACCAATCAAATCACATAATAGCTGATTAATCTATGGGAGACCGAGCGTAATAATGTCCTACGGACAGATTAATGCATTTATACGAGCTAGTGCACAAAACACTTCTTAAGTGCATACCCTCCTTGCCAGAATATGCTTTAGGTAACACTATATCATGACAAAGACAACCTCCCATCTCGCTACAACATACTACATCACTTCATACCAAATACCCTTGGAATAGATTTGACAACAATCCACTGCCCAAAATGTCCTTCGTTCTTCCGCATCTGGCTACAGGATGGCATGTAGATCAGGCCATTCGTAAGTTGCTCTTCCTCGCCGCAGGGTGCGGGCGACCTCGCTAACATTAGCTGTCCAGTATCCGAAGAAGAACGAGTTGTTGGTACGTCTATTCTGTGGCCAGTATCACTCTGGGCTTAGAAGGCTGACTGCTTCCGAATCAAGTTTTGCGATTTGGCAAGGTATGCAACAGCCCTCTTTTCTCCCCTACCTCGTTTACGGCTCTTCAAGTTGGGGCCCTTGCGCCCGTGTATGCTCTGTTCTTAACTCCTTACGCTTTGCACAGGACAGCGACCCAGACTGTATGCGCCAGGATGAGGTCCTTTATCGTATCGCAGACAAGATCAAGAACTTTGCAGTAGTGAGTCCCCCTGTTTGCCACTATCGCAAGTATCAAACCGGTGGTCTATTCCCATCAGCATTGCTATATTGCAGGTCCGCTAACGGGAGTTTCTATCATTTCAGATATATCTCTGCGACAATGAACAAGTTCCCGATTTCAACGTCATGTGAGTACTCGTCCCCGCCGCCTTGCTCTCGGTTTCTGAACCAGTCATGGCAGCAAAGAACTCTCGTGCCTAGTTTAATGTGGAGGGCTTCAGATTCTGCCGATGCTCCTGCGATATTTGCCATGGGGATTACTCTGGAAGCCACTAACTATTTATCTTAAAGGTATGAGCTGTACGATCCGATGACCATCATGTTCTTCTTCCGCAACAAGTTGATCATGGTGGATTTGGGATCCGGTAACAACAACAAGCTTAACTTCGTCCTTGAGGACAAGCAAGAGCTCATCGACATCATCGAGACCGTCTACCGCGGTGCCAAGAAGGGCCGCGGTCTCGTGGTCAGTCCCAAGGACTACTCTACACGCTATCGATACTAGACATGCCGGGCGAGGTTCAGGCATTACGTGGCGGTTAAGGAGGCCTGTCTTCGCGTATCAATCTCGCCGCAGATCTCTGCATATCTCCAATACGTCTCCCGCTACCACCGCGACAGCATCAGCAGCTAGTCCTCATTCGCTATCGACCGGGGAGGCGATGGGAATTATCATTAAAGACATAATGCCGACTAGTCAATAAAGGGGTTGTGTTGCTTGGGGTTAATAAAGCAAACGACAAAACACACGGAGGGGTGCCGATTAGGAGTTTCGTACAACATTACAATAGGGTTGGTCTCCCAACCAATGAATATCTGTTTCCGTACCTAAAGATGCTAATGCTCTTGTCAAAATTACCAGTGATACGCTCCCTATGTTCTAAGGTACGCCCTTCCGGCCCTCCTTTTTCTTTTTTGCCTTGCAACTTGCTCACGTTGTTGGTGCTCCGGCCCTCCCTGTTCATCCCGCCCCTGAACTAGCCCCACGACGCGACATCATACCAGGAATGAAGTCATTCAGAAGAAACTATGTAGTACTAGCGATCCCCATCTCTTAGGCAGGCTTGTTTTCTCCTTTTCTGTTCTATTACGGTTTTCACAAGCTACTCACCCAAGTGCTGCATCAATAAGGGGTTGCTTGGAAGTGATATGCGTCTTGCCCTCGAAGACGTACTAAACATAGATAAGGGTTCGTGGTAATAGGTATAATATGTATCCAGGACGCCGTCTTCTCCAGGTTCTAGTGAGTAGATATTCACCCAGGACGCCACTGGTAGTTTGGCCTAATCACCCCGAACGTAAGTAACTGTGCAAGATAGTTCCTCAATTAAGTATAACATAATTATCCATCCTATCTCATTCACACATTTTCATCGTCAAATTTCAACGCATGCTGAACTCTTGTAATGGATATCATGAACCAGTGGACCCCCATGAGCATCATTTAAGCCGCCAGCTTTTGTCCGCCTTTTTTTTTCTTTTCGCGAAAAAGAAAGAAAAGCAAAGAAACGAAAAAGAGGGGCTATGGGCTGTACATCATCAACGCAAATAATCACTCATCAGAAAATCCGAAACTGCGAGGATGCCCACACTCATACCATATCTCCAGGTTGATTGGGCTTCTGCTGCAGGAAAGTGCTTGGTACTTTTGGTACCGGTGAGATTTGTTCCGCTGTAGCGCGAAATAGCTCTCGCTGTCGATCTGTCTCGCGTGACCGACCTCCCGTCAGACGACGAATGTGCGTCCTTGTCTGTTTGATGGGTTTGATCATATTCTCGAGGAAGAACGAGTTCTCGGTGGATACGTTCGCCGCTGGTCCGCGGCGATCTTCCTCGCCATCTGAGAAGATATCTTCAGTGGTGAACTCCTCATCCGAAGTGAACTCGGCGAGTTGCGAGTGAAACAACACGGGCATTGATGGCGATGTAATGGAACGCGCGTGCAACGCTGGCCTCGCTGTTGAAGGTGCTGCTGTGAGGTTGAATGCCCCAGGATTCATGGCATTGGTGCTATTATCTTTAGGGGTAGGGAGCCGATCCACGAACCCATTCTGGAACAAGGCATCGTTAGAAGCTTGGTGTAGAATAGGCAACACATCGTCATAAAGTCTCGCTCCAGATTCGTAGCTTTCGGGTGTAAATTCGGTAATCGTCCTAGAAGAGCGACCGTCACTGGGCGTCGCCTCCGAGATGTCGTCGAAAAAGTCATCCAAACTGTCAAGCTTAGTAACAAGGTCGCCTATATTCCCTTCACCTCGTATTTCATCCGACATCATAGTCTCTGTCCTCTCTGGCAATTCAATGGATCCATACATATAATCGTCTGCATGGAACTCAACTTCCGGCGTTAGAGTTGGTTCCTGTGCGACTCCGTCCAGGGCTTCTCCCTGGCACATGTAGAATGCAGCATGTATATTAGCTCGAGTCGCGTCAGTTTTCTTAGCCGGAGCTGGAATTGCCCAACCGGATTCCTCGGGTATCCCAAATAAGCTTTGTGTTCGTTCATATTCTTTTCTGACGGCTCTGGACGACGACCGGGTCATACTCATTCGAATGTGTTGTTTTTCCATCGACGAGCCCGACACCGCAACAACATTATCCAGGACAGCCAGAGCCTCCATACAATACTCAGTTTGGAGCAACCGAAGAAGCGGAGAAATCAAGTCGGGCCCATGCTCAGCAATTTCAGGTTTCCGCATCTCGATGTCCGGTATAACAACACACAGTATCCGCATCGTCATCAACTTTACTGAGGGAATAGCATTCGTTAAAAATCCCATAAGCATTGTAAGCATCTTAAAGTCAAGCTGGGGGAGGAAGAATTGGCGTATGGCAGCAAAAAGCTGCTCGATCATGTCCTGGCTTGATTGCGAACTTGAGTCAATGAACATTCCCAAGGCATCGCATATCGGAGTAAATCCCCGGGCCTCTGCAACTGCAAACAATATCTGCGCTGTTTGTCTAGTCTCATGATCCACAGAATTTCTTTCCACGGCTTGCAAAAACCGAGGAAAGTTTGCAATGATAGAGAAGAAAAGTCGGTTATCATCACCAATAAGGGGATCACTTGGTAGTTGCACGAGCTTATCTATGAGCTTGAGTGTGGGTTGAAGACAAATTGAAGACCTCAGCCCTTTATAGAGCAAGGGTTGAATGCCTTCAAACACACCATCCCATAGGGGAGGCTGGCCTTCAAGCAAAGTTCTCCGTATGTTCGGAGAGCGAAAGTCAAATTTCTCCACATACTCGTCAAGCATCTCCACGGCCTCGAGAAATTCCAGTTCGTTGATGGATTCCAAACAGGCGCAAGTCGTCCAGAATAGCTGCGGATATGAAAGCAGTTTCTCGGGCTCCAATTTCACTATGAGCGTCTTCACCGTTGTCAGTATTTCCATGGAAAATGTCTGGATTTCAGCATCCCCGTCTGCAATTGTGTTCGATAAACGAGCCAACATGTCGCCGAGCATGCATTGGTCCACAGATGTAAGGATGCAGCGGAAAATCTGAAACGAACGGCAGGCTAGATGGCGGACAGGACACGACGTCGCCCAAGTGAGGGATAGGCGACTCCACTGCGTCCTGATATTAGGAAACGTGACCTCGAAGGTCTTGACAATCTCGGTTGTAAGATGTTCCATGCTCGATGGGACCTTGGTATCCCGCTCATCTACTTTCCCGTTACTGTCCTCATAGCTCCATATCACCGACCGGTCATGTTGGCGGATTGCATCGATTAGACCCTCTATAGACCTTTTGATTTCGTGCGATGTAGTTTCTTCCATTCCCGAGATTACGAATTCGTGGATCAAATGGACAAGCATCTCACGTGATTGCTCCTGTACAAGAGGTGTATAATGATCCCACAAGACAGTCACGGCTTGCAACAGAAGTGGAATGCTGTCTGCAGTGGGATGTGCGGGCGCAACCATCAGATCAACCAAGAGAATGAGACATAGCTGTCCTAGAGAGAGCACCGCTTGTTTTGCACCCCCTGGCAGTGCTTCAGACAGGTCAGCGCAGTAGGGTAACCGATCGATATCCGGAGGCGGCGGAGCAACCTCTTTTTTCTCATTCGGAACCATAGCTTTCGGACTGATTTGCATCAATAGGAACTCAATAACTTTGCTGCCCGGCGTTGTTACGGTGCTTGATAAGAATACCACAATTTGCTTTGCGTACTCAACAAAATTCTGCTCTCTTCGCTCCAGGCACAGGGAGATGATGAAATCAAGCACAAGCCGGACGTTTCCTGGATAAGGGCCCGTTGCCAAAGCTTGCCATAAAGCTTGTACCTCATTATGCAATGCAGCACTCGACTTGATGGTAATTTCGAGCAAGTTAGCCAGCAGTACGTACGACTGCGCTATTGGTCCACCATTTGGGTCAATCTTGAGCTCAATGGCTTGAATCCACGGGAGAAGCACTGCCACAACATTTTGCTGGTTCCCCTGCTGGAGATTCTTGAAGTAATACGTAAACTCGGAGAAGATATGAAACGCAAGATCGGGGTGTTGCTTTGCAAGGCGCCTAGATGCCTCAAATTGAGCTAGTTTGTAAACAGCCTTCGTTTTGTCGGAGATGCTGATTTCGAAATCTTGAATTTTGGAGTTGGGCCCAACCTCTTGTCTCTCTTCCAACGCTCTCAAGACCTGTGCCGATTTTGAACGGATTTCACCAACATCATTGCCAAGCATAAATAAACATAAACTCAACAATTTCCACAACGGAGCTGGATAGTCGGGGTGTTCGAGGAGCACCTCGCTGATCACAGAAAAATAACTCTCCTGCGCCTTTGGGGTTTCTATCAAATAGCAGCGGGCCACACAGTGCTCTATTAAGCGCGGAACTCCGCGATTATAAAGAATCAAGTTTCTCAGAGCTCGTCGTCCAATATTGTTTACTCGATCGCTTCCAGAGTTGAAGATTGCCTCTATCCAAGCAACCATACGTCTGAGGTCGAATTGGAGCACCGCACCGCTTTCGGTTGTAAAACTGAGTGGCCCAGCACAGAGAGCAGCCATAGCACTCAGAGCCGCAATTCGTAAATTTTTCTTCTCAATCTCGATTGCAGCTGTGACTCTTTCGCCCCTTTCGCCCAATGATTGCTGGTCAATTAGTGACTGTCGCATGGTATCTTCCCTTCGGCGAATTTGGGGCTGGTTTGGAGAAAACCCGCACCAGTCCTCCATCAGAGTGAAAGCAGATTTACGGGATTCGAACGTCATCCAGCGAGACGGGTCTTGCGTACGATTTATTCCTTCAAACAGCTCTTCCATCAAACCACAGAAATGCCGCCGGAGTTTCTGGAATTCCCAGTCATTTTGCACATCCCCGTCCATCAAGAAAATTTTCAGGTCTCGGGCGTAAGTGCAAAGGTTGTTCAGAATCCATTCATCCTGATACACATCTGGACTTTTAAGGAAATGCGAAGTAAGCTTATAGACGTGTGTGAGTTCGGTCCATAACAAATCCATTTTACGGTTGCGTCTTGGGCCGCTATTGGTTCTCTGGTGCAACCGTGCGCGAGCCTCCTCGCTGCATCGGAATGCATGGCTTTGCAGCTCTTCGAGCAGAGTGCGATAGATATGCACATTGATAGAGCCTATTGAAAGCACAACCGCTTCACGAACGGAAGCAGAAGGAACAGTCAGGAGTGGAATCATATCCCTAAACAAGGCCCTCGCTGACACAATGCGATCAGTTCCATTGGATACCTTTCTCTGATGTTGAAGGCCATGTGATGAACCATTGGATTTGTTTCCCGGATCAGTCAACGTCGCACAGGCGAAAGTGAGATATAACTTCCACTGCTCGACAAGAACTTCTGGTTGTGTTGTTGGTGCACGTCCTGCCCGACGAGCGCTCGCCGGATCCGGCCTAGGATACAATCCTCTGCTGGGTTCTGAGAACGTGAACATAGCATCGCGCATTTGTAGTATCCGATTACAAATTAAGTCTCGGCCAATGGTCAGCGTGAATGGGCAACGATCGTATGCGATTCGTATCAAATTCGGGAAAATCTTGAACCAAAGTGTAGCGTCGTAAGAACCATCACTGGTGCAGAGTTCGACCAATGCTCCTTTATTGTTGGCATTTTGCATTCCCCGCTGAAGTCGACTTCTCTCAGCAACGGATAAGAGCTCATCCTTGAAATTCATCACCCGAATCGAGTCGTTCTCAAGAATATCGATTAGACGAACGTTGTCCTTCTCTTGTGCTCCATCTTTGCCTAATGCTGCATCGAACTCAGTAATAAGCCGTAGAACAGTAATAGCAAAATGTCTGACCCTTCGGGATTGTGAGCATAGGAAGAACAGACCACGAGCCTCGACATGATCAACCTCCGCCCAGATACTAGACAGATCCAATTTCAAACCACGTCGCTCGTTGGAGCTGGTCTCTACGGGCTCGGAAGCTACTTCTTTTGTTTTCTGCTTGACTTCGTCTCTCCAGATTTGTAGTAATTCAACATAGAGTCGCAGAGTGTATTCAATATGACCAGGGCCTAACATACCCCCGTCTGACATCGTGGCATACCGATCATCAAAATTGAAAATGAACCTGGCAAACCCCATCGTGACTTGATAGGCGTGAGACTGTTTAGCAATGGATTTAAGGGATTGCGCCGAAGAATAGGCAATATTGGCCTGAACATGCGCTGTACCCGTACACAAAAGGTTGATGAGCGGATTGAATGGTATATCAGGAGTCAAGCAGCGAGGCAGGGCTTGTACTGCAACATGGAGCAACCCATAAAAGGCCTGCTTCTGTTCAGCCGGGCTCTGATAATCGTCTCGCCTTGCGAAATTGAATGAGTCAGCAATGGGTGTCTTAGGACCAGAACTACCAAATTTCTCATCTAGAACAGCTTGTCCTCCAAATGTGTTATCACATATTATTGTTATTTTCCCCAAAATCTGAGAAAATTTCTTGTAAGATTCTCGCACGCCCTCACTTAGTGATTTGAGTTGGACGGGACGAGACAAGGCTTCATCGGGGTTGAATGGTAGGGCCCCAGCCGAGGGCGTACCACGACTAGACACCGAAGCTAGCGAATCAGGGGAAAATCGGTCAAGAATTGGGCGCGAGGAAAGTTCCTTGGGGAACGGCGGCCGGCTCGGATCTCGTTGTTCTAGATCGGACAGGATTGTTAGGAACGCTCTGATTCCGATGACCATTCTGTCGGGATCCAACTGCTCGACTTTGAGCTCCTTATTAGAGTTGAACAGGTCGGCATTGATTAAGGGGAAGATAATATTTTTGCAACAGTACTCCGTATATCTATATCCAACCATCCTGATGATCTGAATAAGCGGACCATTCAAAGCAGTGTCATCAGGCGAGAAGGTGCGCTTAGATTGCGGCAAGACAAGAGACATGACTTCATCAAGTTTGCGTGAAACACCAGGGCCTGTGTCATTGATTCTGAAAAGATAAATCCAGAGCAATTGTGAGATTGCCAGTAGACAGCGCTGTCGCAGCGACCTGTCCTTCAATCGAGGCTGCAGAGTACGGATCAACTGGAGCCACTGGGTGCTGGCATTCTCAGGTGGAGACACACAAAGCATCGTCGACGTCAGCGGAAACGATACCGACCAATGTCGCGGTTTGGCAAACATGGATCCCAATCGCGGCCCAATATGACCCAGGACCTCCTGCCATTTCGGATGCGCAAAGTGATTATTGGAGCCCTTGGCTGCGATGGGAAGAAGAAGAGTGTGAAGAATCCGGCAGAAAGCGGTCTTTACCCTCTGACCATGTGATTGAGCAAAAAGTCGGCCTAACGATGCTAAGAAACTGCAAGCTTGTTCCCAATTTTCGTCAGTGTCTATCTTGATTCGTAGGTGTGTCATGCCGCACAGGACCAGTTCCACTTTGCCCTCAAGAGTTTTGGAATTCAGGGTCTGGCTCCGCGCCGCGAGCTCCTGCAAGGCGTCGCGAAGGAATTTAATAAACAGGCCAACAACACTGCCAAAGTTGATGTTGCTCATGGCACCCAGAAGTTGAGTGAACAAGTTCCAATTGGCCATCTTAAGAGGCGAGCCGTAAAGCTGCTCGGGATCTGGGTACTTGAGTTGATCAAAGATAACGCCTTCTAGCCTAACTTCCATTCCAGGAGTGATCGAGTTCAGACTGCTGTGGGATATTACTTCGAGAAGAACCCGGCACAGAATATAAACAGAAACGATAGAGCGTCGTTCAGCCTGAGCTACGCGTTCCTGCTTTGCCGCTAAAGACATCGCGCCTGGAGCTCCAGTATCCGACGAATCACCGATTGTCGAGACTTGCACTGGTTCAGTATTGCGTCTTATCAGGTTTGGAGCAGGTTGACCAGACTTCAACTGTTGAAGTTGGGCGCGCTCTTTGCTGGCGGCCTCACTTTTAGATTTCCTCCATAGCATAATAGCATCAATCAATGCTTTAGGCTTCGGCCTCGCAATATGTCCCAGTGCCACGACAAATCGGTCAAAAGTCGGGTCAGCGCCAGGGCCACAAATCCTTTCGACCATAGGTTCGGGGGTAAAAGGCACCGTCATGCATTCGTTGAGTTTCTCCTCGGCGTGGGCGATAAACTGAATTTCAATCAGTATTGAATAAATAAAAGCGGAAAATAGAGCAATAAAGTATAGGGACGGTGGTTAGAACGAACAGAAACAAACAATACATGCAGCGCATACTCCCCCACAGTTTTCTGTTCATCCCTTGCATGTTTCGACGAATGCGATTGGTGATGTCCATGACCGCGGCGATTTCTACTATGCGAGCGCTCAACCCGCCTCTGCGTCAAGACATGGTTATCCGTCTCTGTAGCGGATGACGTCTTCTCAAGAGGATGTGTTGACGACGTAGTCTTCGGCCCTGACAAGGCAGTAGGTAACCGCGAACTTGTCGATGCATCAGCCTCTTGCCGCGCAATCACGGGTATTTCTGGTCGCTCCAGCAAAAACCCCGCCCCGGCGGCGGCTATCATCTGGGGGCTGAGAGGACTCGAAGAGGCGCTGAAGCTGCCATTTCGCGAGTGCTGAATTCCATGTACGATCGATGTTTGTCGGTGATGCCCGTACGCCGCCGCTTTCGGATCTACAACACGCTCGATAACAGCCCCAGCACCGGGGCGCGAAGTTGTGGCGCGAATGCCTGGTGAAAGAGAGGGCCCAGCAGCAAATCGGGACGACTCCGGGATGCCAACGAACCCGCCAGACTGAAGCTTTTCAACCGAAGATTCGCGAGAATGGGTAGCAGTACTGCCTACAGCAGGATCAGGCGGTAGAGGCTTCAAAGTGTTTTCCCGGGGATCGCTGTCGTCGTCATGGGTATTGGGGCGCGAGGCTGAACGGGGATGGTCCGGCCGCGTCTTTTGGGACGGAGCTATGCAATGCGACGCGTTAAGTCAGCAAAGGCGCGGGCGGTATGAAAGCGCAGGAATTCAGGAAAGCCAACTTCCTTTCAGTGAAGCAGGACGATGCTGCTGAAGAGGCACATCAGGAGACTCGGCCATAGAGCAGCAAGTACAACAATAAGATGGGGAAGTCAAAAGAAAGGCGCGACGTGACTTAAGGCACTGAACGATTGCAGCGCCCAGCGACGAGGCACGGGAGGACATGCAGCCCATATAGTCGGCCTAGATGCCTTGAAGGTTGTGACCGCATCTCTCTTGATACCTGGCCGGATGAGCCAGGACGTGAACCACATACGAAACCAACTCACCCATGATTATCGACCCGCGTCCATGATCTAGCTGCAAGTGGGCCGGCCGTGGAGCGCTTGCTGAGTGCGAGATGTAGGGGTTTTGTGCCTGCGTGTCTGCGTGTCTGCGTGTCTGCGTTTGTTGATCTGCGTTGACTTGTCCACTCCTCGGCCGTTAGTCCGTGGAGGAGGCAGATGGCAGACGACAACACATAGGATGGACCCGGCAGGACGCCTATTGGCTTTCACTGCTCAATTTCCCCCTGTCTCACTCCTTTGCCCAGCAGATTTTCTTTGCGCCGGACGTCAAAGGTGGCTTGTGCATGAAAGCCTTGGAGTAGTCTGGACATTACAAGGTGGTAATATCTAGTTACACCACGTACGCTGGGCCAATAATATTGGTCAATCCGTGCTGCGTAACGGAGTAGGCAGTGTAGACGCGAGTGATGGAGTCTCTCTACCGAGAACATGCGCATACCGTCGTTAATGTACCTACCGAATAGGTGCTGGTAGCTGCCGGTGTTACCGTGTTACCGAGTCTCCTAGGCCGCCACCTGAGCTCGGCCAGTCCACCTAGCCAATCAGTAATTCTCAGGTAGAAGCGTCACAGCCATTCGTTGAATTCCACCATTGGCCGAATAGGGTTGCTGGCCTACCAGGCTGGTAACATACACGTAGTGTACGTCCGTACTTCATAGGCCAAAATACAGGAAGCTTTGGAAATGCGCGATACTACCTACACATTTGCTGACAAGAATAGCAGGTAGAGCACCGTTAGCATGTCTTCACGGGACATCTAAAAGGAACGGCGAATATTGGTATACACTAATAAAAGGCTGTGCGGCGTGGCCTTTGACACCGAAGAAATTGTCGTCACAGCCTAATAAGATGAAAGAAAAAGCTCCTTTTTGGCGACAAGATCCGCCATCAATTCTTATCACCAGCAAATTCGTGTTGCCACGCATTTCCAACTAAGCACCTAGTCGTAACTCTCTTCACCAGCTAATGACTCATCTTTTGGATAAATGACCTTTGACAAAACTAGGTAGGTAGGTACCGTAGGTCTTGAATACGGAATACCTACCTCGATATCATGAAGCCCGGCATCCCGGGGTTGAGGATGAGAGACTAGCGGTGATTGGCGACCAGGTTGAACGGGCCAAGCTCAAAATCGCCGACGGCGTCTATCCCCATGAAAGGGAGATTGCCAAGCGATTAGCCTATCTCCCTGGCAGTGCTGTGTTGTTTCTTCGCTGAACGATTGAAGATTACTGACCTGGTCGAGCATAAGGACTTACCCTGCAGGACCAATTCATCACTTCAGTGTGTTTTCCCCAAAGCCGCCTTAAATCTTGTCCGTTTTATGAGAAGCGAGGAACATTTAGGTACCTATAGCGATTAACCCGAAGCTTTTCGCTCTTCTGGTTAACAGCACGTTCTCATTGGACATACTTGTGACGTGGGGTCTCTTGTTGAACTCTGATGGCTGTTGGGGGCCTCAAAAAACACGCTGCTCTCCTTCCCGAACTCACATGTGTCGTTGCTCTCAAACCAGTTAGGGAGAATGCAGCGGAAATGCCCCTTGGGGCAAACGTATCTTTTACCTGGGTAGGCTGGAATTACTGGAAGCTATTGCACGAAGCACACACTACCGTACATCATGTATGTTCTTACATAGGTGCTGCACAGATACATACTCGATACTAATGGCAACGGACTTGGTAGGACAGCATTTACAATAAAAGGTGTGTTAAGGGTGTCGAGATGGTATCAAGCATACACCGCGGGAGTGCCTACGTATACGAAGTAGATAATCCGTAACTATGTACCTCTAGATAATGGTTGAGCTCCGATCCCCGGCTCTCGAACCTGGTGTACCTACGAAACAACCTGGATACACACACAAATACACCGGAGGTAGGCAACTAAGTAGGATGATCTAGGTATCTACGTGCTTTGTAGATAACAAAATACAGTAACTAGGTAACGTATTTACGTACCTACCTGTTTGTCGATCTACCGTGTTTCAGTAAGTTGTGCGGCCGAGCAACGCGGTCGGCCGAACCGTGATAGTTACGGAATAGGCTTGTCCCGCACATATTGCTCGGCCACTTACTAGGTATGTAGGGCGGCTAGCTAAGTACCTGAGCACTGCCTGGATACCTAGTTACCCTAGGTAGCTGAAAGCTGAAACCAGCCTTGGAAGCTTTTGCTAACCTACCCTAGTGTGCTGGCGAAGGACAGTTCAGTGAAATTTCTTTTATAGTAAAAGTCCCGACAGGTAGGCACACCATCTACAAGGTAACGGTAATAAGTCAAGTTCAACCCTACTAGGCCGCCAACTCGCGCCGGTCACCCTAGCAATACCGGTAAACTACCTAATAACTACGGACGTACGGTACATCTGCATCCTAGTGTACTATGTAGAAACGTTGCGCCTCGCGAGCATCCAGTGGAATCACTAGGCATTGGCCGAGTAGGAATAGGTAGTGGTCTATGTAGTGTAGGTAGGAATCAAGGCTGGGAACGCGTTACATACTACCTACCTACCTACCTACCTATTGTACCGGTTAGGTTAGGTAGGTGTCTCGCCAATCGGCAGCAGTTTTAGTAAACGTTGCTGTTTGGTTGAGGCCGGGTATCGGAATTCAGCCTCGCTGGGTAGCCACACCGAGGATGCACAGGTAGTCCTCCAGACTTTCGCTTGATTTAACCACATGGGGCAGTACCTAACTCCTCCGCGCACAAGGCATACCTAATGTACTTACCTACCGTACCTACCTAGGTAGACTACCGTATCGCTACAACTACCTAATTTCTTTCTTACAGCGGAGCATCTGCAACGCTACGGTATGCATATAGGCACACTAGTAGTGTAGTAATGGGTGAAGAAGGATGCCCGGCTCACAGCTGGTAAAACCGCCCTCGGGCCTCCCGATGACGTACGGTGTACCCCTAGGTAGGTAGATAGGTTAGTGCAGGTATATAATATCATTCTACAGTCTGTACGGACGTCGTACATAAGTGTAGGTACTTCGTAGTGCAGCTTCAGTACCTATGTAGTTCTACCTAGGTAGGAATGCACTTTTCTTACAGTAGGTACCTGTTCAACTCTACCTACTCTTCGCGCGTGTTAGGTAGGATTCCACTCCTCATTTGCTCACGTTCGACGTTAGTGCGTTCAAGTGCCCGTTCCGAGTACTTCGTGTCAGGATGGTGGACGCCTGGACATACCTACCAGCACCCTGCGGATACAGATTACCACCAATTTAGCGTGGGGATTGTAAAAGTCAGGAGCCGCTAAGACCTATTACAGTGGGCTTAGTGCACATACAGTCGGTTTCAGCGGCCTTTAGCAGCGCCTGGCTTCCATTCCGATCGGTAATCTGTCAGTAGCGTGTCTACCTAGGCGCCTACATAGTGGACAGATTTCAAGAAAACCTGTGGGAAGTCTAGTTCGTACTATGTAGGTACGAAGTAACTACTTCGTAAGTAGGTAATAGGTAAAGTAATTCTACGGACGCGTTTACACACATATGTTCTGGTCACAATTTGAAGTTACCTACGGACGTACTCTTCGCACCAGAAATTATAAGGTAGGTCGTGGAACTTACCAATACCGGTATATACGCCGACTATCGGCATTCGGCCTTCTAGAAGTGAATCGAACGCAATTACCTAAGTACGAAGTAGTTACCGTCCATCAGTGTTTACGCAGGCACGGCACGGTACCTAGGTAGGTACCGGATATGGTGATAGCCGAATGGGTACCTACCTAGGCGTAGGCGGCATTCCGAGAATGAATACCCGCCGCAGAACCCGCCGCAGAACCCGCCGGCAACTCAGCACTAACGAATCAGGGTAGGTACCGTAGTGTACCGGTATTCTAGCATGTATGTAGTAGGTAGGTACGACTCTACTTCGTACCTACTGCGTTCTAGTTGTGTACATGCGCTATCTAGTACTCAGGACCCTTCCGTGGGCTTCCGTGCGATCGCGGGGCCTATAGTCCACGAACTTACCGGCCTCTCGGCCACACATAGCGGACTCGTAGCCTTGGGCATCCAATTTCCATAATGTACACTCATCAGTAACTATAATTTGGTCCGGCTCGGCCCGCAAAGCTCTTGCCGGCCCGCCAAATTGACCAACACTCTAAGCCTCCGTCCGGTGCGGAGCGTTTCTAGGTACTCGTAGCAAGCCAAATAACTGCTTGGGTACCTAATAAGTTACCGGTGCACATTATAAAACAATCTTGAAGCCGTGTTAATTGACTTCATGATAAAAATTTTTTCTAGCTCTAGTGTAGGTATGTAGTTGATGTGCGTGTAGGTACGTGTTTATATAGGTATCCGCAGCGGCGTTGGTAGACTACCTAGATACTAGATACGAAGTATGTATCTGCGAAGGCAGTCTGTCCATTCACCGGCCGCCGCCGGAAATCCTAGGACCGATACCTACAGGCCGTCATCGATTTCACGCGGGCCGACAAAAGACCAGCGGGCCGAACACTGCTCAAATGAAATTTCTTAACACGCAGGTGCACAACAGGCATTACCTAATTAGCATAGTACTGGAGTTAGTGATGCTTATAACGTTAACGGCTTCTTCCAATAGGTAGCCTGCAGTATTTGGATTTGGGATTTCGATTTTCAAATTCCTGGCGCACACACTTCCTACGCAGTAAATTACGAAATACTAGCACTTGGCGGTTTGAGTCATGTAGTTTAGGTAGGTAGTAGGTAGTGAAGCCACGAATTATAGAAAAGCGCGATTGCATTAAAGGTGGTGAGCCCGGGCGAATCCCAATAAAGGTGGGGCGCGGCACGAGTAGGTAGGTAGGTACCTACCTACATAGTAGGTAGTAGTAGTAACCACCGTAGGTAAGGGGGAATGGGGTGGCCGAGAGTGGCGGTGGATGCGTGAGGATTACGCTAGATAGGGTGGAGCCCACTATACGCTATGATACGTCCCTGCCAGGATTTAGTGCAGGTATATTATGGGCTTTATACCCACGCAACGGGCCCGCGGACAAGTGTCAGAAATAGAAAACCCATACCATGCCACCCCAACTATAAACTGCCTACGCTGATTTTTCCCCCATCTTACACAATTAACTTTCACATTAACTTTAGCATTCCCTTCCACTCCTTCTTCTCCCGTCTTCCCTCGTCTCGTCTCGGCTTTGCTGTACCCACCGCCCCGTAGGCCCGAGACGTCGACCTCGTCGGGCCTTGAGGACCCAGCTGTCCTGTTTGCTGAGGTTTTCCTGCTTCTCTTTATGTTGTGCGGTTACATGTCTCTCCGAGCCAGCATCGCTCGAGCGTAGCCTTCTATTCGCTTCTTAGGCCCATCTCTCTACCGCATTGAGCCCCATTCGAGTCCCTGAAGTAGACTACTTAGATCCGGACACATTCCACCCAGTAAAACCCCTTGTTTGGGGGATATTATTCTCTGGGATATCGCGGGGCGTTCCTTTCCAACTGTCTGTCTGTTTCGTTGACACATTCGTGTAAGTCTGCTGCCATTGCGCATGGGTCTTGAATACGCGCGATCGTAGATGCACCCTTATACCCAATCTTGTAATGTCTGCAACAGCCAAATTGCACATCATTGCTAACCTATCCTCCCTCTACAGTTCTCTATCATCCACGCATTTGTCTCACCGGGCAGTGCCGCAATCCCGAAGCCAGGTTTTCACCCTATCCACTGGGTAATTTGTCGCGGTGAATCGCTGTAAGCTACCGTCAATATGGCACAACTCGATACCTTGGACATCGTCGTCCTCGCGGTGATCCTCCTGGGCACCACAGCCTATTTCACCTATGGCAAGCTTTGGGGAGTAACCAAGGACCCGTATGCCGGGTCCTTGGCCAGCGCCAATGGCACCAGCTCCAAGGCTGGAAAGACGAGAAATATCATAGAGAAGATGGAAGAGTCCGGTAAAAACTGTGTCATCTTTTACGGTTCGCAGACCGGTACCGCCGAGGACTACGCCTCGAGGTTGGCCAAGGAAGGCAAGAGCCGATTCGGTCTCGAAACCATGGTGGCCGATCTGGAAGAATATGATTACGATAACCTCGATGCCTTCCCGGAGGACAAGATTGCCATGTTCGTTCTGGCCACCTACGGTGAAGGCGAGCCTACTGACAATGCGGTCGACTTTTACGAGTTCATCACGTCGGAGGATCCATCTTTCTCCAATTCTAACGACCCCCCACTTGGTAATCTCAGATTTGTTGCGTTCGGTCTAGGCAACAACACGTATGAGCACTACAACTCAATGGTCCGAAACGTCAACAAGGCTCTGGAAAAGCTTGGCGCTCACAGAATCGGTGAGGCCGGCGAGGGTGACGACGGTGCCGGCACCATGGAAGAAGACTTCTTGGCTTGGAAAGATCCCATGTGGGCTGCACTGGCAGAAAAGATGGGTTTGGAAGAGCGCGAGGCTGTGTACGAGCCTACATTTGGCATTACTGAACGTGAAAACTTGACCAAGGATTCGCCTGAGGTCTATCTGGGAGAGCCTAACAAAATGCACCTCGAAGGATTAGCCAAGGGCCCATTCAATGCCCATAACCCTTACATTGCGCCTATTGCCGAATCCAAGGAACTGTTCAATGTTAAAGATCGAAATTGCCTCCACATGGAAATCGATATCAGCGGGTCCACTCTGTCGTACCAGACAGGCGATCACATTGCAATCTGGCCTACCAACCCCGGCCAAGAAGTTGACGAAATGCTGAGCATCTTGGATCTGAAGGACAAAAGAGACACGGTCGTCAGTATCAAGGCTCTTGAGCCAACCGCTAAAGTTCCCTTCCCTACTCCTACGACCTACGACGCTATCATCCGGTACCACCTCGAAATCTGTGCTCCTGTATCACGACAGTTCCTCGGTACACTTGCTGCTTTTGCTCCCGACGAGAATATCAAGGCCGAGATGGTCAAACTCGGCAGCGACAAGGACTATTTCCAGGAGAAAATCAGTAAAAATCATTACAATATCTCTCGAACCCTGGGCGTCGTCAGTGGAGGGAAGAAATGGACGAACATACCATTCTCAGCTTTCATCGAGGGTCTTACTAAATTGCAGCCCCGTTACTACTCCATTTCATCATCTTCCATTGTTCAGCCTAAGAAGATTTCCGTTACGGCGGTTGTTGAGACTCAGTTGATTCCTGGTCGTATTGACCCCTTCAAGGGAGTTACCACTAATTATCTCCTTGCTCTTAAGCAGAAGCAAAACAATGATCCAAACCCGGAAGTCTTTGGTCTCACGTACGAACTCATGGGCCCACGCAACAAATACGACGGTGTCCATGTACCCGTTCATGTGCGACATTCCAACTTCAAGCTGCCTTCGGACTCATCCAAGCCCATTATTTTGATTGGCCCTGGTACTGGCGTGGCCCCAATGCGTGCATTCGTTCAAGAGCGTGCCAAGCAAGCCGAGTCTGGTGAGACTGTTGGAAAAACCATTCTCTTCTTCGGCTGCCGAAAACGCAACGAGGATTTCCTATACGAATCCGAGTGGGAGGTATGTGGGCGAATCCGCTTTAGTTCATACATCTATATACTAATAACAGCTTCTACAGGAATACAAGAAGGTACTAGGTGATAAATTCGAGCTTGTCACCGCATTTTCCAGAGAAGGCGCAAATAAGGTCTACGTTCAACACCGTCTTAAAGAAATGGCCAAGGAAGTCAACGAGCTCCTTGAGAAGAAGGCATACATCTACGTCTGCGGTGACGCCGCTAACATGGCCCGAGAAGTCAATACAGTCTTGGGCCAGATCATTGCCGAGCAAAGGGGTCTTCCCGAGTCAAAGGGCGAGGAGATCATCAAGAACATGAGGGCTGCCAACCAATATCAAGTACGTCTAAATCCGGTTGCAGACACGTTCGCAGCAAAATTTGCTAACATCTTCAACAGGAGGACGTATGGTCGTGATTGATGGCCACCCGCAAAAGCATGTCTTACAGTGATGTAGACACTTATTTTTTACCTGCATGTAAGGTGTTTGTTTGGCGTAGACCTTCTGGTAGGACTCTAGAGGCCTGGGCTTATACGATATCATAATTCCCAGGTGGCCAAACGTTGCCGAGATGGATCTGGCAGGCGATATATTAGAGGGGTTGTTACGAATTCACAGGCATATACATAGCTGTCTAACGGTAATGATTTCATTGATAGACTCGTTTTCATCCGATATATCTTGAACATATCCAAGATGCGTTCGTGCTGGGATATGAAACGCGAGGTGTGTGATCATGTATTGAGTCGATCAATACTTATTATTAGATGGTGACGAGAACAAGACATGGCAGCCTCCCCCTATTCTAGTGTCGGGTAGAATTTCTCCACATCTCAAAGCGTTCGGACTGATGGCTCCTTCGGTATAGATCTGTGGCGTTGTAGATCAAGTCTCAAGAATTACGTAAATAATTTCTATTTATTCGAAGTGGCTTTAAAAGTTGACGACATGAGCCCCAGTGTGTAGGTAGGTATTAGGTTGACGTCGAGCACAGCATGTTGCGCCCCTAATTGGATATGGCAGGGCCATATTTACTCATCCTACCGCTCTCGACTTATATGAAGTGGTGGCACCTAGTTGTTAATGCCGTGTAAATACATCGCGCCAGCATCGGCCTGTTTCATAACTACAGAGAAACGGAGGTCGCTTCAATCCTCGCCTTAGGTTCGATGATGCTGCTTCGTTTATAGACATTTTTTAAGAGTTGCCTGTGATCTTCGCCCGTAGAAAGGGCTGCCGAACTCTACGCCTTTCTCTTCTGGATCTTGAAACCTTTATGCGGTCTCCAGTTTCCAGAGACTAGGCGAAACAGTGATCACCTATGTCGACTCACTGATGGCTAGCGAGGATTTCGTTATCCTTAGCATATATAACGCCCTCCCTGCGACACCTAGTGCCAGAGAGGAGAGTCAAGATTCAGTAGATAGATGCCTATATGTGCTATGTGAACTATCTCTGGCTTTCACTAGGTATCTATGTCGTGCTTGGTGATGACT
The DNA here is from genome assembly GCA_028637635.1 of Xylariaceae sp. X802. Taxonomy (NCBI): domain Eukaryota; kingdom Fungi; phylum Ascomycota; class Sordariomycetes; order Xylariales; family Xylariaceae; species Xylariaceae sp. X802. The sequence goes on along the minus strand of JAJFDH010000057.1, from coordinate 87,764 downwards.
AGCGATACAATCAATATGAACAGATTTGTAGTATCCTCTGCACAACCTTACAAACCGAGGGACTCTTTGCTGACTCCTTTGGTGTCAAAAGCGCGTCGTATTAAAGAAGGTTATTTCTTTTCTCACGTCTTCTGTAATATCTTGCCCAGCACTGGTGTTGCCAACTCCCTTGCTGATAGTAAACACAGACAAGGGGTAGCTGCTATGAAATCAGATCTGGTAACTTAGGGTTGTCGCAGGTACTTCGATCGCCACCGACCAGTTACCTGTTTCTTATTGTGAGAATAGCACGATTTGAGGTCACCGAAAGAACCCCAGCAAGTGCAAACGCCCGCCACAGCACCTCTTGCTGTTGCCGGACAACCTGTGTTTTGAGCTGTCTGAACGGGGGAGCAAAAAGGGGTCAGAAGAATTCCCCAAATATGGGAGAGAAGACGCATTTTCATATTGAGGACGTGGCAAGCAGTAGGTAGATAGACGAATATGAAAGCCTCCCTATTTGCAATGTGCGTAGCTGCCCATTGCATTGTGCGTAGTTGTTCTTATCAATGACGTGTGCGAGTGAATAGCAGTTGCTACCGGGCACAGTAATGGGTGGGAGACTGATACTTCTCGTTGAGTCTACCTGGGTAGTTCCTGGAATGACAAAAAGTACCGCCATTCCCAACTTCCCATTGACCATTGATCGGTACCGAGGTACAAGCCATTCGCTCCTGCTTTCCTGTGAAGTAGCTGCTGTCAAGTCTCCAGTCCCGGCACTCGCGACCCAGCCCAATGCCAACGTTGACATCGACTCTACAGGCTCCTTCTCCAGCACCTTCCTCGGGCCCTGTTTCTCTTTCCTTCGTCCGTGCCTGCCCATTGTTCAGTGCATTGCATCCAGGAAAGACTCGCCATCACGGCAGCAGGCAAGCAAACAACCCGAAAGCTGCTACTGCTGGTGCTGCGCTCCCCTTTCCCCTGCACATCTAAACTTCTCTAAAGTCCAGTCAACGCCCGCAACCACAACCCATCACGCACCTTCTTCGGCTACCCTTGTCCTTATTTGGCGTTGGCCCGTCACTCTCTCCCTTTCAAGTTTCCTCTCTCTTCGTCTCCCCTCCCTCTCTCTTTCCGCACACCGAGTCCATCACTGCAGTCTATACCGGTTCAACCACAACTACCCTCACCTCCGCGATCGTTTATTACTACAACTGCTACGACTACGGCTTCTATTTCCACTACCGTTTCTCGTCTTGCACTTCTACCACCCAGTCCTACCTACCGGCTCCTTGACTTATCGTGTACTACGTCTGCACCCAGCCCTTGCCAGACATCGACACAGCTTCCTCCATCTTTAGCTGAGGTTTGCCTGTACCTTACCTGTATCGAATTAGCATATCCGTATTGTGCATCTATACTCGGCATCCGCACTTAGCATCTTTCCGTCTCGACTTTAGGTAAGTGCGATGATCCCCCCTGCGCATGCCTTCGACAGGCTCCTTCCTGCCCACCCTGGGCTTTCCACCTTCCGTGCGTTCAACCCAGTGCTTCCAGCTTCCCTAGCATTGGGCCAGTTTTGCTCGGATGCCTTCGCATTCTCGACCTGACCTTTTCTTCCTCGTCCTACATCTCTTCCATCACTCCCTCTCCCCTCTCCTCACGTCTTCTTCTTCCAACTTGGTTCCCCAGCATAGCATCGACTCATCCAGCAACCACATCTCCTCAATCACTTTCGATTCCCATCTTGCTCGCTAGCTGTACTATTTTACTTGTTACCATTCGCTTTCTTCTGACCCGTCTTGGTAACAACAGGCATCGCCAGACAGACACTGCAAGGTACGTCCTGATCTGCATATTCAACACCATATCCCTCTTCACCCCTGTGCCTGTCAAGACAGACACGTTATTCCCATCTTGCGTTCCAACGTTCGAATCTCCACCACAAACCCATATCTCGCTTGGCTTCCTGCTCCTTTATCTGGTCCTGTATGTTCGGGCATGGTCCATGATTACGTCCGGATGCAATACAACACTCATGCCAGAATCAGTTTGCCCGATTCCATCTGCACCAGGACAAACCTTACCATATTGCACATCAGCACTCCTGTTGCGACGGCCCTTCCTTTAGCCCCTCGGGCAGATCGAAGACCTGTCTAAACTTGATCTAACGACCATATTCTTAGACCTCATTCTGTTCAGACCTGTCCAGATCCGACCAACCTCTACTTTGTACCAGGTACCTATAACCCCATTCTTCTCAGCGCCCTCCATCAATGTTGTCAACACAGAACATCCGCCAACTTTCTTCATCTTACACCGTCTATGTCCTGTCGCCAATTTCATATAACAACGCAAGCTCCTTTCCATCGTATATATGCAATGGAATGGAACTCATACGTGAGCTATTCACACGACTTGTGCTACACACTCCTTCTCCACTACCTTTTTACACCGACCCTACATGTGTTTTCGTCCCTGGAAGTTGGCCATTGAGATGCAACGCACTCGTGTCTGGTGTATCGCATACGGGGAGTCGTCCATAGAAGACGCTTGGTCCTGGCATCATTTTTCATTATGCTTGTTTGGCTTAATGACGATTTCTGAGCTTTTCCTTGCACACACCCCTATCTTTTACTCCCAAGCATGTCTACGGTATTTGTGCATCGCATTTGTTGAGAAGCACAGCATAACCATGGCTAACTTTGGCGCAAAAACTAGATGACTATGTCATATCATCCTACTAACACCATGTCGACCGAGAATACCTTCGGGGCCAAGCGAGGCACTACCTCAGGAACAGCTCAGGGCCCCATGGCTACTAATGGCGCTGGTGTAATTCCCCAGCATTATTTGGCTACCCAAGTCGCCAATCACCATGATGTCAATGCCAACCTGACTGCACTTGCGAGCCAAGGTCCAATCGATGCGGGGATGAATGCCATGGTCAATCAGCTTGGCACTCTGGGACTCAACGGAGCCAATGTCGGCCACAACGGCCCCATTGCCCCGGTTATGAACTCCTATGTCACCACGGCTGACGGCCAACTCCTATACCCTGCTGGCTATGCCTCTGCCGGAATCCCTACTTACGGATATGGACAGACTCCCGATGCTGCCAGTGCCAGCTTTGCGGCCCCATACCTCGCCCAGGGTGGTTTCCCCGCTTACGTCCCATACTCCTACCTGCCCTACACCCCGGGCCGTGCCGGTATCTTGTCTGAGCGTTCCGACGTCAACAAGGAGGTCCCCGGCCTCGATAACCGTCGTTCTTCATACTCGACAAATGAGTCCACTCCTGCCACGCCTTTCTTCGGCAGTAGCATGGCCTCGCGAGAGCCTTCCTCGCGTGTTGCAGTGTTTGACCGTTCGTCTTATACGACGCCTTCTCCTCAGCAGTATCTTGGAGGAGCGCCCAATGTTGCCCAGCACCCTAAGGGTCTCTATACTTATCCAGCTGCTCAGGCTGTTGACCGCGACCTCGATGCTTTGCTCCGACGCGACCCGGCGATTCCTACTGCTGTTCCAGCAGTCTTCACTCCGCGTAAGAGCATGAAGACTCTGGAGCAGAGTCTAGTCAACAACATACCTGGGAATCGTAACGTTTACATCCGGGGACTTCATCCGACCACTGATGACGACCTTCTGCTCCGATATGCTGAGCGTTTCGGCAAAGTTGAGACTTCGAAAGCAATCATTGATACCACAACCGGAGCTTGCAAGGGGTATACACCTATTTATCTTATTCTAAATCCAATTTAGCTGCTGACCCGTCTTATAGATTTGGATTTGCAAAATTCTTCGACGTTCGCGACTCAGAGACCTGCATCCGCGGTTTCTTTCGCCTGGGTTATGAAGTTGGCTTTGCTCGGGTAAAAACCCCAGTCATCCCTATTGTCACTTTTAACAACCACGTTCTCGAGCCCTGCAACTATGGTGTTTCACAGAAGTCTACCCGATTTTGCTGTCACAAGCACGCCATATTGGCCATGCTAAATGCGCCTTCCCTTGACAGCTTTGGAACTAACCTGTGCCCGCCTCAGGAGTCGTTCAACTCCCGTCTCAAGGCCGAAGGAGATGACGAATCTACCAACCTCTACATCTCCAACCTTCCGCGACATTTCTCTGAAGCTGTAAGATTCAAAGGAAAAAAATTCCGCGGTATTATAAGTATCTGACATTTACAGGAACTTGGTGCTGTATTCCTAGGTTACACGATCCTATCCAGCAAGATTCTTCGAGATGGCATGGGCAACAGTCGGGGTGTTGGATTTGCACGGTCAGTTTTCTGAAGTATACCACTGACTTGAAAGGTCAATTTACTCACAAATTTAAAGGTTCGAGACTCGTGACATTTGCGACAGAGTCATTGAGGAATTCCAGGGTCTTAAGCTGGGCTCTGAGGGCCTACCGATGCAAATTCGGTACGCTGACACGCCTGCCCAGAAGGAGCTTAAACGTATCACAACCGAACGACGACAGTTTCGCACGAATGAATACAACGTTGGCGCATACGGAACCACCATGGTTGGCATTGGTCCGGCCATGTATAACCAACCGGGTGGATACCGCCGTACCATGAATCCCCAGAAGTAGGGTTTGATCTTTCTTATTTTCCCCGGATGTCTGCTGATACATGAATATCTAGCAACCCCAACTACGGTGCCCGGGTTCCATTCAGCATGAATAACCGTGCCCAGGATCATAGTGATCAAAATGAGTATGCTCATCAGATTGATGACTTGCTCCATTGGTATAATAACCTTCCCGAGTACTAACCATCTCTCTGAATAGGCCCGGCAATGTCGTTTCCGGCAATGCGGCGGCACCTTCGGAGGATGGGTCTGGTGACGAGGGTGTTACGGTACATGTCGATTCTCCCTTGGTTGCGAATGGTAGTTCTCGAACTTCGCCTGTGAAGGAGGAAAAGGAGTAGACATACTCTTCACGGTCTTGTGTACGCGCGTGGCATCATCTTTTGTCTGGTTTCGCATCGGCATGATCTATCACCACCTTGGCACATCTTTCCCTGCCATGTCTTGTTCTGGCGAGGGTGTTCACCATTGGTGGCATGATTACATTGTTCTGGCTTTTTTGCAACAGTGCAACTAACTTGACTCTTTGAGTCGCTGAAGATGACTCAAGTATGTGCGCGGGCCTGCAATTCTAGGGTTTTCAGTGGAGTGAACTTGTGTGTCTATCTTCATCACACACGATTTTCCATCTTTGTGCTGCCAGAGGGGGAGACTTGTAGTTTAGTCTATAGGCTGTATCAATAGATACACTGATGTATTCTGTAAATTACCCATTTGTGAAATGAAGCTGCTGAATGAGGCCAATACCTAAGCTTTGAGTATGGGTTGAAAATAATCCGGGCCATCTGAAGTGCTATGGAATTATTCCGGGGCGGTCGGTGATATCGGTTGTTTTGATTATATATGAATTTTCTTTACTAATTATGTGCCATCTCTGATGGTCAATCCAGACATGTTTATACCTACGGAGTCCACCCGACTTTTGCCCACCAAGCTTTTGGACGGCGTGTCTCGTTCGACTTCTTGCTCTCTTTCCTCGTCATCTTCGTCGAGGCTATCCTCATCGCTGTCATCAGGATCCTCGTCATAGCTCTCACCAGCTGTGGTGCGATCCTGTTCGCCTTCAGGGCCTCTGGATTCTTGCTGCTCGCGGATGGCAGCTTCAAGGTCCTTAAGAGCCTTCTTTGAGAAACCAGAAGCTTCTACAGCGGCATCGAGGCGGCGGATACCGTCCTTACCGACGGTCTTCTTGGCATCATGGAAGAAGGGACCTGACTGAGTGCTTACGAAGTGGAAGCGGCGCTCGAAAAAGCGCTTTACGCAGGCCACGTCTCGGTCAAAATACATCTCAGCGTTGGCGTGATCCATGGATACCATCTGCGGGAAGTCGATGAGAACGGGTGTGATTTTCACGCTCTTTTCTGTGGTGGCTCCCAGGCTGTCTGACGATGGTATTGATGATGTGCGTCTGGCAGACTGCTGCTGTTGTTCTACTTCCTTGTCCTTAGGGGACTGCTTCTTTTCCTCCAGGTCGGATTCGGACTCAGGCTCGATAGGTTCCTCCTTGATCAGGATATTGAACTCGTTGAAATCGCCGTGGATCAAGCCATGTTTTGCGAGCCGTAGGACGAGGTCGATGAGCTCGGCGTAGAGGAGTGCGGGATCGGGCACGCTTGCAATTTGCCGTAGAGGAAAGGCATCAACTAGGGACATGAGGACGGTGTGCCGGCTCTGTGATAGGGGGTCGGGAACCAGGAATCCCTCCTCTTTCAGGGCGCGCATGAAGGCGTACTCGCGCTCAGCGGCTAGGCGGGATAGGTACATCCATGACCCGCCCTGGCGCCGGCGCAGGTAATCCCGGTTCGCCTTGACGGTGCGGAAGGAGATGCGGCCAAGACGGTGGATCTTCAGGATCCGCTGGGTGCCGGCCTCATCAGCCACGACCAGGATGTCGCTTTCCTTGCCCACGCCTATTTGGTTCCCGACGCTATACACGGCCTTCTGGCTTGCATATGTGTGCAGGGCGAGGTAGTCCAGGCCGCCGTAGGTCAGCCGGTACCCGTCGTACCGCGACTCTTTCAAGCGGGCGATCAGGCCGACTTTGGCTAGGGCGCTGATGGAGTGGTGCACCCGGCCCGGCCCGCCGCGGAGTTTCGATATGCTCTCTATTAGGGGCGTTGGGACGACTTCGTGGTTTTTGCTGCCGATTTCGACCTGGTTCGGTTAGTTATGCGGCCGGCTGCGGTTGGTCAAAGGCTTCTCATGCGGAGGGACGTACGGCGGTTAGGACGCGCCAATCCTCAGCCGTCAGGTGGCGCATTGCCTTGCTGTCTAGTTTCATGGTTGTGGGATTCCTCTCTCTTCGGTTTTATTTTCTTTTCCTTGGTTGTGCTCGTTGCGGGAGGACCCGGGGGCTAATATCAATTTTCCGATGTTATTTTTCGCTCGTTCGGACTCGGAGTTCTTTCTGTCGGTTGAGCTGAGGAATTACGATATTTTGTATCGTTCTTGGGGATTCATATCCGGTGTATCCAGGAGAGGGAAGGGTTCGCTTGACGTTGGATTTAGTCGCGATCGATGTGTAATCTACGGTAGGTAACGGCCGGCACTCACCCTGGAGTCCTGGACTGCTGGACAGACGGTCGTACCCCGCCACAATCGTAGGATATGCTTATCAGATTACGGACGTAGATACGTCGTACGGGAGCCGGTACATCCACGGGTCGCCGCCACAGCCAAAATCCACGGGCCGTGAGAATACCAGGAAAAGCGTATTACATAATCCCTCTACATAATACGAAGTACAGTCTACGGACGTAAATACAACACCACTACCGGTAGTTAACAGTGACGAGATAACTCTAGTCGCATTTCGTATTCATTTTCGGAGAACACAATCTTCAGGAAAATGTTGAAGTGAAAAGTGAAGTAACGACGGCAGATTTATCCAGGTGGCTCGTGGAGTATACGCTACTTGAGGTATGAGCCACTACGACCAATTACTCCCTAGTACTTGTACAGCGAGCTTGCGACGGGTGTTAGTTAGCAGCAGCCTTATTAGCCAACTCAGATCTTTTTTGAATCGGTCAACTGTACAGTATACGTTCGTACGGGGCTACAAGAGATATAATAGGAGTAAGATAGAAATGCGATAAACCTTAGAAAGTATCGCGTCACTATAGTGGCGTTGTAGGGGTTCTCAGCACTCTTTATTTATGTTGGCGGAAGGAGGGACGAGGTGCATTATGTAATACGCTTTTCCTGGTATTCTCACGGCCCGTGGATTTTGGCTGTGGCGGCGACCCGTGGATGTACCGGCTCCCACGTCGTACGAAGTACTTAGGTAAGCAATTAGACAATCGGCTTGTTATCTGTTATCGATAGGCCGGGGGCCAATTACTAATACTGCAGTAGTGCAGACCGCCTAATGTAGTGTACGCTATGGGGCGCCGACGCTGTCTGGCGGCACTGTACACTATGTACCTCCAATGTACCAGGTAAAGCAGCTTTGCACCTTAATGTACTAAAATCTACTATAAAGGTACATAGCTGTCTAGGCGGCAGAGCGGTCGCGTAATGCCCACCTGCAGTCAAGTGCCCAAGTCTTTCCACCTCAGTGCTCCAGTTGCTTAGGTACTTGGAGTCTTGGAATGCCGGAGCTCGAACGAAAGGGACCCTCCCCCCAAAACACTCCATCATCTTCGAACCGGTTCAACGCCATACAGCACCACAATATTCTCTACACGCCTGTCACCCCAGCACGGGACGAACGCTGAATACTAACACCACCCTGCAATCTTATCCACGTACCCATCAGCGCTTTACTGATTTCTTCTCCCGTGGTGTTGATCTGAAGCCATCCACGCCGCCGCCGCCAATTCATTACCTATCATTCCGTACCAGGCTCTTCCGCTGGTGTCTTGGTCATCATGGCACCCAATAACGACGCATCGAAAGTGGCTGACAAAGGCAAGGGCAAGGCCATTGACGACAAGGCCGATGAGTCCAAAAAAGGTGTAGATGCGCTGCCACCAGCAAGTGGAAAGAAGGACGATGGTAAAGTTGACGGTACGCCGCATTTTCTGTCTACGGCTACCTAATGCCGGCTTGGCTAATTGCTGCAGCTACGGAGGAACTCAGCGAGGAGGACCAGCAGCTTAAGGGCGAGCTTGACATGCTGGTAGAACGGCTGATGGTGAGAGCCTGTCTCGTAGCTACCGTGTACCGCGGCGAGCCGGCTACTGACGATACTGCAGGAATCGGATACCTCCCTTTACAAGCCCGCCTTAGAAGCTATGAAGACCTCTATCAAGACCTCAACATCCTCGATGACAGCCGTTCCGAAACCCCTGAAGTTTCTAAGACCACATTACGAGCCACTGACAAAGGTATACGAGGAATGGCCTGAAGGTGAGAACAAGGCGTCTTTGGCCGATGTTCTTTCTGTCATCGGCATGACCTTTTCAGACGAAGATCGTCAGGACACCTTGAAGTACAGATTGCTATCCCCCTCTGAAGACATCGGGTCATGGGGCCACGAATACACACGGCACCTGGCCTTAGAGATCGGCGAGGTATACACAAAACGGATTACAGCGGAGGCGCCCGTGAGCGACCTCGTAGATCTTGCGCTGATCCTCGTACCGCTCTTTGTAAAGAGCAATGCTGAAGCTGATGCGGTTGATTTAATGAGCGAGCTCGAGATTATCGAGCAGTTACCTAACTTCGTTGACGAAAATACCTATTCCCGAGTGTGCCTGTATCTCGTCAGCATGGTCAATCTTTTGACCTTCCCGGAAAACCAGCAGTTCCTTAGGGTTGCTCACGACATCTACAAGACCTATAATCAACATACGCAAGCTATGGTTATTGCGATACGGCTGAACGACACTGACCTAATTCTTGAGGGCTTTGAGGATGTAAAAGACCCAGCTCTCAGGAAGCAACTAGCCTTCATGGTGGGCCGTCAAAAGATTATATTGGATCTAAACCACGACAGCGAAGCTGAAGGCTCGACGCGCGATAATGAGGAGGTTGATGAGGCGCTTGGCAATATTAAGCTGTCGGAATATTTCAAGACATTGGGTAAAGAACTCAACATACTGGAACCCAAGACCACCGAAGATATCTACAAGAGTCATCTGGAGAGCAGTCGTGTAGCTGGCATGACTAATCTGGATTCTGCTCGACACAACCTGGCGGCTGGTTTCGTCAATGCATTCGTCAACGCAGGCTTCAGCAATGATAAGATGATTCTGGTTGAACAGGACAAGGAAAACTGGGTATGGAAGACTAAAGATGAGGGCATGATGTCAACCGTGGCTTCTCTAGGGACGCTACTTATGTGGGATGTCGAAAACGGCCTTGCCAAAACTGACAGATACACTTACGCATCGGAACCTCAGATTCTTGCGGGCGCTATGCTAGCCATTGGCATTATGAATTCTGGCACACGGATAGATAGCGACCCAGCATTGGCGCTATTGGGCGATTCGGATAAATTAGAGCACAAGAGCCCTCTTGTAAGGACTGCCGCTATAATGGGTCTCGGTCTCTCTTATGCTGGATCGCAGAAAGATGAGGTGATGGACTTCCTGCTGCCCATCGTCATGGATTCGAGTCAGGACATGCAGATCTCTGCAATGGCTGCCCTTTCATTAGGTCTTGTCTTTATTGGCTCGGCCAATCCTGATATCAGCGAGCCCTTTATCAGCCTCCTCATGGATGAGGATCGCAAGACACAACTGACAGACAAGTGGGCTCGCTTTCTTGTCCTCGGTCTCGGCCTTTTGTTCTTTGGCCGCCAAGAAGAAGTTGACGTCGTTTTAGCAACACTTAAGGCGGTGGAGCACCCGATAGGCCGACCTACATATATTTTGGCCGAGATCTGCGCTTGGGCTGGTACTGGTGCCGTCCTGAAAATCCAGGAGCTGCTACACATTTGCAATGAGCACATTGAAGAGTCCGACGAGAAAAGGGGGGATGAATTGTTGCAGGCATATGCTGTCCTCGGAATTGCCTTGGTTGCCATGGGCGAGGACGTGGGCCAAGAAATGGTCCTGCGTCATTTTGGCCACCTTATGCATTACGGAGAGGCCAATATACGCCGCGCCGTACCCTTAGCCATGGGTTTGATCAGCCCTAGTAACCCTCAGATGAAGGTGTACGATACCCTGTCTCGATATAGTCACGATAACGACAACGACGTTGCGATCAACGCAATATTCGCCATGGGGCTTCTGGGCGCCGGCACCAACAACGCGAGATTGGCTCAACTTTTGCGGCAGCTTGCGAGCTATTATCATCGCGACCAAGAATCACTGTTTATGGTTCGCATAGCACAAGGGCTGCTACACATGGGCAAAGGCACAATGACATTAAATCCCTTCCACACTGACCGCCAGATACTTTCGCGCGTCTCCACTGCCGGCTTGTTGGCCGTTCTTTTCGCCATGATTGATGCTAAGCAGTTCATCACTTCCAACGCACACTATCTCCTCTACTTCCTCGTGACCGCCATGCACCCGCGGTTCCTTGTCACTCTCGACGAAAATCTAAAACCCTTGACAGTCAACGTACGTATTGGTCAAGCCGTTGATGTTGTGGGCCAGGCAGGGCGGCCCAAGACGATTACTGGATGGCAGACACAGAGTACCCCAGTGCTCTTATCATACGGCGAGCGCGCCGAGTTGGAGGATGAGCAGTACATTAGTCTAAGCAGTACTTTAGAAGGATTGGTTATCCTCAAAAAGGTAAGCCCCTTGAATCCTTGAATTATCAGGTTTTTGTGAGGAATGGCCGCTAACATCTTATTAGAACCCCGACTGGGAAGACGGCAAGTAAAGTCCAGATTCCCTCGTTCGAACAAAAGCTATGTCATGGGCCTTAGATAGTCGCACAGCCGGGGAACATTCAATGTACTATAAAACAAATCAACGTCATGCCGTCTATTAGACCTGATAATCATCCCGTTGTGCTTGGTGGATTAACAATAGGCCATATACTATGTGTTATTGCCGAGCCTTCTTGCAATTTGTCATTAGACAACTATCATCCTACTGAATGTACTCTGCTATGAAGGCATCCATCCCGGGTTAATCCATTACATCTTTCTCAGTACCATCTACTTCCTCGCAGGCCTCGCGTTCTTCTGCCTGCGTTGCTCCTTAACCTTCCTCTCCTTGCGGATATCATCCGCATTCTTAAGCTCCTTCTTATTCCCGTCGCCATCCCTGAAGCGTCCAACGCGCTTGTCCTTGGCCTCTGCGACGCGCTTCTTGCGCACGTGGTAATCATCGCGGTACTTGTCAGCGGCCTTAGGCGCCTTCTCCTGCTTGTGCTTGTACCGCGGACCGCCGCCGATCGTGTTGCCGCGCGGGGCGGCCGCGGCGGCGCTTCCCGGTCCGCGACGCTCGGCCTCGCCGATGCGCGGAAGGTGAGAGATGCGCTGCTCTTTCTTCCACTTCTCGAACCGGCCGCTCTGGAACGTAGCGGCGATCTTGACTCCAGACTCGCCGCGCACCATCTTCACGCCGCCCTTCTTGCCCTGCGCGCGACTGCCGTCCTCGTCGTTGGCGCGCGACACGTACTTGGCATTCTTCTTATCCCAGCGCATGCCGGCCCGCGTTGGGACGCCGAACGACTTGGCGCCCTCGTCATTTACAAGATCAAAGGTGGCGCTGCGCGCCGCCTCGAAGAAATTGCCGCTCGCGTTGGACTGGCCGCCGGAATGCACGCCATAGGCCCGTGTCTCGGCGGCGTTGACGGTGCGGGGTTCGTAGGCGATGAATTCTGGATCTCGGAAGGAGTTGGGGTCATCGGAAGTGGAGGACTTGGCGGCTTTACGGGATTTTTTGCTGTCATCGTTGTGGTTGGATATTGTAATTTCGATTTCAGAATCAGAGTCAGGTTGCTCCTCCACGATGTCGTCGGGATTTCCGTACTCGTCATTTGAAGCCTCATCGTCGTCCATTCCAATGTCAGCCTCTTCTCCTTCACTGGCAACTGAGCCATCCTGTGACAGATCCATGGATTCATGCTTGTCGTCGTCCTCATTGGCTGTACGCCGTGGACCGAAGCGCTCTCGAATTGATCTCATGACTTCGGCCTCTTTATTTCGCCCCCCTTTCGTGGGTCTTCGAATCTCGAAGATCGTTTCTTGCGGCTTGAAGCCACCAATTTTAGCTAGCATTTCGGCACGGTCATCCTCAACAGCGCTAATATCATCCCCGTAAATTGGATGGATTTGCGAAAAGCCCTTGGATGACACAACGTCTCGTGCCCGCCGTGCGCTTTGTGTAGAAGCACTATTGCGCGTCCGTAAATAGAGCTTTTCGGCCTTCTCCGACACACGCTGAAGAGCTAGCAAATCTGCGTCGTCAGATAGAAGCTTGTTGATCCATTCCGTGTAATTCTCAACCTTGCTACGAACCGGAGCACCGACGATCATGTCCGTTGTGAAATTCGGTGTTCCATTGGCCTCCTTCCCAAGGACTAATTTTTGGCCTAGAAAGAGCTGGAGATCTAGAAGGTATGGCACATCGGTGTCTTTCACAAGACTGTAGGCCCAGCCTCGCATGCCTGCTCGGGCTACACGACCCACTCTGTGAACTGCAATATTGAAGAGTTAGTGAACTTCCGATCTCGTAAGACACTGTGAATCGTCCAGGGCTGAGGAACGCCCTGGAAAAGGGCATGAATTGGGATGGAAGATAACCTGTCCACGCTTCTGGCTAGAGCATGAAAATCATTTTGATGTCACGTACCGTATAGCTTCGGGGTAGCAGGAAAACTGTAGTTGATCGTATTGTAAAGCCTTGAGTTCCGAGAGTTAGTACTGTCTTCTGTTGTTATCTGTTGAGGTGTTGAGAGCATGCAGGTTTAGGCAACGATCCTAGAAGTAACAAGGAATTTTTCTCTCGAGAATAAGTAGAACAGAAAGGAAACAATTGTGGGACGTACAGGGGAATATCTATACCTCTAGCAGCCACATCTGTGACGACTAAGATATTTGTGCCTCCTCTTCGGAAGTTATCTACTTGAGCCTTTCGTGCTGTTTGGTCTAGAGAACCATAGACATATGAAACTGCAAAACCGGCACGAGTGAGCACTGTCTGTAGAAATTCTACATCGTGCTTTGTCGAGGTAAAGACTATCGTAGAATGTGGGGAGGGCTTCTGCTTTTCGTGAGGTATTTCAGATCCCCGTTTCCTCTTTTTTGACGGATTTTCCGGGGAATTTGTGATTCCTTCCGGTAAGCCAGTTGGTATTTTGATAACATCATGCAAAATATGTAAGAGTGTTCCAAGCTTCTCAGCTCCTTTGACACTGAAAACGGCTCCTTCGAGGTCCGGGCTGACCTTTGTATCCGCGTCTAATCGTATTAAGACGGGGTCCTATGAAAGATAGATCAGTCATCAAGGATATCGAATCCCACAGAATCACACAGAGCATATATGGAAGGCTAGCTGAACAGCCTCAAGAGAATGAACGACACGACTGAAATCACATACTTGACAACCGGCTCTGACAAACTCTGTTACGGATGAAGGGAGTGTAGCCGAAAAAAGTAGCGTCTGGCGAGTTGCCGGCACTTTAACATCTAATTAGTAAAGCTGACTCCGTTGAGGCCCTTAAATCCGTAGAACCTTGAGGCATGGGGCAAAAGTTATATGTCACCGTGTTGGAGGGAGTTAACGCTGAGTGGACAGGATTTTGGATAATACTCACAGGCGTGAAGAATCTCCTGCCTAAATCATGAAAGTTAGTTGCTTGCTTGCTACTACCTTGGAATGGAAAGGAAGTTGATCATAAGCTGGACATGCCTGCCATTCAACTCCCCATATTTACTCACAATTGTGCGGCAAACCCCATTTCTAGAACGATTTAGCGGTGCAACGGACTTGACCAATAATATCTAACTCACCGAATAAACGATCTGCTTCGTCAAATACAACATACTGCATCTTCGATAGTCCTGTTACAACCAAGTTCATTTCTTCAGGAACGTCAGCAACGGCCCTCCTACGAACGAAGCGGCTTGCTTCTGGAGGATAACTGATATGACCATGGAGTAAAACTCGGGGTAGACGCACTGAGATCCTTGTTAGTGAGCTTCAAGCAGGTAGAGATACACAGGCCTAGTATGGTACTTACCCGACCAACAAATGCAGAAATCGGCCTGGGGTTGCAAGGATGATGTCTGGTCCGGCACTCTAGAGTCAGATTCATTAGCTTCTCCTGAGTTAACTCGGGTCAAATCGCAAGGTATACCATATTTGCGAACTGTTCGTTTAGTGAATCGCCTCCAACACAGAGCATGATCTTCAAATCGGTTCCACGGGTGAGCTCTTTTGTTACCTACGGCCAGTAGTGTCAGTACTCTGATTGGTAGATCAATAGCCGCCGCTGAAGAGTGGTACATACGCTGAGAGTTTGGATGGCTAACTCGCGACTGGGGCTTAGTATCAGGGCACGAGCACCCATAGTTGCTGAATGAGCCTTCAGGGTTTGAACCATAGGAATCAAGAAGGCGGCCGTCTTGTTCACGTTAGCAAGTGAGCCTTATGATTTAGGAGGACCCCACGTAGGGAATCAGTGAAGAGGAGTATTAGCATACTATAACAGAATATCAGTTACGGTGAGCAATACGATGAGAAGCATTAACACGTTTTGGGAATTGAGACTGACCTTTTCCTGATCCTGTCCTAGCCATCGCTAAAAGCTACGTGTATGTCAGCCCTTGTTCATCACCGAAGCAAATGCAGTCAACAAGTTTGCATTGTTCTAGAGTCATGCTTACATCCTTCCGTTGTAATATTAGTGGTATAGTCTTTCGCTGAATGGGCGTCGGAACCTTGAAGCCCTTCTTGGTGATTGCTCTAAGGAGATTTCCATTAAGGCCTAAGAGAAGATCAGAAAGATTGTTGAGGTGAAAGAGGGTAATAACGCGCTATACCCATGGATTGAAAGCCTCCGCCTTTCTTTAATGATGTCCCTTTCAGGTTGGTATTCTTCCGAAAAGCCGCAGCCTGCTTCAACGCGATGAATGCCTCATCATCGTCCTCCCCACCGTCCTCCCCATCAAGCAGGGTTGCGACGTCAAAGCCGATGCCATCCTGCACCGCATGGTTTGTCGTCTTCACATGGGATGTGTCGCCCCCATCTGTGAGCAATGACCCCAGAATGTCGACTTCGTTTTCAGAAAGCGCAGGGGATGCGGCGCGAGGCATTGTGTTCACGGGAGTTTTGTAAGGATCGGATATCTTGGAAGGCCATAATAGGTACGAAGTTCGTTCGTAGTATGTAGACAGACTGGATGTCTAGGCAACTTTTTTGGGTTATCGACAAGCTAACACCGATAAGGTCCCGGGCCCAGTTACAGTGGGACTTGGTGCACGCCACCTGGGCACTTTAAAACGGGAATGTACAAAGTATGTACTTAGGTAGCTGCCGCGTGTGACAGTGCGGTACACTGTATCGCCCGCCAAGACACCCTGTTGGAATGTTATTCCGTACACAAGTACAGACATACGGTCCAGCTACCGTAAATCACGTTATGAACTACCAGCTGGTAGTTACCATGACCCCCCTAATCTTGGGAACGCTTATCCGGCACCCCGGTACATCCAAACGCACCAAAATTTGCCGGGAATTTAAGTACCCTGCGGCCCGGAGTCTTTCGCATGCCCGATGCAAACAACAAGATAAAATCTAGTCAGATTGTGCGTATACATTTCGGAAGAAAGGTATGGTCAAATTAAAGCCTCACTTCGCAATTATATGTGCGATTGTCGGAGTATTTCTACTGTCGATGTTGACGGCAATTGCCCAAGAAAGTGATGAGCAGTACGCAGGCGTTATAACCACTGAAACTCGTGCATGACTATTTTTGGGGCGCCACGTTTACAGTACTTTTTACACCAGCAAATTTTGGTGCGTTTGGATGTACTGGATGCCGGATAGTCAGAACGGGGTGCCGGATAAGCGTTCCCCTAATCTTAGCTATATGACCCGTATACCGACCGTAAAGTACGGTCTACACCAGATACCTACAGTTATGTGGATCCACCAATTATGGTGCTGCTCCACCTTTAAACGTAGGGCCTCCTTCCGCTCATCTTGAGATTCATCCGCGTCGGACCTCGTCTTCCATAAGCCTCAATTTAGAATTCCCATTACAAGTACATTTTCCGGTCTTTTCTGGTCCTTCTTCGTCGGGAATTTCCTCGAGGCTTCCAAGTTGACTGGCGTCCATTTAGAAGGCGTAGCTAACATGTCCTCAAAAAAAACCGAACTTCCAGATGACGATAAAGATGCGCTTGACTTGCTGGAGGCCGAGTCCAAGGAGTTCGACAAGGCAAGTCGTCTACCAACGTGCACCCTCCATGATACTGTATTCTCCTGTGTTGCGACTCTGCGATTAACCTTGAACAGGATGCTGAAATAGACCGCATTCTCAAGGCATTCCGCCTAGATGCGTAAGTCTCACTAAACAACATCTTCCGGCACCGTCCGGGAATTCGCAGAGACCTTTGTTCCACTGACTGGTTCCATACAGCTACGCCGTCCTCGACCTACAACCGGGTGTGCCCGAGTCCGATATTAAGCTTACGTATCGGAAGAAGTCTCTGCTAATCCATCCGGACAAGACCAAGAATCCGCAAGCCCCTGACGCCTTCGACCGTCTGAAGAAGGCGCAGACGGAGCTGATGGATGAGAAGCACCGGGAACGACTTGACGAAGCCATCGCTGACGCCCGCATGCTACTGATTCGCGAGAACAAATGGACAGTCGACAGCCCGGAGCTCAAGACCGATGCATTTGCCAAGAAGTGGCGCGATAAGACCCGTGAGGTTCTCATCGAGAACGAGATGCGTCGCAAGCGCCAGTTAAAGGCACAAATGCAGGAGGAAGGCCGCGAGCAGCGTAAGGCGGATGATGATCTTGAGGCCCGCAAGCGCAAGCGCCAGCATGAGCAGGATTGGGAGGCCACTCGTGACCAACGCATAGACAGCTGGCGACAGTTTCAGAAGGGCAAATCAAGCGGCGGCGACGATGGCAAGAAGAAGAAGAAGAAGCTTAAGCCGATTGGCTGAAATAAAGCTAAGGATTGGCAGAGGCTTGGATGTCGCGCCCGGTTTTTAATATCACATCACAGCTCTTACAACCGGCGTTGACTCAACGATGAGTAATGGCAACAAGGGGCAAGCATTATTCTATACCTACTAAGAAGTGAGTTCTGTTGATAGACCAAATCTCTTTCCATGAACCTAACTCCCTTAGTCTCCTACACGCTTCTCGCGTCTGTCATATCCTTCCTTACCTCAAAGCTGCTGGCCACTCGTCCGTGGGGACCTATCTGCGTTACCGTGGGACGATCAATAAGGTGAGTTTATGATTGACTGGTATTGCACCAAGTTAGGCAGGCTCAAAAATAGAATGTAGAAAACACCACCTGTCGTAGCATCGCTTTCGCCGGCTCATGTCGCTCTCGCATTGTGCCGAGGATTACGTGCATCTGTTTGTTGATTAATCGCACCTAGTCAATATGGCTCAATTCCCAAATGGTTATTATTGACCTGTTGAAGATTATAGGGAATTTAGTCTGGTTTACGGCCGATGTTTTTTCTTATACTGAATGAATCTTGAAAGATTGAGACTGGCCTCCTCAGCCCGGATACGCAGCTCAGCCGACTTCCGCTTGTCCACTTGCTTGACCATGGCCTTAACCTTTTGCATTGTTGCTTCTAAGTGTTGCAGGAAGTTGTCCTTCCAAAACACCCCCTTGTCGTTTGCGCTATTCTCATCACCGTAGATATCAAACAATTGGTTGAGTGCCTCAACACATTCTCCAGCCGGAGTTTCGGGCAGCGAAGTAACCACGGTAACGAGAAACACGCCTATTTCGCGGTTCATGGTAACTGGTGCCGGGTCGAGAGCTAGCTGACCAAGGACTCCTACACACTTCACACCGAGGCTTTGGAACGGGTCTTCTGGGTTTGCATCCAAGCTCTTAGACGCGTGATACAGTGAAATGAATTTCTGGTGCTCATCTCCGCTTAGAAACGGTTTCTCGTGCTGGGTCCGAGCAATAGCCCATGCAAGACTCGTCACGATAGTAGCCAAGTCCACGTCTGACGTATTACTAGCTAGCACGGGTGCCACAGCATCCTTCCAGATGAAATGTGCCACCGGTGTCCATGCTTGTAATATAGCGCTATTTGCGCCTTCACTGAAGTCGATGCAGCTCACTGTCCATGCGATATTGCTAAGCGCAGTCAGCGTATGGGCACGAATCAATACCGATACCTCGTCGTCTCCGTGGATAGTCCGGAAAAGGTTCACTGTTTGTGGAATCGCCCTCTGCAACAGTTCTTTCAATGTTGGCAAATCGTCGATACCGGAGGGCCCGTCGATGTTGTCGTCTGCACCTGCCACCATGTCCATATCGGCTTCCATTTCGTCTTCAGCCATCTCATCATCCTCCCCAACTAATATATCATCGTCGGCAAGATCGCTATTCCCGTCGGTATCCATGTCATTATCCTTGTCATTGAGCTCTCCCTGAGCTTCTTTATTTGCTCGTCTACCCTTCCCAAGAGAATCCTTGAGCGTTGTTCCAATAGAGGCCAGGACTTCAAGTGCTACCTGCAGAACATCTGCCGAGTTTATCGAGACGTGGCCGTTTACCACGTTATCATTCAAGCCGGTATACCGCTCCAAGGTCTGAGAGAGAGTAGGAACAAGGACAGCGTCACAAGCACCGCCTCTACCTTGGGTCCGATCATTCCACTCCATGGCGGAGAATACGTTATGGAGCACACCGCAAGCCAGAACTGCTTCGAAGCCGTCGCCATTTTTAAAAGTAATCAAGCGCTTATAGCACTGGTTTGTGTCGTCGTTGAGTATGGCGTCAACGAAATAACGGTTATCCTCGGATAACGTGATCATGCAAGAGAGTACGCTCTTCAATGCTGTTGCCGTGATGGAATCAGTCGATATCAGTGTGAAGAGGAACTGCAGAATCTCCTCGTTCTGGCTGACAGCGCCAAGTGCTTCATTTTGAGCCGCTGCTAAGGCAGCTATGAGCTCGGTGAGTGCTTCGGCAATACACCAGGTGAAACTTTGCTCTGCTCTCGTCCTCTTGATGAAAACTGGGCTTTGTGAGACAAGAGCCTCAGTGATCTGCTCCAGATATCAGTCAAAAATATTGTATGAAGGACGAGATGCCAGATATTCCTTAGTACCTTTGCGGAAGCATGTTGGATAGCAGTCAGTAAATCAACCCGATACAAATGGACACTGAAATCAGCGTCTTCCTCGGCGGTAAGAACCCGAAGGATTTCCCAACCAGCGGCCCTGCTCTCCAAACTCGCGTCGGTCAGGGTCTCAGTCAACAGAACATGAACGATCTGCTCTCTCAAGAGCAACTTTCGATACTTGGTGTCCTGCACTATATTCGCAATGGCGCTGGCGGCGGCGGTGCGGTTCTTGGGACTGGAACTCTGTAAGTTCTTGAGAACGGGTAAGATACTTTGCTCTCGGATGACAGCTAGCTCCGGATCCGAAGGTGGCTTCACGGGCTTTGCGATGGGATCGGCGCGCAGGCCGGCATTGGCTCTATTGCGCCTAGACTTTGCCATCTTTCTACCCAGATGTACTTGGAAACTCTAGAGTAAACCGAACTTGGGAGACTATTTCCATGTGGCAAAGTTAATACTGGCGATGCTTTGGAATCGGGATCGCAGTGAATATTGAAGGTCAAACCCGGAAAAATTTCCGGGGTCAGGGACAACCCCACATTTCTACAGTGCACTACTTACTTCGTACAGTGGCTAGTTACTGGTACCTATAAGTAACCTGCACCACTATAAGTGCCAGGTATCAGGTACCTACCTGTGCCCAATGAGACAACGATGACAACCCCTCCAATAATTACTTCGCAAAGCGCATGACACCCTGGGCACATCCAGGCAGGTACGATGTAACACGCACCCCGTTAATTCATATCCCCAAAAAGTAAGGCACCTTATGCGCTTCGTGCAGTCCGATAGGCATTGGACGCGCCTCTCTCCTTCGTCACTGGTGCTTCCTGGTTCCCATCACCGGCTCGTACCGTCGCTGTCCGGTGTCCGGATCGCAATAGGTATGTGAAATGCCGGGCTACAAGTTCGCGAAACCGATGACAATCACATATTATCCAGCCCTGCGCCATTGTCACTAATACGGAAGGCCCTTGATGTTTAGATGGAGGAAGATGCCGAGCCTCTTCATGAGTGATGAGGAGCTTGGCAAGAAGGACGATGACCATCAGTCCCTTAAAGGCGCCAGCCGCCGGTCATCGTCTTTCTGGCAGTCCGCCCGAGGCCCGCCGCGACGCTCGCTCAAGCGCATCGCTGAAGCTATCGTCTTGGCCGTCGTCTTCTACCTATTCGTCCACAATCTTCCTGTACTTGGCCCTAATGAGCGCATGCGCCGTCCTACATATCCGCCGTCCCATCTCGAGCAGGACCTGCGCGCTCCAAACCATGACTCGCAGGAGCACCCGCAGGCGCATGCGGTGAATACAGGCGAAAGGCACTTCAACGGTCCCCTCAAGTTTAACAGCCTCGGTAAATCATTACAGGCCACCTCGAGCATGTGGGGAGAAGGCTTGACTAGCAAAAATGTCTTATTCACGGCAGCCAGCCTCCAAAGCGCCGCGACTCTTCTCCCAATGGCATGCCAGATGGGAGCAGGCTTAAAGAATCACGTACACTTCGCGCTCCTTGGTCGGAGCAGCATAACCATGCAGCAACTGCGCGGCGTTAACGGGATCGACAGTTCTTGCGCAGTCATATACCATGGTATTAGCGCCTCAAAACTTCCCATTCATATGTGCGCGACATGGCTGATCGATTTCAGATGCCCGCCCGGATTATGCCGCGATCTCGACAGATGACAGGCTAGAGAAGACGGTCTCGCGCGGGTTGTGTATGTAGGCCCGACGGCATTGTTAGTTGTCTATTAATAGGAACACTGACAGACTCTATCTAGATCACATCGACACATACCTCCATCCGCAAGTCATTATTGCAGATGCGTCAGATGACGAAGAGGGCTTTTTCACACGAGGTGTGAAACAACACGTGAAAGTGTCTAAGACCACCTTGATAGGACTGCCTCAAATGGCAGCGAAGTCCCTCAGTTGGATAACGAAGCTTGATAGTGCAGCATTACGAAGTAAGGTGCCTTTATTTCATAGCACACTGCCACTTTACTGATGGGCTCCGCAGTGTGGAATAATTTCAATATCGATATCTTGATTCAAGCCACTCCTGGCTCTTCGGGCGGCCTGATAAGGCTACTAAGATCTCTCGGCTCAGCCGACTATGCTTCAAGCTCTATCCCGCATATTACCATCGAATTTCCTCATCATGTTGACCCATCCGTCGAGAAGTTTCTGGATTCGTTCGAGTGGCCACCCTCAAATGTGAATAATCCGACTAATGAGCGCTATCTATCTCTTAGACACCGACTCTCTGGACGAAAGCTAACGGAAGAGGAAGCGTCAACGCGGTTTCTTGAGTCTTTCTGGCCCACACAACCGCAACAGTCGCACGTCCTCGTACTTTCACCCAATGTCGAACTTGCGCCCCAATTCTTCCACTGTAAGTTTTGAAATGTCTAGACAGCATCAATAACTCTAACTGCCCATTGATAGACCTCAAATACTTGCTGTTCGAGTATTACTACTCCAGGGCTGCTATTACCAATAGGTGGGGTCGCCACCTCTTCGGAATTAGCCTAGAGCAGCCCCTGCATGGCTTGGATGGCAAAACAATAATAACCCCTCCATTGTTCAAACATCCGGAAGATGTCAATAATCAAGTTGGCGGAGCTTCAACCCCCTTTCTGTGGCAAGCACCGACTAGCAATGCGCTACTTGTCGTCGGGGACAAGTGGATGGAACTTCACGACTTCGTCTCCAGAACGACGCAAGCAACAAATAATCTTGATGTCCTGCCTGAGGTTATTTCAGAGAAATTCGTCAGCAAACAATATCCGTCCTGGGTGGAGCACGCCCTGAGATTGGCCCGAGTCAGGGGCTACTCGTTTCTGTACCCTGGGAATGTGGTTGCAGGGCATTTAGCCACCGTACACGGTGAACTGTACAATATACCAGAGGAATATGCCGACGGGGGCCGCTCAGAGGTATCATCCCCCAATGATGAGGAGATTGAAACAATCAGGCAAAATGTCCGAGCGGCACCCGAGACCCAGCTGTCTTCATCACACCTGCTGGAGAGCCTCCCGAATAATGGTGATCTCTGGCCGCTGAGCGCGTTGCCAATGGCAGACTGGGAGGGCACTGAGGTTGACCCGCAGGATTTCCGCACGCAAGCGTACGATTTTGAGCTCGCATTTAAGAGCCAAGTTGGCGGTTGCGACGTTAAAACTGAAGAGACACAGAAGCGTTATGAGCCAATGTCAGCGCAGGATTTATTCTGCAATGTTCCATAATGGTTGAGTCTGGCTACGAAAGGGGGCTGTTCCACGTTTTAGGTTGCGAAGAGCTGTTGGCGTATTGAATCGCTTGACGAGATTCCAGGCGTTTGCGTGTGTGACTATAGCATACTATGTACATTAAATGCGTGCTGCTTGGCCTCCTTTTCACATCAAAGTTGTGAGTCCCATTTTGATTGTCCCGGCTTGCTGTAGCTTGCAGAGTGTGATGTTTATATCGTAGCATTTGATTAGGTTGTAGGCGGCACTCGCCGCTTCATCTGTGCTGATTGTGCTAAGTCGACAACTAGTAAAGCTACGCAGGCCCCGAAAATGGAGAACGCTATGAAAGACATTACGAACTGCGGGGGTCATTTGGTCAGTAGGTTATTACCTTCCGCACTCTCGTTTTGTGTCTCAATTTCATTCCTGATTCTGGTAGAGGTTGGAAGAGCTGGGTGAGTGGATTATGGTGTGCGTGTGTGTGGAAAGAGGCAGAGAGGCGGGGGATGGGAAGCAACTATACCTGTGTTCGCCAGCCGCTCTGGACAATGGCCATCTTCCGACTAAACTTGTTAATGGTCTTAATGTAGTTCCCCAGGCCAGCTACAAGACAGGCCACTGAGAGGAGCCAGAAGATCCAACCCAGGGGCTTTGCGATCTTCCGCTCAAGCGCCGTCGGGGCCGAGCGTAGATGAAATGACAGCGCGATGGCGACTGCAACTACAGCCATGTAGATGCTCAGTCGGAGGGAAGCGAGGAAGGCTGCAGCGGGTTTGTTAATTGAGAGTCTTCATCGGCTCTGAGTTCTTGATACATTGCTTTTTTACCGCATCATGGTGATGTGCTCAGTGAGTGAGTAAGGTGATGCAAAGCTCGTACTTACTTCGCTCGTTGGCGCAGTGATCTCGCGCATCGCTGTTCTCATTGTCGAACATCAGCGGGCCCAGTGGCGGGAACGTCGCGAATGTGTTGGGGCTCGTGACCCCCGGCTCGAAGTCACCTACCTCGACCGGGGCGTAGAAGGAGACCGAACCGGGCCACCAGGAGGACCGGGCGGCGCTATCTTCCGGATCGCCCGGACAAGTCGGCATTGGCGCCTTCTGCGTTGGACACGCTAACCCGGTATGTATGCTACGTTTCCTTCTGTCTTAGTCCGTACACAGAATGGGGAAATAGTTTTACAAGAAGGACTTTCATGATGAGTCAGTCCTCGTCAAATCGAGTGATGTAGTACCCGAGAGAGCATTCCAAGATGCATGATGATGCTGTCGATATTGAAGTGGGGGTAGCCGCTGAAAGCTGAAAGGGATACCTTAAGTACCTACCTGAACCCACACTGGAGGGTTGGTGTGGTGGCACGGCCGCACGGGTGAGAACGGCTGCCAATTGAATGCATTAGCGAGGCACTACGCACTAATCCATAGTATTACGTACAGGCCTTGCAGCACAAATGTCCACAACATGTTTTATTACCGGGATGTCATATGATTGGTCTGCTTTGGATCTGAAGCTGGGCACGCTCGGAATTACCTATGCCAAGACTCACCTAGTCGCGTTTGGGATAGGCACTGATCATGAACTCTGAACTTACTCTGAAGATGGTAGGTATCCACAGACTTCGTACCAAACCGTCCGACTACCCAGGACGTGTCGACACGTTAAGTACTGTTACCTTCATACCTACACCATCGTGAACTGAGAGCTGCCTGTAATTCCAGGTATCCAAAGAACTACGTTTCGTACAATGTACGCGTACTGGAGTCAAAATACGTAGCAGGCGGGGGAAGAGAATGCCCGGTCAATCGTCAACAATGGCCTTCGCCGTGTGATTCATCGTTACCTGGGCTGCACATCCATACCCAAGTCCATCTAGTGCGACATTGCAACAAGGCTGGCCTACGCGTCACTAGTGGCGACCCCCTATCTAGCGTAGATAATCCGGCGGCGCGCTCAGCTAAATTTTGCCTACATCGCCCAACCCAGTACATACATACATACTCAAACTACCGTCAGGTAACCCAGTGTTGGGCCATACGTGGACGTCTATTGCCGATTGCTGTTGGCGGCGGCGCATACAGGTTTACGTTACAGATTCCTCATCTCACCCCCGTATACCAGCGCCATCCCAACCCGGAGCCTAGCCGGACAGTGAGCGTCTCGCTCGACATGACGAGCCCGAATCCAATACCTACGGGGCGGGCATCGGGGGTCAATCTGGGCACGTCTTTTACTGCTGGCTCGCCAATTGCGCAGTCAATTATTGCTAGTGATCTAGCGGAGTACTCCGACGATGGAGTAGTCGACGACGATCTCTCCGACGGTGAACGAAGAGACGGGAAGGGCAATAATGGGCCAGTTCTGTATAAGCAGCCCACCGGCGTTGCCTTCGATTACAGGCGCCCGAGCATGGTGAACGACCCGCTTGTGGAACCCGTGCTCACGAGGGAAGAAGTGCAAAGATCCCGGGACGCCGAACGCAGCCTCTTGAGGGACAACCACCTGCTGCCGCCGAAGCACCTCCTACCGCGGAAACGAGGCTTCTTCTCGAAGTTATATCGCACTCTCTTCAGCACCAAGGTTCGAAAGACGTCTCATGACGAAGAGGTGCCCACACCCAGGTTCGAACCGTCTGAGACTTCTCCTCTGCTAGCCGGTACAACTGGCGGGACTACACCGGATGTCGACAATTTGGATGCGCAGTGGGAAGATGCCGTGGCTCATGGCATCATCGAAACCACGTGGCGGAGAGAGGCCAAAACCATCGCCAGCTACTCACCACCCTTGATCCTAACCTTCATGTTGCAATACAGCATAAACCTCACCAGTGTATTCACTGTCGGCAGGATCGGAAAGGTAGAACTAGGGGCGGTCACTTGTGAGTTAGCATATCGGGGTCGACTTCCTTCTTGTCAGGATAAATGCTAACGCGTGCTAAGTAAGTACAATGACTGCCAACATCTTCTGCTATGCCTTCTTTCAGGGCCTTGCAACGAGCCTTGATACTCTGTGTGCCCAGGCGTACGGTTCTGGCAACAAACACCTCGTAGGTCTACAGCTGCAACGTATGACCTACTTCCTGTGGCTACTAGGCATCCCTATCGCCGTGCTGTTCTTCTACGCCGGGAATATTCTCCAACACATCGTGCCCGAAGCCAGATCGGCCGAGCTAGCCGGTCTCTATCTTCGCATTGTTATTCTTGGCATCCCCGGGTACGCCGCCTTCGAAGGTGGTAAACGATTTGTACAGTCACAGGGCCTGTTTGTAGCCACGACCTACGTCCTGCTTATCGCCGCTCCTATTAACATGCTTCTGAACTGGATGCTAGTCTGGCATTTTGATCTGGGCTTCGTAGGTGCTCCCATAGCCGTGGCATTTACCCAGACTCTGATGCCCGTCTTACTCGCCTTGTATGTGACATTCGTCAAGGGGTCGCACTGCTGGGGAGGGTTCTCCCGGAGGTCCCTTACCAACTGGGGTAAGACAAACAACTCCATTCGTAGACCTTGATATTGACACGGACATTGACGTTTTCTGTAGGCCCGATGATCAGGCTGGCGATACCGGGCATGATCATGGTCGTGGCTGAGTGGTTGGCTTTCGAGATTCTCACTCTTGTCTCCAGCCAGTTTGGAACGTCCTATCTCGCAGCACAGAGTATCCTGGTGACGATAACCTCGACCATGTTCATGATCCCATTCCCGGTATCGATTGCGGCTTCGACCCGTATCGCCAATCTGATAGGAGCAAAGCTCGTCAGAGCGGCCAGAACATCGGCCAAAGTTGTGAGTCTATAATGCGCATCTGTCTCGCAGCGGGCAGCTAACTTGTTGCAAAGGCATTCTTCGGTGGTTGTATCATTGGATTGTTTAACTTCACTCTGCTCTCGAGCCTACGGTTTCAGCTTCCGCAGCTATTCACACAAGACGAAGAGGTTATCGCGATTGTCGCGAGAGTCTTACCATTGTGCGCGGTGATGCAAATATTCGATGTGCTGGCGGCCATCTCTCGTAAGTGCTGTTTGGTGTTACCTCCGTCGATAGAGAAAATTCTGTGATTGCTGACTGTCGATCGCCGAAGATGGTCTTCTCCGAGGAATTGGTAAACAAAGCTTTGGCGGTTACGCGAACCTGGCGGCGTACTACGTTATCGCAATGCCCATCTCATTCATCGCTGCATTCGTGTTTGAGCAGAAGCTGCTGGGATTGTGGTTTGGGACGACAATTGGATTGTGTCTGTAAGTTGAACCCCAGATCGACGTCCATCTCTTTCAACCCGCTCAAGGTGAGGATTCTAACCGGCATGCACACAGGGTCGGCCTGGTTGAATACTGGTACTGTTACACCCGGGATTGGGAACTGGCCGCTTACGAAGCTGAAACCCGTAATACGGCCGGTTGAGGTCTTGCGGTTCAGTGGGGGTTTCTCGCTACCAATTGTCCAAGGCGCCCTTGATGATGCGTACAGCAGTCAAGGAGCGCCTCTCTCGTCACATTATTGCAGGTAAGCATTACACTGCATCGCATTGCGATCTTGGCAATTTATCTCACCGACATGACGACAGACGCCGACGCTACCGAAGATGCCGGCAGATCCGAATTTTGGTTTCTTCTTCCTAGAGATAGTTAGCATTGCACGTCAAGCGCCGACTAACTGATTGTCTTTACCTACACTAGACTTCCTAGACAGATAATATACTCCGTATTGTTGAGGTCTCAGTGTACTTCGTACTTGGTACTGTAACGTCCGATCGGGCATCTACCTAATTCGGGCATGACCGACGCTGTGATCTACATACCAGCGTATCATCCCTATCCCACCCTTCCCTCGGCCATCCCGTCGTCTCGGGATTTTCGATGGTTCATACAATGTATGTAGATAGTCCGTACCTACTGCACCTATTTCATGTGATTTAACTACACAAATGAATTACACATCGACATCCCTAGCGTCTAAAGCAGTTGATAAGGACTCGCAACTCACAAGATGCCCATGTCCTTCATTGACTCTAGAGTCATTGTTGACTCAGACTGACAGTGTTTGCTATCCATGTATCACCCGCTTACGCAAGTGGTGACTACCGGTAGCAGGTAGATAGGTAGGACCTGGTGGCTGGCGCACATAGTTACACTTCTTTGCTGTTCAGTCGCCGTGACGCGGCGGTTATTGGCGTTGGCTATCCGCTGCATTGAGACGGGAGGCTTGGAAGAAGAAAGTATTGAGCAGCTGGAGCGCCTGAAAGACCCTGGGCAGGCAATTTGGTTCTCCAGTGGTCTGGAGCCCTTCCCATGTTACTAGTTACCGTACAGCGGCAGCGGAGCAATTCCGACAGAACGTCTCGGATTTTGTACCTACCGGTACTTGTTGGGAACCCAATGAGAGGCGTGAAGATCCCTTGCGCGATGCATGATGCACTACCTACTCCGTACATAGGCTGTATCTGCCTGTAGGTAGGCTATAAGAGGGCCAGATCTCCTCCCGCTTAGCCTGTGTCACTATTAGACCGCCCGGGCGAGTACCTACTGTGTCACAGCCTATCCTTCTGGTCAAGAATGATGGTTTGACAAGCGACGGCGGGGTCCGGGACGATGGGGTGGCTGAGCGACGGTATGCCCGAGGGGGTTCGGAGTTTATGTTATAGCGGTATTCGCGTGGTATCAGTGCCGGGACGGTACCTAACTACACTGCCTAGGTACGCTAAGAAAGCCCCTCCATGGCAGGAATTAGGGGTTTATTCCAGGTAGTCCAGGCAGTGTGCGTCTGCCCAATTGTGAGCCCGAGCCCCCGCAATGAGCTGCCTTGATGGATCTCCCCAACCACGTCACGTAGGTACTTAGGTAGGTAGGTATTACCGTATTAGACCCGACTGCTGGACGGATCCCGAGTTCTGAAAAGTCGCGCCTTTTGCTCCTCGTCTCCCTCCTCTCTGTCCCCCCAGATTCCACAATCGACGCAAACACGAGGCCAAAATGTCCTACACAAGCACAGTAGCACAGACTGCTCCCTCCGCAGAGGCAATCCTGCGTTTATTCCCGGACATTGACACGAGCTCGGCCGAGCTTGAGGGACACGATGCTGAGCAAATAAGGTTGATGGACGAGGTGTGCATCGTGCTCGACAACGATGACAATCCGATAGGCACTGCGAGCAAGAAGCTGTGTTAGTTTCGATCTGGGCCCTGCCAACTCTCCACGCCAACTGTGCTGGTGCTAGGTGCTAACCCGAGGACCGTCCCCAGGCCACCTTATGACCAATATAGAGAAAGGCCTGCTTCATCGGGCTTTCTCGTGTTTCCTCTTCGACGACCAGAACCGCCTACTCCTCCAACAGCGAGCCACTGAAAAGATCACATTCCCGGACATGTGGACCAACACATGCTGCTCACACCCGCTTGGCATTCCTGGCGAGACTGGCTCTAATCTCCCTGACTCGGTTGATGGCGTCAAGCGTGCCGCTCAGCGCAAACTCGACCAGGAACTCGGCATTAATCCCGAACAAGTCCCCTTTGAGGACTTCCGCTTTTTAACTCGCATTCACTACAAGGCCCCCAGCGATGGGAAATGGGGCGAGCATGAGAGTGAGCTTGTGCCCCTTGGGAGTGATGGCTTGGTCCGGGCTACTAATGGCCGAACTAGTTGACTACATTCTTTTCATCAAGGCCAATGTTGATCTCAATGTTAACCCGAACGAAGTACGCGATACCAAATACGTTACCCAAGATGAGCTCAAGGCTCTCTTCAAAGACCCTATGCTGAAGTTCACACCTTGGTTCAAACTCATCTGCGAATCAATGCTCTATGAATGGTGGAGCAATCTCGATTCCGGCCTCGAAAAGTACACCAACGAGCAAGAAATCAGACGCATGTAGACATCCACCGCGGCGAGCCGTGCAAGCTAAATGAAGAAGAAAATGTTTACAGGAAAAAATGATTGAGCCCGGCAGGAAAGATAGGGATGACGTGGAGCTAGAGAGCGGGAGGAATAAATGGGCCAGTTACTGGGTAGCGATGAAAGGTATTCTGGTCAGGCTTGGCCAGTGATGCTACCTACCTAGATATTCGGCCGGTGATTCGCAGAGGAATCGTTCGTTTCACCGATGCAGAAGGCTGAATGACTGTGAATCACGCCATAAGCGCAACACAAAGCATCCAGATAAGCCAACGAGCGTTTGTTTTGTGCGGCGGCTACGACTTGGCTAACCAATAGAACGAGACTTTTCATACCCCCAATTGAGCATCCAGGCTTCTGCAGCTCGAACGTCCCACGGTGATCACTGATACCCGCTCCCAACTGGTGTTGTCCAGATCATGAAACCCGACGGAGCGGTGTCCTCGCGTACTGTACCGAGAGCATGACGACAGACGGTGATGAGGTGAACCGCTACCTACGTTAACCTCCTGTCCAGCCAGAAGCAGCTAGGCCCCGGGCGGTCAGCAGTGAACACATGCACTCCGGGTTGCGAATTGAAGAATGACATCAATACGTCCGTACTTCAAGTGTAATCCCAAGACCTCCGCCTGAAGAAAGAGAAAGGGATTGCTTGTCTGACTGGCTGAACTCTGGAGATCAATAAGCAACCCCACACGCCGTCTGACTCGGACCGGGGAAGGATTGTCTGCTTGGATGCTACCGACTTTTCCAGGTGCATGCATATGCCAGCGGTCCTGTGTGCTACCGGTAGCTTACCCATACCTAGGCATA
Organism: Xylariaceae sp. X802; assembly: GCA_028637635.1. Classification (NCBI taxonomy): domain Eukaryota; kingdom Fungi; phylum Ascomycota; class Sordariomycetes; order Xylariales; family Xylariaceae; species Xylariaceae sp. X802. Next base: position 57,063 of record JAJFDH010000057.1, on the reverse strand, counting down.
CCCATACCCATTCCAACCTCACCCAACCAGCCTCAGTCCTAGATAACAACGTCCCCCAATCCCACCCGCGGATACACTACATAGCGCACTATGTAGTCATGCCCGCGGGACAGGCTCTTGTCGCTCTCCGCCTCGGCGTCTGGCCAGGCCCGATAAGCTGGGTCCTTGCCGCACTGTGGCCGTGACACGTAGAAGACGCAGGTAAGCATAGCGCGAGGCCAGGGCGGCCCTTGGCGTGCATGGTAGAATCTGGCGATGGCCTCAACCAAATAGGTAGAGGGGTCTGCGACAATGAGCGAGTAGCGCAGGTCTGCGGAACGGAGTCAAGGGACATGTGCGGCAAGCAGGCGTTCGTGCTGACTCCGGCTCGGCAGCTGCTGGGAGTCGCCCAGTTGTTGCGGCTCTAGCCGGCTTGCGCTGTATTAGTACAGAATATATGCTGTATGCTGTACATAACTTGTACATAATGCAGTTACCTTTGGAGCGCCCGCATTGCATCCCGCGCCCACTGCCCAGCGCCGGCTAACACTGTGCTCGGCCTCGCTGTGCTTACCGCTCTCTCCTGACTCGATGGGGGCAGGTACGGTAGGTACATCCCCTGTACCGTGGGTTGGCTCTTGCCGCACAGAGTCTGGCTTTATCTACCGGTAGCTATCTCTACCTATCTCCATGCTTCTCTTGAATAAGAACCCAGACAGCCCAGAGACCCGCAATGCTACATTTCCTCCCCTTCTTCCTTCTGCATCGCCTTTCTCATCGTCCTTCCAGTCACAGGCTCGTCTCCAAACACCAAGAACAGTCAACCCCCTTCCAGTCACAACCCATCCCCGCAACAAACAACAACAGCATCTCTTACTCTACTTTAGTCATCCACCACTCTTACTCTTGTGACAAAGCTCCCTGGAAGGCATCATCCCAGCTGATTGCGCTTGCAAATAGCTTACAGTCCCTACTTTGCTAGGGCCGGGCCTCTTCCAACGAGATTATAAATTGTTGTGTTGTTCCTGTTTCTCGATCCTGATACGCCAGTCAACCAAACCAAGCTTGTTCTAATACAAAGTTCTCCATTCTCCCTCGTTCTTTTTCGTGCTCACGACGTCATCTGTGACGACGGCACCTCAGTATAACCCTTCAAGTTATTTAAGGCCACCCACGGACACATCGATATTGATGTCTGTTATCCTTCGAACGAGCCTCAATTGCCTATCGCATCCAAATAGATTTATGCCTATCACCAGAAGTCAACTCTCTAGAGTCCATACTGGGGATAGTATACAGAATATTAATTCTACGTAGAGTGAGTAAAACATGCAAACAAACAAAAGCAAAAACGATGGGCACATGTCAAATTAACGTCAAAGCTTGTTGGTTACTAATGAATCACTCGACGTGCTCTGCAGTCGGTCAGTCAGTTTAGACGTTAGTCAACAACCAAGTTCTCAACGCATCCAACATGGCGCACGTAAGCAGTAACGCCACCTTTGTTGAGTCGAAGAAGAGACGTTCTCTTGTCCCTGAGAAGTGGGAGGATCAAGTTCGTGCTATTGGCATCTCAGAGTGCAAGGGGGCAGCGCTATCGCTGGCGCAAGCCTTTGCTACTGACGAGCTAGCACAGTATCTCCTTGATGCCGAAGACGTCGATGGCGGCGAGACGAAATGGAAGCTCCACGTCGACCTCTTCAGTTACATCGTGGCCGCTCACTGCTACAAGGGCATCGTAACGACGATCGGGCCAGACTACGAGGCAGTAGCACTCTGGTGAGTGAGACATGAACCAACCTAACTCCCCTCATGATGTTTATAGTCTGCCGTGACCAAACCGAGCCGCCGCTAACGCTTGACGATTCAGGATGCCGCCCGGCAAGGATTCAGATGATTGGCTGACTATCCTGCGCAGTGGTATGTGGAGACTCTACTATCAACTGTCGGCTGAGGGCCGGAGACGCTACTACAACGAGCTACTGCCCGTCCTTCAACAAACAAAGCAGCAAGTCATGGGAGACAGAGATAACAACTGCTACTATCTGGTATACCTAGGTACCAAACCCAGCGGACAGCGCCGCGGCTACGCGAAGAAGCTCATCGAACATATGGCAGCCAAGGTATGTTGCGTCTCTGTCCCGTTTTTCCGTCGATCCGTCCATCGTCTATCTAACAGCAGGTGGGGGAAATGTGTCTATGTCGCTAACGAGTGAATCGCATTGATAGGCCGATGCCGAGGGCCGTGCCATGTATCTTGAGGCGAGTTCTGACAAGAACGCGGCATACTACAAGAAGTTCGGGTTCGAGATCAAGCGCGACATCTATCTGGGTGCTGACATTGCGGCTACTACCAGTAACTCTGCCGACGCTGCTCGCGCGCCTGCCGTGCCCGTGCGCCTCATCATCATGGTGCGCGAGCCGCGCAAGCTGTCGCTCGCCCATTCAATTCCCATCAAACTTCACAGCGGCTTCTCGCAGAGAGTGTTGTAAGGCAGCAGCAGCAGCCTCAGGGAGAGGGGCCCGGGGAAGGGAAGGAGGAAGCGGGGATCGTCGGGCCCTGAGAGGAAGTAAAGGATCATGCTGCTGCTGATGATGACATTGACATGACAGTCAGGATGCGTCGCCACGCTCGTGCCTTTGCCTCGTGCACCTCTCTAGTGCCGAGACATTGTTCACATCTTCGTGGCGATGGACACGTGTGTGTGCGTGTGTGTGTGCACCAACTATGTGTCCACACACCCCCTTACTCGAGTGAAGCGCTGACGAGTAACGAAGATGACGGATCGGATCGGATCAGGGGTGGCATCGTAGCGCTTTGATTTCCTGCGTTTGATTTTGCTGCGTTGCTTTTTATTGCATGAGTGCTTATGCGCTCTCTACCTCGTGTGTGTTGCTCGCTCACTGCATATCACTAGTGTTGCCATCATGCTCAACGCCAATACTAACAGAGCAGAAGGAGACGTTGAGGGGGTGTTTCAACAACATGGGTTCATTGCCACAATGGGTCGATCAACGAGATATATGACCCCTGTCACTCGTTTAACAACTTCTAGGTAGCTCGGCTTAGCTTAGCCTAATAACGTATACACATTGAAGTCTTTCACTTTCTTGCTCCGCCAGATCAATCCTGAAACCCATCGAACAATCCCTTGGTCCTATGCCTAGCCGTAAAAGTCTGCTATGCTTCATGATCAAATTTCGGAAACACCACGCCAACGCCCCCATGCCCATTCAGAGTATAATTCTCTTACTCCGTAGTAGTCGCACCCGACAAGACAATATGCTGTTGATTTTGCCTGCACACATCGCATTTGGCTGATGCATAGTGTTTATTTCTAGCACCCCCTACCCCGTCCGTGTATCTAGTTATGCTCCAAGATGGCGAACGTTTCGTCATCCATGGTAGTGTAGATGGTCCCATGGCTCAGCAGCTCCTCGGCGCCAGTCATGACATCCTGTATAGACATAGCAGCCTCGCGCGCAATGAGCTGCATGTGGATGCCGTCGGTCGGGTTACCGTTTCGCGAAATGCAGTCGTATATCTTCCTCGCCTTGGCCGAAAAGCCCTTAAACCTGCCGTCCTTGTCATCGCCCACGAACATACTGTCGTGGCTGGTAGTCACGCCCGTCATCCCTCCGCCGCCATCGCCGCCGCCGGGCGCGCCGCCGCGCGTGAAGAACAGGTGCACGTACGTCGCCTCGAGAAGATGGTAGTTGACCTCGTTGAAGTCGCGCAGGGGCTTGATGACGTGGGCGCCGATGTGGCGCTTGTTGCTGAAGGACTTCAGCCGGCCCCAGACGCGCACGTAGTCCTCTTCCTTGAACGACGCGGACGACTCGGCTGAGTCCTGCTTGTCGGCGTCTAGCCACTGCTTTACCTCGATGACGCCCGTCCCGTCGTCGATCTTGTAGGTGATGTTTGTGGTCTGCGGGCTTATGGCCCGCACCATGCCCACTACTGTTACTTGCTTCACGTCCAGGCCGTCGATTCGGAAGGAGGCGTCGCCGGCGAAGGCGGGCTCTGCGTCGATTATTTGCTTGATGGTTACGGGTCGGAGGGATTCGTCGTTGATTGGCTATTGGATTTCGGTACGGGTTAGCGACTTGTGCTGCTGTTTCTCCCGTCATGGGACATGGTGGTTGTGGGTGGCATTTCGAATGCGCTGAGTGAACTAGACTTGAATACCTTCACGCCCGACTGGCTGCCGCCCTGGGAACTGTACATGAAACCACCGCCATCTTCACCGCCCGCGCCGCCGTAGGATGTTGTTGAGTACCCGCCGTATGCTGTGATGAGAGATCTTGTCAGCCATGAGGATCCGTGTGCTTGATTTTGGGGATACATGCCGCTCATTGTGAATTTTCTTTGGGGGTGTGTTGGTGTCAGTCTGTGAAGTCTGAGTGGGTGGATGAGTAGGTGGGTATGGAAGTTGACTGGATACCTAGATAGACGCGTTGATGAAGTTTCCGACGCGACTTGGATAGATTAGGACCAGGCATTCTCATTAATAACCGGCACGTAACTTTATTAGTTGGGTCCACGGATTACTATCTCGGCCCCCCACCAATAGATAGCGGGGTAGATAACTCGTGCCTACCACTGTACATAACAGTAAGTAGAGACTTACACTACCTAATTTTGGGTATCTGCTATGTAACTACCATGTAGAAGGTTGTCTTCCGTATTCGTACATACGAAGTACAGTGCACTTATACGTGCCTTGACTCTTTACCTGGGTGCCTGCGCGGGTCTTTATTAATAGTGATCATTTAGAGAAGTTTAATGTACCTAGTGTACCTAGGTATATGTAGTGTAGTACTGTAGGTACATACTTGGTACCTTACTTGGGATGTCTGATAGGAGGGTACATCATGCACAGATTGGCCGCCATAATGCAGAGAACTGAGATGTCTCGTATCAAATACTCATTTACTACCAGGTACTAGATAACCAATTGGTAGGCCGTTTGCATGAAATAAAGGCAACATATCAGGACGACGATGTTCAAGCCTTGAGATTCATCACATGCTTCGTTGTTTTGGCTTCGATGTATTTCGGCTTCGATGTATTTCGGCTTCGACGTGCTCCGGCTTCGACGTGCTCCGGCTTCGACGTGCTTCGGCTTCGACGGCCGGGACAACAAGGTGGCTAGCCCTATCTAGTCTAGAATGCTCCTATTCCGTACTAGAGCCCTGGCATTAACTAATCAAGCCTCGGTACGTGATAATGTGCACACGTAAGATGTACTTTACGCGGTAAGCCACTGTCCATGCAACTGCGGTACACCCGCTTCGCAAAGACTTGCACCTGTCATTCATCAACGGCAATCAGTATCAGCATCTTACTCTGCGGCTCTATCTTCTTCCATTCACATCTTTTCTCGCACCCCCCATACCTTCCCATCCACTCATCCCTCACAAACCCGCCACTTCACGTTGATCGACACTTTCACCAACCCCGACTCGACCGTATCCTACACATATCGCTACGTGGGGTGAGGCACCACCAACATGTCTCCCTCATCGCAATCCGCAATCACCCCAGTCATTCCATTAGCCAAAGGAGCCGTCCTGTTTCCCGGCTCCGTCTTACGCATTCCTGTCTCGCCGAATCGTTCCGACATACCGGCACTCCTTTCCAATGTTTACACCCGTGCCTCGAAGGGCTCGAAACGAGTTGATCAGATCCCCATTGCCTGCGTGCCTCTCAACTCGCCCCTACTTAGCCGCCGAGGACAGCTTCTGCTTGAGAAGAACTCTGAAGGACACGGTGAGCCGCCAGAAGCCGATAACAAAAACTTGCGAAAGGATGGATTGTACGGCTATGGCGTTACGGCAAGGATTACCGGCATCCAGGGCCAAAATGGCGCTGAGTTTTTGCTACTAGTCCAGGGGATATCGCGCGTGTCCGTTGAAAAGGTCACGCAGGACCAGCCTTTCTTCGAAGCCAAGGTCAATCCCCACACCGACACCGCTGACCAAGTTATCAACGATGAATACCAGAAGTGTTTTGAAGAACTCAAGCGCCTCTCGCGTGAGCTCATCTCCTATCTGAGGATATCAGCTTTACTCTTGTCAAGCGCCTCTGCAGGTCTAAACCCGCTTCTCTCGGCACGGCTAGAGCAATTCATTGCGAAGAAACAACCCGCGGAAGGTGGATCTCTAGCGGACTTCATGATGAATGTAGTAGAGACCTCTTACGAAGATAAGCTTCAGGTTCTAGCCGCAGTCGACGTCATGCAGCGAATGCAAAAGGTTATCGATTTGATCGAGCGGCAAGTCAACGATATCAAAGGCAGTATCAAGGTCACCAGGGTGACGAGCACGACAATACCAATCCGCATCAACCAGGAAGACATTGAGAAGATTAACAAGCAAGGCATCAAGAGGAACCGGATTCCGGGGCTTGGGGTCACAGGTTTCAACTTCAACAATGGCATGGCTGGCGGTGGCGGTGCCGAACAACAAGACGCAGACGAGCTACAAGAACTTGAGAAGAAGCTAGAGGATGCTAAGCTGCCACCCGATGCTGCTAGGGTAGCCGAACGGGAGATCAAACGCCTTAAACAGATGGCGCCCGCTCAGGCCGAGTACCAAGTCGTAAGGACTTATCTCGAGACGTTGGCTGAAATACCGTGGTCGGTTGTCACGGACGACCCCATTGGCGCTGGTACTTTGGAGGCTGCGAGAAAGCAGCTCGATAATGACCACTACGGGATAGAAAAAGTGAAGAAGCGGCTCCTCTCTTACCTCACAATCGTCAGATTAATGCAGTCTGCCAATGAGGCCGTCGATAGGCAGGTTAAAGAGGTTCAACAGGAAGCCGCTGAATTAGAATCAAGTAAGACGCCCGCGAAAGACAGTACGTCGCCTGATTCCGAGCTAGAAGAAAAGATTAAGGCGAATAGTCTGAAGGTCAAAATGCTGCAAGGCAAGCGCCGAGCTGAGAAGGCACCCATCTTACTTCTTGTCGGCCCTCCCGGTGTAGGCAAGACGAGCATTGCCCGGTCGATTGCTACAGCACTTGGGCGGAAATTCCACCGAATTTCACTTGGAGGTGTCAGGGATGAGGCAGAAATTAGGGGTCATCGCAGAACATATGTTGCTGCGATGCCTGGCTTGATTGTTCAGGGTCTCAGGAAAGTAGGGGTTGCAAATCCAATTTTCCTGTTGGACGAAATCGACAAGCTGGGTATGGCAAACCACAACGGTGACCCGTCAGCTGCAATGCTTGAGGTCCTCGACCCCGAGCAGAATCACGCCTTTAATGACCATTATGTGAACACCCCGGTCGACCTTAGTAAAGTCTTGTTTATTGCTACGGCAAACACCCTTGATACGATTCCCGGCCCACTACTGGACCGCATGGAGGTTTTGGAGTTTTCCGGCTACACGACGCTGGAGAAGCGCCACATCGCGCTACGCCACCTGGTTCCCAAACAAATACAGGTCAACGGACTTCAAGAAGGCCAGGTCAAGTTTAGTGATGAAGTAGTGTCCAAGATCATTGAGTCGTACACCCGTGAATCAGGAGTACGAAACTTGGAACGAGAAATCGGCTCCGTCTGTCGTGCAAAGGCGGTTGAGTATGTAGAAGCGAACGACCGTGGTCAACCTCAGACATACCGGGCCGATCTGAAGGTTGAGGATCTGGAAGCAATTCTCGGCATAGAGAAGTTTGAGGATGAGATTGCTGAGAAAACTAGCCAGCCCGGCATTGTGACAGGTCTAGTAGCCTATAGTTCCGGTGGTAATGGAGGCATCCTATTCATCGAGGTCCTGGATATGCCCGGCGATGGAAGTGTGGAGCTCACAGGCAATTTAGGAAAAGTGCTCATGGAAAGCGTCAAGGTCGCAAGGAGCTGGGTGCGGAACCATGCCTATGAGCTGGGACTGACCAGCGGACCGACAGACAACATCATGAAGAATCGCAGTCTACACGTACATTGCCCTTCTGGTGCTGTTCCCAAAGATGGGCCCTCGAGTGGCATGGCCCAGGCTATTGCGCTCATCTCACTCTTCTCGGGACGGCCTGTCCCGCCGACAATGGCAATGACCGTAAGTGTCGAACGAGCATCTTCTAATGAAGCACACTAATATCAGAGACAGGGCGAGTTCCAACTTTCTGGCCATGTTAAGAGAGTCGGCGGAATCAAGGAGAAGCTCATAGGGGCTTATCGAGCTGGCGTTAAAACCGTACTACTTCCTGCGCAAAACGAAAAGGACGCTCGAGAGGTCCCTGCCGAAGTAAGGGATGGTCTCAAAATCATATATGTTAGGTATGTCACAAAACACTTCCACAAGACTTGTTTTAGTTGCCGCTGACTCCTTGTAGCCACATATGGCAGGCCATCCGTCACGTATGGCCTGATGCGCAGTGGCCTCACGAAACCAACTTCCCTCCAATGCAGGCTCGCCTGTGATAGAATGGGCTCATTTTCCCAAGCAGCCTCGGGGCACTTGTAATATGAATTTCTCTAGCGCTTCTGTACATTGTCATGGCGTTTTCGGTTATGCTATCGCTTGTTTCTTGTTTTTTTTTTCCAAGGAGAAGGCCTCCTTGATTATACGTACCTCCCATAGCGGTGAGGTGCCTACTGGATAGACTAATCCACGAACTGTACATATCGAAACTCAAGGAACATCTCTGTTTAGTAGCGTTTGGCCCTACGGCTACAGCTGAGTTGTCTCTTCCAATCATTAATTAGGGTATACTATTCCAGTATCGACTGGGAAGCCTTGCATTTTGTCCATTTACAAGCTACCTGCCGGACGTCTGTTGTCCTCTGTGAACGATTACGGATAGTATCAGCGTGAAAGATGATGTTCTATGTATGTGTTTCTATTCGATTATGTAGCTAGAGTTATCACGTTAAACCTAGGTACTAGGTGTTCTCGTTCTTTTCGCTAGGGAGTCCGAGCGCTGATTGCTATTCAGGGGGCGTGTGTGGTTCGTTGGAGTAACATCACCGGGGTTGCCCAACTTGTCGCGGCGTTGCCGAGTTTAGGCAGGGCGTTCAAGTTATCGGCACGGAAGTAAGACCAGCTCGGATTTCTGGCTTCCTAGTAACAGGTATACGGTGCCTTGCGGAACTGCATTCGCTGATTGGTCTGGGAAAGAGACGGAATGCTATTCTGGATTTCAGGTTCACCGAAGTCCCGGCGTCATTGGAGGCGGTGCGAAGGCGCGGTCGGGATTGCTCTGTATTACGCGGACAGAACGAGAAGGGCTTGTCTGGTGTATCTATTCGTATCTGAGGCCATCCAAATAACCTTGTTGATACCAATGCATCTGGTGAGGCGGGTCAGGTCACTCTGGAACAGGAGTGGTAGGGCAAGGGGGCTTTGTCTCTGTCTCTGCTTGGATCAGGTCTGGTCAGGTCCCGAGACAGGCTCGTTTAATTATCCCTGCCCGGCTTGCGGGACTGAGGGAAATCCTCCGAGGCGGCACGGGGGGCGACACGAATATACATGCATGATACCTAGTTCGGAGGTGTGTTCAGTGTTGTTGCTTCACCTTACAGTGTAGTGACGAGCTGAGGAGAGTTCTATATTCGCGTGAATCTACTTTTTGCAGTTTCTGCCGGCTTTGGCAGCTTCGGGGTTCTTGGCGGAGTTTGGGTGCCTGGATATATTTACATATTACTTGTTTCTACACTGCGTGATCTACCTACGATCGATCCCGATATCAGCCCACCAGCCTCCTTACCGTTTGAGGCTCTCCGCACAATTTCGCATTGTCATCTACACTCTGTTACCTGCTACTCTAACGTAACAGTCATCGGAACATATCGACAGCGAGTGCGCTTCGTCTACGCTGTAAATACCAAGCTTCGAGCGCGACGTTACGTGGGTAGCAGACAAGAATTGTGCGAAGCCTCAAACAAGAGAGAAAAGAAAGCTGTATCCTGTATACTGCTGTGTAGCCACCAATTGTCGCTGTCCGTGTTGGCGACATATAAAGAGAAAAAGAGAGGCAGGAAAAGTGGAAAGGGGCACAAAAAAACAAGCTTGTCCGGGACGACACCTCGCTGCCTTGTAACGGCCGTAAGGATTCGGTTGCCAGTCCCCGTCACACTATCGAGGACTACCCTCTCTTAAAGAGGAGCACCACGGAACTCTCCTGTAGCTATCTTTGCTGTTGTGGTTGTTTCTTCCGCTTGCCTTTGTCTTTGTGGGATGTGGGCATTGGAAACTTGAAAGATAGGAGGTGGGTGGAGAACCTCGTCGGAAGACTGAATGTAAAACAAAGAGGGAATGGCCGTTCATACATGATGCTCTCGTAGTGCTTACGGAAGGCTCCCTCTGAAATGGGCTCGAAATGTGGGAAACAAACCCGCCCGCGGCTTGACGGCCAGTTGGACAACTTGCGGGTGTGGGAGGATGGAGCTTAGGCGTATTGTTTGTCTCTCAATACGCGACAGTAGCACGATGTTGAAGGAAGATACAGAGGGAGGGTAGTAGCCTCAATTAACGCTTTTGAGTCCCGTGAGCCGCGCCGTATGGCGACTTTATTCCATTCCTTAACCGGTGAGTGGGCAGATGGGCTAGTAGCCAGCAAGGGTTTACTGATCTACCTGTAACTCGGAAGGATGATGTTCGGTTGCCCGAGAGAGAGAGCTCACCTCCTTATTTGCCCAGCCTTAGATCTATCACTTCCGCGGGGCGGAGTCCAAGTTTCTAACAACCATTCCACAACTTACAAGATCCAGCGCGCCCCAGGACCCAAATGCTTTCGCACATGATATACCTTGGGGACATACCATATTTGTTTGTGGGCGTGTTCCAGCACTGCCAATTATGCGGCAGGCGTCATAGTCGTTAATGTCCTTCGGAGTCCTGTAGAGATCCGGGTCCTTGTGACGGAGTCAACGTTGACTGGTGCTGGGTCTCGACTGGGGACTCGGGAGCCTAGCCGTTACAGATGTGTGTTCGGGACGTGCGCTCTATCTACTGCATTGACCAATACTCATAGTTATTTTGGTAGCCTGTAGGCATGTATTGTTGTTTAAGGAGGTCTTGTCGAGCCGCCTGGTGTTGCAGCTGCCAGCCTGCGAATAGGGGTTGTTGCCGGGGCAACACCTGTGACCTACTTATGAGTCGGGCTCGACTCCTGACACAAATTGGCTTATAATCCGTTGAATTGACGATCCTTGAGGTACTTGCTATTGTATTGCTATCTTGTTGTAGTAGCATTTACACGACTTGCGACAGAGGCTACAGCAGAGTAGGTGAGTACGATTCATCATGAAAAACTAGACGTTTACCTAGTAAAAGTACCAAAACTCCAAGCGAGAAAAGGGAGAAAGGCTTTAGATCTCATTCCGTCTCGGCATGTCCGGTCCGTTCTTTATGAGTTAGCCGTCACAAAAAACGGAAGAACAGTGAGCCGTTGATTGGGCCCGTCAAGTTCCAAAGACTCGGAACCCTCTCATCTACCTGAGTGCTAAATAACAAGATACGGTGGCGGGCGTGGATATACCTACACGCACATACGGACATGATGATGCAATTTAAATCGAGAGCTAATTACTGTGTATTCTCCGCCTGGGTCTAGCGAACAGTTGAATGTTAACGGTCAGGTAGGAGGCTGGCAACTGGATGCCTGCATTCAAACGAACCCCTGGCTTGTAAGTTGTAGTTCCCATCCGCGCGTAGTTGGTCTATAGGTACGCAGTATTTTCCCAGGGCGGATTCCTGCCACCCTCGTGCTGTGAAGGTACACTTTAGCCTCGTCAGTTTTGAGTAGAATCGGGGAGTCCGTTTGTGGTTGAAGAGACGTGCCTCCGCCGGAGTCGGATTGGTCCATGAGCGAGTGCGAACTTCGAAGTGACAGCGGTAACGTTACAAAGAGCATAATTAGTCGCCGAAGGAAAACTCCTATGTTACGTAGAACAGAACCGTATGACCGGGCGGATGTTATTAGTCGAGATACGAGGAAGGCAGCTTGAAGGGAAGAATACACATACACGTACACGTACACAGAGAGAGAGACACAAGATAAAGAATGGAGATACCTCGTCACACACAGGCGCCAAAGAAAATTGTGCTATCGCCTCGCGGACATTTAAGTTTTAAAGAGAATCGTTGTGCGAGGTGCCAACTTGGTGGTTCGCAGGTGGCAGCCTAAGAATATCCTAATTCACTGCCATACTTACCCTGCCCGTCGATGCAAGGGCTTCCTAAGCATACAAATAGAGGGTTTGTCCCTATGGCGTGTGGACACCGGAAACAGGAAACAGGAAACACGACGAAGAGGATAATTACTGATCATATTACAGGGCAACGGTCAACCGAAGATACCCAAACACTGTCTCATACTCAGACGGAGAATTATATAAGCGAGCAGAAGAAAACGAAGGAGGAGTAAGGAATGGACACACACAGGCAGACAGACTGTGTGCTCACCGATCGAGTACCCTTCCACAATGTCTTGTAGCTGGCCCTTGCTGGCAACACCCGGCAGCCCATCTTCAAGGTTTCCCCATCTACGTTTGTACAACGGCAGCAGCCGATTCCCTGTGCGGTTCGGGTACCTGCAGCTCGACAGAAGCTGGCTCTACCGGTATACTCTCCTCTCATGTCTGGAGTCTGGACTCTCTGGCGCTGCCGCTGCGCTGCGTCTGCTTGATTCCCCTCGATCGTCTGAATTCCGGAAAGTATCTAGTTGGAATAAGCAGACGCAGAGACGACCGACGAAAGGAAGCCTGCCTGTCTGCCCTCCCGTTTGTCCTCGCAAGCCTCAAGGATCCGAAGTGGTAGGGAAAACACCGGTACTGGTAGCACGGCCTGTCTCTGTGTACCTTGTGTCCGCTCCCGTGACCAGCCGGACAGCCCATTAAACCTAGAGGCTACAACCATCCACGTCGAGAAGAACCTTGAACCCGCGGACCACCACGGAGCAAAGCAGAACAAGGGAGCTAGCCAATTGCCATCACAGGGAAAGCAAACGTGGAACGTCAAAAGTGCTACAGCGTCAGATGAATGACTTTATTTTTTACCAATGCCGCGGGCCCGGCCTCTCATATTCAATGGTCATAATACCTATGGTACTTCTATGGACCCAATTGGCCGACCGGGAGACCTCAGAAGTCGCACGCGTCTACATCTGGCTTGTCGTGGCTCGCTGAACCCGCACACGTGCGCCATATCTCGCTTGTTCGTGAGAATTCCTAGGGTACCTACTCATAGTGTCATTCTCCGGCCTAGTCATAGTGCTCAAATGCATCTACAGGGCGTCTGCTCAGGTAGAAGTCTGCTACAGCTATAGCATCCATCGGCGAGGGTCAATTAGAAAGAAGCAGAGGTCAAAATACCAGTTCAGTGCGACGCAAGTGTCGCCCAGACAGATCCGATGCTCTCACAAGCACCCACACAAGACCACCGATCTGATATAAGACCGGGCTTACGACGAGCCCGCGGAGGGATGGTACTAAGCGCCAATTTGCTGAGCTGATTCACATGTGCCGCCAATGGAGCCGTCGCGGGAAAAGCGCCGCGACGTGATTTGCTGCGCGGAGAGAATTGCGATAAGCTGAGTTCGGGAAATATTACTCCTGACCGCCGCTTATACATGGGGCCATAGTCGACCGATACCAACCGCCAGAGATAACGGACAGGTTCGTTCGTGGATTGGCGAGTCGGCACACAGGCGGCCGATTGGTCTGCGTTCTGCCATCGGCGCGATTGTACAAAGTACGGCGCTCGGAGGAAGGGATCTCTATCCTATCATTAGGGTTTAGCTCTCGTTCGCGCGTTACGCTGCGTCGGCCCACATGCGGCACGAGAGGATGATGGAGGTCTCGGCATTGATGGCTGTATACAGTCTGTACTATAGGCAGTTACTTCCTATTCCCTGGATTACCGGGAACCGAACGGTCGTCTCTCGGCTGCGAGGATGGTCATGGCACATTTTGGTCTCGGTAATACCGGTATTAATGATATTGTGTTATGTATCTACGTTACGAGATCCCACGGCCATCGAGGCTGAAGTTCTGAACCCAAGCCAAAGGAAGCTGGAAGGACCTCGTTGGGCGCCGATTGAAGAAACAATTCACAGAAACCTGTTCTTCTTATATGACCATCGAGAAGGCAGGCATTTTCATCCGAATCCTGATCTCACGTAACCGTTAAAACTCAACGTCGAGTGGGAATCCTCTCAGATTCGCATGCGAGTGGGGGGGGAACCCGGACCCGGTACATCGAGTCCGGGCTCGGTTGGTAATCGACAACTGGTGGTTGGTTACGGGATTTAAGCAATGCTGCGGGTGGCATTTTACCCGGCGCGCGAACCTCGCCAATGCCTCCTCGGTATTTGCTCGCAACGCCTGGGCCGCACCGCTTCGAGGGGACCCATGCTCTGCATGTGTGTCTGCAAGTATACATGCAGGCACATAAACATCCGATGGGTAAAAGGGAATAAACCACAGTAACAGTCATGGTCATAACTTATAATAAGAGAAAAGAAGAAAAAAGAAAGAAAAAGAAAAAGAAAGACCGCGCGTCGTTATCCGTCCAACTGCCCGTTGAGGCTGCTTGCACTGCACCACACACACTAATAGATCCCATGTTCCCTCCCGAGTCCCAGCAACCCCCGTCACGAAGCAACGCCGACCGGGCAGATTCCCCATGGAGAAACCGATCCCCGAATCCGCACGGCGCATCAAGCGAATGAGGACCACATGGCCTACCCGAGACTAAGTCCTGCCCGGCTTGGTCCAAGGCCTGGGTTGGTTCCCAGCCTGTCTCAGATGCCTGGGGCGTTACATCTGGCGCAACTCCTTTGAAACCGAAGAGGAACCGAAACCCGGCTTTTGACGGAAAAAAAGAAAGGGAAAAAAAAAAGGGAGGCCGAACCCCCAAGACCTCCCACCCTCGCCTGCCACCCCCCGGCTCCAATGCTACACCCAGGTTCAAGTTGTCGGGGAACAACCGTCGCGGGCTACGTCCGGGAAGGGGATTAACCGGCATTTTCCTGCACAGGGACGCCGTTCCTTCTCGCCAGCGTATGTACAGTACATTGCCGCGTTGATTCTGCGGAATCCTGGCCCCATCACCGTGGGATTTGCGGCTCGCTTCCGGGAGCGACCCTGCTGCAGTCCGTGGGCGTCTACGTAGCCTACCTAGTTATTCAAATCATGTATTTTCTGGATACGTAGGTATTTTGGTATGTGGTGATGTACTATGTAGATAGACTCCCGAGGCGGGCTGGCACAGGATCGCGCGGCTACGGTGGGATCCTGCTGGGAATGTTGCGAACGCGCCTGATAGAGTTGCCGCTAAAGCAAGTTCCCGTGTAGTGCACACTTACACTAGGCAGCCCGTCGGACTCTTGGCTTTGGCGGGAGCGGCGTGGGTGACAATGCTAAGCTTCCAGATCCAGCGGGTAACTTACTCGGTCGCGGAGCGTCATTTGGAGTCTCGGTACACGATTGTGTGTGCCCGTGTGTCTGTGGACGCTTATAAGTAACTAGGTAGGTAAATGTGTGTGCTTGTGCGTGTGCGTGTGCGTGTGCGTGTGCGTGTGCGTGTGCGTGCGTGTGCGTGTGCAGATCTAATCTAGACCGGCGCGGAAATTCTCCGATTAAGCGATGTGACGACTTAAATTACCTGCTCGAAACAATAGGGGATTCCGGTTGGGAAGTTCATAAACTACCTGGCGGCGGGTTGAGAATAAATGGGCGGGTTTCCACAGCGGTTACATGAGTTGCGGCCTAATTTATGTATTACCCCAAAAGAAACTTCTAAACTGCTGTACGAAGTACGTGTTATTTCTCAGCTCCTTTGTCTAATTAATTATTAATTGTCGCTCGCTAGACGCTAAAAAAAAAGCCTTGATTTTACAGTCACTGCGGTTTGGATGCAACTAACTACTTCGTAGTACTGGTAACCAGGTAGATACCATGTAGGTAGATAACAACTCCGTACACAATAGTATAGGTAGTGCAGATAGTACCTAAGGTATTTCATCCTCTCCTCCCACGCGCAATAACTTCCGGCGTTACGAAGCGTAATTACAATAACCTGCAGGGTAATTTCGCCGCTTGACTGATTACTGTTTGATTTGATATTGATTCGTGACTGCCTCTATCATATACCTACTTCCTACACTACCCCGTGTGGTCAGTAGATTCGATGGCACGTTACAGGATAATGCCGGTACTGCACAAATGTACATAATCCGTATTCCGTGCCTTTTGCTGGTAATTAAAGAACGGCATGCTGAGACTTCTACACGTGGTATTGGCATCCACATTTGTTGGCTGCAAGTTGGCCATGTAAGTACATAGTATACAAAACGAGGTTAGTCGGGAGTTATTAGTTATCAGTCAAGATTCCGGTGTTATGGCAGCAACTTGGGAGTGTCATTAACCCGATGGTCAATAACACCGGTATACTTGTGTGGAGTCACGGCACTGTCTGCCATTTGCAACCAGTCCGGCCTCATCAACACCGGCCGGAGTTCGAGTTGCCTTACACAGGGCGATACTTGCACTACACTACTTTTACACCGCTAACACATGAGCCACCTACGTCGCCAAACACAGGGACCTACCACAGCCAGCCCGGGGATCAGGGACATCACGGCACATCACTCACGGGACCTTGCATGTCGGCACTACCAGTTACCAGCCGTTAGGTCATGCATCGGATCCGACCTGTTACTCTGTAGGCCCGGGGCCCCGGACATTAACATATGATATTAGTTACCGGTAGCGTACCGGTAGGTAGTTGCGCTCGATAATTATCCCGCTTGGACACATGGACAACACAAGGAAAAGAAGAAGAAGAAGCAGAAGCGGACGATAACAGCCTCAGCGTCACACGCCGCAGTCTAATAACAATGCCTACGCTAGGTATAGGTACTGTACACCGCATCGTATACACACCTGCATCTTACCGGGTTCTATATCAACCCTATGGAGACGGTAATCTAGTTTGCCATCCCATACAACGTAGGGTGGCATACGTAATACTGCCTATAGGTAGGCTACAAAGGTGATTAAAGGAGGTCAGCAACGGGGATTAACAAAAAGGATAGTGTAAGTGGCTAAGCCGCACTTTAACAGAGCCTCACGGTTGAAATAGGTGCACGACCACGACAATCTATAGGCGCTGACAACGTACATGCACCAACGCGCGGTGGGATAGGTGCCACCGCATGTAGCGCCGGGGCGAGGCGCCTGCTGTGCTTACATGGGGTTGTATGTATAGGGCTCGAGGCCTGGTGGTTTGCGTGGTGTAGCGGACTTGGAAGAACTCGACAACATCGTCGACCTGCCTGAGCATATGAAGTAGACTCATGAAGTAAAGGCACGAAGTCAGTAATAATGAATCAGTTGGGCAGTAAAGCCTGCCGCTGCCGGCCACCTCTGACTAGCCCACGCCTCGGCTGACGAGACCGGAGAGAAAGGATGAAAGCATGCTAGCACGTCCTTGCAAATATGTCCCCTAGCGCGGAATATTCCCGTTTGGAGAGAGACCCGATTGGGCGGCAAAGGTGACGGAGGATTGATTGCGCATGCCAAGCACTGGGGTTCGTTAATAAGGAGGGACGCGGCCATGTAAAGTACCTACATAACATACCCTAGGTAGGAAGTAAAGGAGGATCTGTAGAATGGAAAGGTATCAAGTCGCGTCAAGTAGAGGTGTGATTGTAGTGTAGATAATGTAATTGGTAAATGATGCTGCTTCCTCCAGTCGGTCTTTTTTGGGATCTGACCCGTCTCTACGGAACAGACGGCGCCGGAATCGATGGCATCATTATCAGCTGGCGTGGTCGGAAACGAGACCGGTCTTGACGGCGCGCGGGCGGCACTGCGCTAGCATAGTCTTCCATGTACCTAGGTAGTTACGGGGAAGGGGAGATACCTTAGTGCGCTAGGGGGGGGTTTAAAATACGTTACTGTAGGGGAGTTGGAGTATGAAAGCGGATTTCAACGAAGTGTAAAACTCCTCATATTTGAAGACTGAAATTGAATTTCAAAGAACATGATGTTCGCGCTCTAATATAGACTTCGTTACATAATGAATTAATTTTTTATCATTAATTTTCTTCGAATTACTTTCTATAGATAAAAAGGGTTACTGTAATCAATTTCTAGGGATATGTCTTTTCTATGGAGTGGAAAGGCAAAAAAATTAAAACACTCAGCACCACCTGTACTCGAACACACCACTCCTTAAGTACATAGTACTATGTTACTAGGTGGGGTTCAGACAGGCAGTGCATGGTTGGCCAGACCACTTAACCGCTGTACTAAAGTTACTAGAACGGTCCGTTCACCCCCAATATATCCCCGCACCCCTCCTATCCCTGCCTGGGCGCCGCTGGCGGCCTTGAAGCGCGCAGAAAGTGGGAATTTACCCCCGTCGTAGATTTTTACTGATGAAAATGAATTTCAGCCCGCAACCAGCTCTTCGGTCAGAAGAGTCAATATTTTTTTCGGTACTTTTCAGCAGAAATTACTAGCAGCAAGTACTTTAAAGTGCTAAGAGCACTTTGACCAATGAACATACTGTCGGCATTAATTCTACACCGAACGCCCTCACTGTAAGTCCTTTTAAAACCCCCCCCCGCGCACTAAGGTATCTGCGTAGGTACGAAGTAGGTAGTGTACATAGTAGGGCACCACGTATCGATGCAGTCCGCTAGACTCTAGGACCAGTGGATTATGGTATAATTATCTAGCTGCGAGGGAATTATAGTGGCTAGTTCTACCTACCTACCTGTGCAAGTCGCTATCGCTGCTTCAGTAGGTTAGTTACGAAGTACCTGGCCATTTAATCACGATCCTGCCACCTGGTATTTGTGCCCTGTAAAGCAGAGAGCATAGATGGCTGCGGCCGTCCTTGCCATGGCAATTAACCAGCGTCAGCTGGCAGGTTTAGTCGACCCAGAGATGCTCTCTTTCCAGCACGGCGGTTGGGAACAAGATTTCAGCTTCTCTGGTTGGGCAATTTTGCCTGCTTTAACAGTAGCACGAAACGTACATACATGCTGCAGCGCGACTGTGTGCCCGTCTTGGGGATCTGGATGGGTGGATAGCAACGGTATTGCGCCTCGCACATCGCGCATAGGCACAGGCAGTGGAATGTAGCGCAAGAAGTAACAGGTAGATATCCAGCAGCAAGCAGGTTATGCGAGAAAAAAAGAGAGAGAAAAGGCCTCGTTTTACGGTTATTAATTCCCCGAGTTTTCTCGCTGCTGATTCCAATTATTCGTACAATCGTTTGTACTTTTGATTGGTGCTGGAAGCACAGCGGGCAGCGCCTTTTGCTAGGTACCTCTGCCTACACCACATTGCACATTACCCTACTTTTGCATGTTCATGCTCACTTGCAAACTTGAAGTATTCACCGCAGAAATGCATGTAGACTAGGTAGGTAAGTAGGTAGTGTAGATAGGTATTGTAGGTACCTATACTCGTCCCGGCGGAGATTGTATTCCCCCCGCACCAAGTCCGAAGCACTACCTAGTGTAGTGTAGTGTAGTCGGCGTACACTACCTAGAAGTTGCCATGTTAGTGCGCAGTAGTCGCCGGGCGGGGGCTATCAGTGCAGTGCCAGGTATTCCGTAGCGCTGGTACTTTTTGCCCCCGTCCGCTGTCCAGGGTGCCTGTCCAGCACCAGCAAGCGAAGGTGCACCCGATCAAGGGACCGTAGCGCGTAACTACCGGTAATTCCATACCCGCCGACTTCACAAGGGAATATTCCGCAAACCGTAGCGCTAGACTAATAAGGAGGCATCTAACCCGGCTCACCCACTGAGTAAGCACGAGATCCTGCAAGCCGGTTCAACGCGCAGAAAACTCGGGCAATTTTTCCAAACCCTTCTTCATCTGCGCCCGCCGCCGCCTCAAACCAACAACAACCCATGGAATTATCCACCCCCCAATCCCACAGCCGTGCCGGGCCAGTCCACCAGTCACTGCTAGGCTGGGACTGCGTCCTTTTCGTTGTTCGCTTTTCTTTTTCCTTTTCCCCGGTTATCTCCATCTCCCTAGTGTATTCCACAGTATTCGAGGTATTTTGCCTCGCCGTCTCGTTTGCCCGTCCTCGTCTCCCCTTACCCTGCCAAGACGATCACCAGTTATGTAGTGTAGTGTAGTGTAGGTACACGTAGTCCGTAGATAGGGACACTACGCTAATAACCATGTACTATGTAATGCCCGTTCCATACCCAGACAGTCAGATCGCGGACCGTTGGAAAACATCGGTGCATTTCCTACCCGAAGCACGTCCCGACACTACCTACACTAACTACCAACGACGTGAACCCGGTCGTGTCTTCTTGCACACACCCCCCGGCTCCATCTCCAATGGTAACGTCTCGACAAACCCATCCAATGAAAATCTTCACAGCGAGTCCCTTTTCTGAGATACGTCTCATCGTCGTGGTCTGAGCAAATCCCAAGACACTCCGAGTCCGAACGACAAAAATGTCCAAACGGAGATTTTTCGCCTTCTACTGCTACCCATCTACTAATCGACCACGCCCCAATGGCGTATCCTAGGATATCTCATTATGTCCGGCCATACGAAGTAGCGTAGGTACGCTAGATTGGACCATCCCATCTAGGGTTACATGGTTAGACGGCCTTTCTTTGTCTATCCAGCTAGCCTCCGGGCATCCTTTCCAACGCGGCGATTCGCTCCGAATTAAGTAATGGTGAGGTAAGCCAACATCCACGTATACGTCCGTTCTTATAATTGAAAAAATGAGAATTGAAAAAAAAAAAAAAGATCAAGAAAAAGCCAAGATAATTCACGGCACTTGGATCGATCCTAACGGCAGAACCCAAGCTTCTTCACAGTCCCCCTCGTCACCTCCCACAGCCGCGATAGCTCTTCACTAAGCACCGAGGAATATAGAAGAGAGGCGAGGAAAGAAAAGTGTACCTATTTATTGTACGAAGTATACACATTGGTAAGTAGATACAGCTACCTACACTACGCGTTGGTATTCCACTACAACATACCCACCCAAATCCCAGCATCCCATCTCCCAAGCAAACGACAAGGGTAAGCCCTGACAATATCCACAGAAAGCCCCCCCATGCCCCCTGGTCCAACAACATCAGTCCATGATCCCACCATTCTGGCACCAATGCTCAAGCAGGTCCCACTGCCCCAAGGGAAAAAAAGGCCCTGTAAGCGTTAGTTGGTCCTAGTGCCAGGATAAGTCCTTAAAGGCACCAATTCGCCGGGTACTTTAACACACAAGCTCCATCAGATGTGATGCCATGCCTGCCTGTTGCTGGCGGCCAGAAATTATATTCGCCCCTCTCTCTCTTCCCCCGAAATCCCCTCCCCCTTTGTCACGTTCTCTTTGCATACTCCCCCTTTCCCCCCCCGAGCAGCAGTCAACTCCGCTAGGTATCATGGCTATGCTACGGTTCTGCCGTGGATGGATTTCCCGTTCATGCCTGCGCCAGCCTAATGCCAATGCTACCCGGGTGACTAGGAAGCGGCAGAGACGGCCAAATAGATCCTGGCAGTTCCCTTCCACGCCGCGAATGGCAATTTGGGGACGACAACACCGGTACTTATACACTGTAGCGAGGGTACTTCGTGCGTAGTGCTGTGCTCTGTAATTACCATGGGCCGCGTAGGTTGTGTATGTAGTGACTCTGCCCGTACAGTAAAGTAAGTATTTGCACCACACCCCCCTCCCCCTGCTCCCCTGTTGCTCCCATATCTAGTGTAATATTAATATTAAAAGTCGCACAAAAACCTTCCCACCACGTACCCAAGACTGCTGACCTCTTCCACCGTCCAAGTCGATCCGTCAGGCCATGGCCATAATATTAACCTCCGCGCGCCGTAACAGCTTCCAGTAGCACGTTGCCTTCCCAGGCCCCCAAGACCCGGGAGCCCTTTTGCGCCGTGCCACAGAGAGAGAGAGAGAGAGAGAGAGAGAGAGAGAGAGAGAGAGGTCTTGTGTCCCATGCTGCAGCTCTCCGCCTTTAGCCGTCCTCCCAGGTTTCCACCGCACAACCGCGCGCCGTGCCACTAGATCTTCCAACTTTGACTGAGCCAGTGCTACAATCCATTCTTTCGTCCGACGGGGACACTGAGATTGCCGCTGTATAGCCACCGCCGCGCGCCTTGAAGAGCCCTGTTCGACTTCTGTCGGCCGCTGCTATATATCTACCGCACGAGCATTTTCCGGGAAGGCGGATTGCCGTGATGAACAGTCATCACCCGGCAAGTGACAGCGTCGATAAGGATCATACTTTGGGGCCGGAGCAATACCTCTGCTGAATAACGGGCAGGAGGACAGGGCCGATGTGAAGGGACGTTTAGTAGAACGCCCTGCTGAAAACCCGCGAATTCAACCTGGCATGAGGATTTGTCGGCTTCGCAGCGTCGTGCTCCCGAATAAGATCGCCCAGATCCAAATAACGCGCGTAGCGGCTATCCGAGAGCAGGCCCGGAGATTAGGCGGTTCTTTCGGACAGGATCCATGCAAACTCTAAACCGCGGCATCGAGCAATTGCCTATTCCGCTTGGCCAGCGCAGGGGCAAGCCCGATCAGGCTGTGGGCATTCTAGACCTAACCTGGGATCGAGCAGAGAAGGAGAGTGCTCTGCGCGGCACGAGGGCGTATCCTTCTCCGCCTATGTCAGGGTCTCCTCCGCGTCTGCGCAAGCATAACCAAGAGGCCGCCGAGCGAGGTCAAGGAACCTACCAATCCCGAACTCATGATGCGTATCGCGCAGGTCCGGCTATGTCGGGGGACGAGTATCGGACAGCGCCGCCACAGCCTCCTTTGCCACCTCTAGTTGCTAGACGACCGTTGCTGTCAGACACGCCAGAGCGACCCCCATATCCATATCGGCGGCCGGAGGATACGATACAGCGGCAAGCGGCGTACCAACCGCCGTCAGTGCAGATGATGCCGCAACCCCAGTATCCGTTGCCTCCAGTAGCCGGACCAGCACTCGGACCGACTCCATATCCGCTGCCTATCCACCCATCAGGCCCCGAGAACCCGCCGTTCGCCTCCCCAAAGTCTCAACGGAAGACCAAAGGTCATGTTGCGTCTGCTTGCGTTCCTTGCAAAAGAGCCCATCTACGGTAAGTCCCGACATACCCTGATCTTCGGCACAAGCACTGACTCATGCAGATGCGATGGTATGTATTCTTTTCTCGAGTTCAAATCAAGTACAATATCCCATGATGGGATCTGCTGCGTGGCACCAGTCTAATATAGACGCCCATACTTTATGGGACACATTCCAATGCGAAATGCTGAGGATAGAATGGCACTATCCACCTTTCCTGCGATTAAGGTAAATCACCCTAGTGGGCACCACCCAGGATTACTCGCGACGGGGCATGGGTAGCGGCTTTCGATATCCGGTTGTGCATAAGACATTCTGGGCAAAATTATCGAACCCTATTCGGCCCCTGTTATTCCTCAAAATTTGCCCCTTTCTAGAGGCTCGAGCATCCTTTTGAATGATAACTATCGGCTGGGTTCAGTGAATTAGACAGCCAAAAAATCTGCCACGGTGCTATTTGGGCGCAGTAGACTTACAGAAGCGAGTGCTTGAGATTGTCTTCAGCATACCCAGCTCTTTCCAACCTCGACTACTCGGGACGGAATTGTCTATACCACCGTTGCCTGCCACAATTTGAAGCTGACAGTGTAACAGCCCAAAGACCATGCTCGCGCTGTTTGAGCAATGGGAAAGAGGACTCATGTGTTGATGTCCAACATAAGAAACGTGGGAGACCGCGATTACGTGACGATCGTGAACCTCGCTTTGATACTGGTAGATATGCGCATCCACCAGACCCCACGATTCGTCGGCCGCCCTCGCTCTATACAGCCCCCGGCGCTCCTCCCGTTCCTTTTGACGATCCATTGCGAAGAAGTCAGTCGTACAGGGTCTTGAAATCACAACCTAGGGAGACCGTCGGGCCTATGTTCATTGAGCGTGGCTCAGCAACCGATGGTAGCAACGTCTTCCCGGGCCCATCTTCAATTCCCCCCCAAGCTCCTGAACCAGTTGCTTTCCTGACGATAGGAGACTTGGAGGTAGTGAAAGCTTCGAGTACTTTCATTGATGCAGCCGTGTCGAGTACACAGTCCATGCTGCCGTATCGGTCGCAGACAATCGTGGGTCGGAAGTTGGTGGAGATAGTCACGCCTCCTGATCGTGACCGTGTACTTGCGTTGTGCAAGTCTCTCCAAAATCAGCAAGTCATAAAGGAACCAAATTACTTACCACCTATATACGGAAGAAACGAGGAAGAAAGGGTTATTAAATTTCAGCCGTTCAGCCCCGAATCAGTGTCCAGATATCAATTTGACCGCCAAGAAGTCCTCACATTCGAAGGCGTCGACGGTCAACTCCGACGACACTCAATCCGTATTGGGTTAGTAAAAGATGATTCAATATATTTTGTTGTCCTCTTGTTGGCTTTGCCGGGGCGGTCTTATCCTCCGCCTTCACCATCACCACGGTCTCAAGACATCGCTTATTCCTATCAGCCCCAACCCTACACGCAACTAACACCCGCCCCGGCTACCTTCGACCCTGGTCGATCGAGGTTATCAGATCAACACCGGGAACTCACTTTCGCACCAAGACAGCCTCAAACGCCGGCTCAGCTCGTCCCCGTGCTCAGTGCCGGTATGAACCCTAACGTGCTGTCATATTCAGCATCAGCGCCCGCAAGAAGCGAGCACCCTGAGGGGTTAGCACACCAAATTCCTAGGAGCGAGCTCTCGCTCATACGTCCCACTCAGCAGGCGGATTATCAGCTGCCCCCAATCCGAAGTCATCGACGTACCGCCCCCCCAGCGGAGGCTACTTGGCAGCGAGATGACCGCGCTAGTCGTGTAGACATTGGCGGACTGATTGAAAGGCCCGGACCATCGCCCCATCGGCGCTCATGAACGCCGCATTCATCAACGGAAACCCCAGGTTAGAGTGCGGATGCGCCCGTTGACAATCCTTGGCGTAAACTACCTTGAAGCTGGGCCATCGACCATTTTGTAATCATTTCCCCGCAGGCGTCTTTGCTTTTGCTTGCTGTTCATTTGCCCAATATACCCAATGAATTGTACTGTATGCACTGTAAAACATACTACATATCTGTGCTGAATATTGCATCGCTGGGGTTCTTCTTGGACCACCAGCCTTCTTTCATACGGCATCATCTCGTGGGCGTTTTGGGTGTATTTTGACTTGCGCTTTGCCTTGGACACCCAAACTGACCATCTCGTTATTTTCCCGGAATGGTATCCATGCTTCGATCTTCTGGGATAGGTCGTCAACCGACAGCGAGGTTGTTGAACGTCCTCTGGACGAGTATTTGCGGCACTCCCTGAGGTCAGTTGACCGTGCACTGTTAGACGGCTGCAGCAAACTAAAGCGGAGTTCAGAGCACCCAGTGTCTTATGTGGGCGAGATGGGGTTAGAAACCCCTCGATTGGCACATAGTGAAGGACGTGGTGGAAGCTGTCCGTATCCTCTGTTTTTTGTATCTTTATCAGCTCCGCCCGAAGTGTTTGTTGCGCATGAGCGTAGCTTTCTCGAGGATCAAGTTGGATGGAATCCGAATTAGGTGTGGATATCGTCTCGGCGTCTCTCAACGATGGCAGTACGACGGGTGTGTCTGTACTGGTCCTTTCTTCTTTTTTCACCTTTGACTAGTAAATCAGAAAAGCTGATGTCATAAATCGCGGCGCCCGAGGATAGGGCGAATCATGATAGACGTGTGGTAAAGTACGAGAAATGGTGGGAGTCGGTCGTATTATACTGAGAAAGTAAGAAGATGTGCAAGAGAGCAGCAACGTGTATAAAAATCGAAGCAAACTCGAATAAAAAAAGACGAGACAAGAGATATATAGATAAATAGGTATGTTCCCCAAGCGCAACTTAGAGTTCAGATGAGGAACCTGCACACAAATGCTGTTATTGTGTTGGCTTCACACCCTCTCTCTGGGTCGGCGAGAAAAGAGGGGGGGAGCGACAGCAGCGCGAGGCGGGTGAAACAAAAATGAATGCCAGCTCAACACAAAATACAAGAAACAGATGAGAGCCCCGACAGATAGAAAGAAAGAAAGGACGCGCTTCTTGCTCCCAAGAAGTAAAAGTTCCTCCAGTTTCATGGGCATCGAGACTTTGGATACCCCCGCTGGGCCGCTGCTAGCGAGAAGGATACCATTCCCCCGAACCAATGATCGAGGTTCCTCCTTTTCCACCTACAGCGTGGCAACACACGGAGCGAGGTTTGCTAAGCTCATAGGCAATAAATGGCGGCGCCGTGAATGCAGGTTGGTGGCTATTCTATAGGTGTGCTTCGGCTATTTTTACTATTGTTGGGCATTGGCGTTGTCAATAGTGTAGTTGATCATTGATGAATTATTAGTGGCGCTGATAAGCCAACTTCGATTAAGCAAGGTACCGAGAGTTGGTGAAATAAGCTTATTCTTCAGATGAAGCCTCCCGTTTTCTTCGTCATATTCGGCATTGTGCGTCATGCAGTCATATTCGGACGGTGTTGGCTCTCGAAGCCTGCGTTGTCGGTAGTGAGGATCGTCCTCGAGTAACCGGTAAATTGCAATCATCACAAGGCCCAAGGGGGGGTTAAAGGGGCTGGCAAATGGAGGCGATGAGGTTCACTTGATGCTTTCGGTTATTTTGCAGTTCAAGTCAACGATGGACGCTGGTTGAGCAACAGACCGAAGCCAGGTTTCCCGGCGACGGATGAATCGGGATCATATCAGGCCGTGGTTACATGCCCTCCTGGATAGATCATCGTCACATGCCCCAATTGCCAGTTGTTTGGCGGCAAATCCAGGATCGGCATTCCTGATTATCTAACCGTCGCGATGTTGTGTTGGTACCGAACGAATTCGAAGTTCGGAATGGGCATGATGCTTATCAATGCCGTCGCATATAGCGTGGCGCACTCAATGGCGCCCCATCTACCAGTACTTGGGAATATGAGTGAGCATATGAAGTGCCAATTCGCACAATGTACGCTTATGATAATAGGATTCGCGAGAGCAACTTTCTTGCTCATTGAAATAACATGAAAAGCAGTAAAAAGAAGAATCAAGACGTTGCAGGGTAGAAAGGCAGGGAGAGTGGGGGAAAGGAGGAAACTGAAAGAGATGGAGACGAAGAGACGGAGAGGGAGAGAGATATCGAAGGGAGGAAAGGAAGGAAAGTGGTACCTCCGCTCCGGACCTTCGCGTTCGCAAGGGAAGGCGGGAGGCGCGGTGAGCGACTTCTCCTTGTCCGACGACGGTCGGTTTTCTTTTTTGGTTTTACTTTTTATTTCCTTTCTTTTTCGTCATTCTTTTCTACGTATTTTTTGCCCATTCTCTATTTTTTGCTTCTTCGTCAAGGTGGCTCTGCGTTTGCCGCCCGTTGCTTCAACTTGTATACCCAACACTCCCTACCCAGTGTTCAGAGTCGCTCATCGCGGGTGTAAGCCATAAGTCATAACTATTAACGACCGCCGTTAAGGCCAATCTCGCTCCGCACCTTGATATTCACTGATGAGGGGTAGAACTACCTTTGGAACCTACTGTAAACGCCCGACTCCCAGTTATACATGCCCTGCATCCGATTTGCATCCCGTGGGCCGTCAGTGTGTGATATGTAATGCATGCAGGGAAGAAAAGAGTCTCCCTCGGGCTCAGCGGCACTGCAGTCTGCAGATGTGGGTGTCGCCGTACACACACCGCAGGCCCGTTGACCTTGTAGGCCACAGACAGGCCGCCTATAAAGGTGAGAACCACCGTCTACGTACCCGGTGACACATCCCTTTAGTCACCACGGCCACCTCGGTCTACACTAATCCGTAGTAAGGCATTACTGTGTTGTTGGTAAAGATGGGCCGGGGATCAAGTCACAACTAACTCAGCACTACGTTTCTATCCAGGCGATCATCCTTAGCTAATGGAGGATTGGGCAATCGAGACCGGAGGGCAGCAGCTAACGCGAGCGGCGACATTTCATAACCGAAAACATCCCAACTTCTGGTGTCACTTCCAGCGAACCCCCTTTCCGCTATAAAGTGTTACTCAGCACAACAAGGTGGGCAAGTGGCAATAGTTAGCAGCACCTGTAAATTGTCCGAGCCGCCGTCGTATTGCAGCAGGTAGATCATTCGTACGAGGAACAGGTGAGGCTGCCTAGGCACATAATATCATGATGGCGAATCCCCTACCTACTGGATAATTCGCTCTTAAACTGCCGGATGTAACCATGAGTAGTACCTTTTACCTAATCTAGAACCACCTATACCGATAATAATGCGACCTCATATCACATAGGATGTTGAATGTAACTCCTCACCCAGCACCCCACGGGCCCAGATCACTAACTAAGCAGATCAGCATGAGAAGCCGAGCCAAAGACAAACTTGGCATTCGACCATGATCGGAGCGGAAGAATCTCCAACACCTCATAGGGATGAATGGAAATCGATCGTAGTTAACAAAGCGCAGATCGCACTAACTACTTCACGACTATCATCCGCCAATCCGCGAGTGCGACATCCCTAACTCATCTCAGACTTGGGGGTTATGCCACGGAGGATAGCTATCGTCGAAAAGGAAAAGGAATCCTAGGATAGTTAGGTATTAAGCAGTCCAGAAACTACTTACCTAGGTGGCTGCTTACGTACTATGAATATCGAATACCCCCAATCGGACATCTTACACCCGCATGGAGAAACAGTCACTCTACTCGTGTCTTACTGTGTGATTCTAAATGCAATAGTCTATATCATAGGCACAACGCTGTTGTAGTCGGGAATGCGAAGTCCAAGTCCTCATCAAAGTCATCTGCGTCGTCACTAAACTGTGAGTTCTCTCGCGCTTCACGGAACCGTAATGCAAAACCAACCATTAAATGGAAAAACGACTCCCTAATTTATCGGGCGACTAGATTGAAACCGGAGCATAAACAAAAGGTAATGAGGTAAAATGGTCAAACACTTGAGTAGACATGCTTATCGACAGAGGTGATCATGTGGCCAACGGCATCAGCTCTGCGCTCCTTGACGAGCAGCGTCTCTAATACGCGCCGAGCACCTGTCGGGCGGTCTGTCTTCACGCCGACCAGAGTTCGTATCAGGAACCGTTGTTCGAGTTGCTGACAAGTCTGCGCTGGATCCGTTTTCCTTTCGTCGGCCGGGATGCCCGGGCTCGTCGTTCTGGGTCTCGAACGGGTCGCCTCGTGGGATATATGGCTCTGGACTTCCTCCTTCTGCTATACGGTCAATCTCAGCGGACAGTTTGTCCCTCTCTGGGGACTTTCTATCACCCAATATCTCGTCCAAGGGTCGCCTTGTGCTCGGCAACATGACAGAAGGCAATGGGGGAGGCGTCAAACCCCT
This sequence comes from Xylariaceae sp. X802, assembly GCA_028637635.1. Taxonomy (NCBI): domain Eukaryota; kingdom Fungi; phylum Ascomycota; class Sordariomycetes; order Xylariales; family Xylariaceae; species Xylariaceae sp. X802. Next base: position 27,705 of record JAJFDH010000057.1, on the reverse strand, counting down.
GAATGGGCTGTTGCTGTTCCCCGGGTTCGGCAATCCTTGAGTTGCACCTGTCGGGTCCCGACTGTCTCTCAAAGCCGTCTGCAAATCAGGTATGGAGCGTCTCATCATGGGTCGTTGGCGGCCGCGCTTGGAAGATCGTGATCGAGTTTGCTTTAATTCTGGCTCATCAGTGTCCAGGTCCCTAGTGAATATGTTAGCAATAGCATGAGCGACTCAGCAGAATAGAGCTTACGAGGAGCCGCTAGTGGCCTTATTGGACCACAACTCCCCATCCTCTCTGCTGGATTGTGCAGACATCCTACTATATTCGGCTCTTCGTGGCTCACCTTGGTTACCAAAGTAATGATAGTCTTGAGAAATTCTTTGCCGAGAGATATGACCGGTTATGAACTAGCTATGGTGCCAGAGCAGGGTCAAACAATATTAATGTCACGCTGACCGGGAGGCAACCAGATTGCATTGCCTACGAACATCCCGGTCCATGTCATGAGGATGATACAGAGAGGCCAGAAATTCAAAAAAATCTACAAACCTAGCAGTTCGCCTATTGCTTGCACAGCGAAGGCTACAAGGGCTGCTGCGCCTCGTACGGAGTGGTGCAAAGTGAAAAGGGGGGATCCCGCAAAGGTTCATCATTGTGCCTTGAGAACCAAGTTGGTTATGTGTAGCGAAGGAGTCGCGGATGCACCTAGGTCCGCCGTACTATGGGGGCGTGATCATGGAAGTGATAGTGTGACTAACCTTACGAATAACAACAGAAGAGCATCTCATCACGCCAAAATGGGGAACCCGGGCCGGATGGATAAGTATATGTTTAGACCCAGAGCAGCAGAACTTCTTTCGTTTTGTGTGATACCCGCCAGTCCCGTAACCAGACAAGTGCACATTCCCGGGGTTCTGAGTTGCCCATCTTTGTGGGTAGGTGAACTCAGTAGATGTGGATGCTGGAGGATTCGGGCCTGCAAACCTGAGGCCAGTCAGGCTTGCCCGGCACAGCCGCCACATTTCCAAGCCATAAACCAGCCTGTTTGCACCCGCTAGAGACAACATGAAGTTGTTATGGGATCGATTGTCAGCGCAGGCATCCCCCAAGGAAAGGACCGGTATGGCTGGCCCATCTTTGTCAGAGACTCGGGCTGCCTCGAATCTTATTATAGACTCGACGAAGTATCTATCTAGTGTGGATACTCGCCCGGAGCAGGTGTCGCGATGGACGCGACGGGAACTGCGGCACTGGAGGCCCACTTTTAGTTACAGTTGTGGTTGCCCGTGTTAGGTAGGTAGGAACGCTCAGCTAAAGTTACGCCTCACCTTCCGTCGCTCACCTTCAGCTCAGGTGGATTTCGCCGGGCGAGGCCGGGCTTCACCAGGTCTACTTTACCTAGGTGTAGATAGGTGCCCGGGGGCACCTGAGCAGGACCTGAGTTGGGCATTCAATTTCCAGTTAGTGCCGGTGACGTAAATGCCGGGAAAATACAGTGGATCTGTACAGTGAATCTGTATTTTCTCTCATGGCACACTGTCTAGGCCCACACCAACTGTGTAGGCCAACCATGGGGAATATGATCGTGAATCTGCCATCCTTCATTTTCATCCTTCTATGTGTACTATCTCGATCTGTATACCTGATAGCACTTACGTACTAGCCGGCGGTGTCATAACCCTTTATAATCGATGGTATCTCGCAAAAGTTTGGCCCTTCCTAGGCCCCACTTTCGGGGGAACTGGTCCTCAATTATCCTTTCCCAGTTGGCAACGACTTGAGAGTAACCAAGTGACCCTGCATCTCAATGAGTGAGCATTGAATCAGTTCTGTTGCCTAAGTAATTATCCTTCTGCCGACTTTTCTTCGCCACCGTCATGGGAGACCACATGGACATCGATGAGCCGCGGGGCACTAAGCGGAAAGAACCTCCGTCACCTACGGAGCGTCGCATTCAGGTGATTTTTGCCTCATCATTCGGCCGTCAATCAAATATCCGAGGCTGACAGCCTACCTCACTTAGGCTTTAGATCCGGATGTCATCAACAAGATCGCCGCTGGGGAGATCATCGTGGCGCCTGTTCATGCCCTGAAAGAACTAATCGAAAATGCTGTTGACGCAGGAGCCACATCACTTGAGGTCCTTGTCAAAGACGGTGGCCTGAAGCTCTTACAGATTACAGATAACGGCCACGGTATTGATGTGTGTCAAATTTATCATATGTATTAACACTCCGTGCTGATGTCGCTCCAGAAAGAGGACCTCGCTATTCTTTGCGAGAGATTTACCACCTCCAAGCTCAAGAAGTTCGAAGATCTGAGCAGTATATGCACCTATGGCTTCCGAGGCGAGGCCCTAGCTAGCATTAGTCACATTTCCCACCTGACGGTGACAACAAAGACCAGAGATTCTAGTTGTGCTTGGCGTGCTCACTACGACGGCGGCAAACTTTCACCCGCCAAACCTGGCCAGTCGCCGGATCCCAAGCCAACCGCAGGGCGAGGCGGCACACAAATATCCGTCGAGGATCTATTTTATAACGTGCCGACCCGACGAAAGGCTTTCAGATCCGCGGCTGATGAATACAATAAAATCATCGACATGGTAGGGCGATATGCCGTCCACTGCAGCGGCGTTGGCTTTTCTTGTAAGAAGCATGGTGACTCCGGGACATCAATCACCGTCCAATCGCAAGCGCCAACTCTGGACCGGATTCGTCAGATCCACGGTGGAAGTGTAGCCAATGAGTTGATTCAATTCTCAGCCTCGGATGATCGATGGGGATTCAAGGCTTCTGGATGGGCCACTAACGCTAACTATCACATCAAGAGAACCACACTCTTGTTGTTCATCAATAATCGTAGCGTGGAGTCATCAAACATCAAAAAGGCCGTGGAGCAAACATATTCAAGTTTCCTACCCAAGAGCGGGCACCCATTCGTCTACCTCAGTCTAGAGATCGACCCTCAGAGAGTCGACGTCAACGTCCACCCTACGAAACGCGAAGTGAACTTCCTCAACGAAGATGAGATCGTACAATGTGTCTGCGAAACAATTAGTGAGAAGCTAGCCGCAGTGGACACAAGTCGGACCTTTATGACGCAGACCCTACTTCCTGGCACGGCTCTTCCAGGAGGCACCTCTCAGAATATCGATATACCCTCGTCCAAGATATCTATATCTTCTCAGAAGGCTCCCGCCCGCGCCTACGAGAACAACCTCGTACGGACAGACGCTTCAGTTCGGAAAATCACGAGCATGTTCCCCACCGCAGCTAAGACCTCAAGTTCTGACGCGGCCGAGGAGAATGGCACGGCAAATACCGGTCTCGAGCTAGAATATGAGTTCACAGATCGCGAACCAGTGTCCTGTCGCCTAACCAGCGTGCGCGAGCTGCGCACCGCCGTGCGGGATGACATGCACCACGACCTAACGGAGATCATCGCCAGCCACACATTCGTCGGAATCGTAGATGAGAAGCGCCGGCTTGCCGCCATCCAGGGCGGCGTCAAGCTCTACCTGATAGATTACGGCCGCGCCTGCTTCGAATACTTTTACCAAGTCGGGCTGACCGACTTCGGCAATTTCGGCGTCATCAAATTCAAGCCCGCGTTGAACTTACACGAGGTCCTGAGCATCGCAGCCGAGCAAGAGAAGATAGCCGGGGGAGAAGGCGCGTCAGATGGCTTCGATGTAGCTGAGGTAGTGGGAAAAGTAGCCGCGCAGCTGATCGAAAGGCGCGAGATGCTGCTCGAGTACTTCAGCCTCGAGGTCTCTCCGTCGGGCGAGTTGTTCAGCATCCCTCTTCTCGTAAAAGGCTACACACCGTCCATGGCCAAGTTGCCACAGTTCTTGCTCCGTCTGGGCCCATACGTCGACTGGACGGACGAGAAACCGTGCTTTGAATCGTTCCTCAGAGAACTTGCCACCTTCTACGTGCCCGAACAGCTGCCGTCGCTCCCTGGGAACGACCAAGTAGAGGAAGCGGTGCCAGATGAGATCAAAGCAAGACGAGCGCACGTTCGCCGGGCGATCGAGCATGTTTTCTTCCCCGCCTTTAAGACTAGGCTCGTAGCGACGAAGTCGTTTATGCAGGGCGGCGTGTTGGAGTTAGCTAATCTGAAGGGCCTGTATAGGGTCTTCGAGAGATGTTGACGAACGGATAATGTGTCCTGAAATAATGAACTTTGCTCCAGATGCGTAACTAGTTATCATATCATACCTCTACCAGAGGTCAGTTAATTTTAATGTATTGTACTTAGCTTGCGGGCTATTATCGATGGGTTCAACAGGATGAGATCACTGGTTGAGAAGGCAATTAAAGACGGGAAAATTCAAATCATTCATTCTCGATTGTGTGTGCGATTACTTGTAGCTACCTTTTCTGCAATGAAAGCGCAGCTGATCTCGTGCCAAATCCCTGTAACTCCTGAGCCGTGAAAAACTTTTTTCCGAATTTGGGGGTATGCCTCCTGATATGCAGATCGATCTGTAGCCTGGATGTCTGGCCAACGGAAATGAAATGGGGCAACTGCAAAGACCTAGACAATTAAGTCCGGGTTTAAAGTTGTCCAGATGGTTTTGTCGATGCCAATGCCAAACTAATACCAACATCAATGGAGGCACCGCGAACTTGAGCTGATATGAAAACGCCGACTAGTCGTGGGATTTGTTCTCGCGTTTTTGCAGTGAAGACGGATAGATGAAAGAAAGTCTAGACAAGACTAGACCTGGCGATGCCGACGAACCAAACGAACCACAATGCAATGAGAGTAAACTGGGGTGAAGACGTTGGGAGAAGCTTTTAGACTTCCCCGTCAACATTTTCGTCTTGCTCCTCCATCTCAAGCTTCGGCTGGATGTCGCCGCCCTGGTCTTCAGCCGCGTGAACTGGGGCTTTCGCCTTCTGCTTGACGGGAGTCTTGCGCTGACGCTTTAAGGGAGTCGTGACCTCTGGGGATGGTGTTAGTGCTTGTAGGCGGAAGTCTTCGGTCAGGGATTTCTGGTAGGATCAGGGGAATATCCCGAGTACACAGTATCATAACGTGGTGAGTTAGGCAAGGAATGTGATGGATGGGATTATCCTAATACTTAAAAAAGAACAACGTACCAAGTTGCTCATCGCCGCCCTCGCCCTCATCATCGCCCACGATCTCCTTCTTAACACGCTTGCGGCTGCCAGGAGCTACATCCACAGCTCATAGTCAGTACATAATACCATAAACAGAGGAGCAACATATTGATTGGTTCAGGTTACCTGGACCCGAGAGACCCCAGGAGACTTGGTCGATCTCAAATCGAGAAAGAGGACTTACTAGCACTGGCACGCTTGGAGGCCGGGGTGGATGGGGTCGGGGGAGCAGCACCATTAGCGCCCTCGGCATTAATTCGCATTTGCACGTCCTTTCGAAACCTGTCCCAGAAATGAACACAGGCTTTTGGGGTGCGGTTGTCCATATGGACGTTAGACGCCTTCAGCTTGCTGCCCGCGGCCGCCTCCAACTGCTCGATTGCTCGGTAAAGGTAGAGGTGCTAGCTCATGGTTATTATTATGCGCATCGCCAAAGGAGAGGAGAGCGTATTGCGACCGGTGGGAGGACGGTGAGTGATGTAGAAAGAGTGAGACGGTATGTGGGCATAACGGGGGTGGAAGCGCATCAGTGGGGGAAGTAAATGGCAATGCCGCATAGCGCAGATGAGATAGGTAACCGAAGATTGAAGGGGATGAGAGAAATTATGACGGAAGAGGAAGAAAATAAAAAGCGCGGCAACTCACCTCCTCCTCGCGGGTCCATTTTCCTTTCGACTCAGCCATTGCGTCAAATTGCGGGTGTCTCGAGTCTAAAGAATCAATCGATATTAAAAGGATGCAAAGGATTTGTAGTCATAGAGACGCAATGCGAATTGCTTGGCGAGAGAGGTGGTGGGATGCGTTGTGATGGGAGCGGGTGTGGATAGAGAAGGTTGGGAGTAACAAAAGAAATTTGAATGACTGGGTGGCGGTCGAGAGAGCACGAGGGGCGGAGCAACGATGTAGATCCCAGGTTAGCAGCTCTTCGCTCAAGAGGTAGGAACGGTAATTGGCCGATGCCGGACACGGCCCGGACGCGTCTACACGTGCCTACCCGACAAACTTGAAATCCCTCCTCGCAGCTTCCTTCGAGATATCAGCCCGGAAGTACAACAGGGCAGCAACGTAACCAGTCAGAAGGAGTTGCCAACGGCGGCGCCGGCAAGTCGGATGGCAAGGAACGATGGTCGAGGAAGGGGCCATAGAAAATATATCGAAGGGAATTAGGTACGGAATACCTAGCGGGAGAAATAGGGGCGGAAAGAGGGCAAGCATGGTATCTTATTAATACGGGGGGATCAACGAAGAAATGGCGCATGGTACTGAAAGAGACCACCGATACAGCTTGGGTCCAAACGAAGCCCCTGTGCATGTCCCTCGTTCCCCCGAATCATGAAACCATGAAACCATGAAACCAGGAATGGAATCTAATATCTTATACTACAAAGGGTATTGGTGTTTCTTAACAGACCTGCCTTCTTCCCCGTGATGGTACACTTACCAATGTACCTATACAATCAGATGGCGCTCTCTGCATCATCTACACATGTATCGCCGTTATCGTCCTCCGCAGTAGCCACTATGCCATCAGGGGACTTGCCTTCAAGAGCCTTGCCATTGCTCCCGTACACGATGCGTTTCCAGCCACACGGCTCCGAGCCATCCTTGATCCACTCCATCGTGGGAAAATAGTGATTATTCTTCTTCATGGTCACAACCCACGGCACATTGTCAAAAGTCATTGCTCGAATTCGGAAATCTATTACCCGGTCAGATACATCTCCGTGAAGCAGTCAAGGGCGGGCCAATCAACTTACAGGTGTTATCTGGGATTTCGACAACGGCCTTGAGAAATGTCTTTAGGTCTGGTGTCGGGTTTCCATTCACGTGTGTGATGAAATTGGTAGGTGCCAGCCCGTACTGATATGCCGGCGACCCGCGACCTCTCGCAGACACGTATACCTCGCTGTGCAGCTGGCTGATTTGCTGTCGAACAGCAAGATGCGGGACATGAATGATAGCGCCACAAAATGAGAGAACGTGATCCGTCTCGATGTCGTCTGCGGGAACCGTTGGCACCTTCAGATGTAATTCCTTGCTCTCCCGAACAATGACGGCATCGAGGACTTCATTCGAGTACATGACGTCTAGCTCTGATACACGAGTAATTACCTTGCCATTTAGAGTTAAGATGATATCGCCTTCGAGGAGAACACTGGGATGACTTCCGCGCTCGAATGTACGTTTCGAAACCATGAAAAGATGATGATTATGCTTGTTCACTTCTGTGACTTGTTGCATCCATGCCTCCGACACGCCCATGATGCGCGCCTGGGACATGGCAATGGCCCGAAACTCCATAGATAACATGCGTAACTTAGGTGTTTGTCCCTGTTGGATTTGCGAGAGCACTGGGAGCAACGTCGGCGTGGGAAGCCCGAGGTGATACTCCTCATCCCTAGAGCCGGCTGCTCTCTCACCGAGATAGGTGAGCCATAAGGCTTGTACGGTACCTTCGTCGTCAACGAGCACGCCGCTTCCACATTGTTGGCTGAGACTCGTATCCACAGTAATAGCGTCAACATTGGTCGCACGGTATCGTGGCGCGCCGGAGTTTGCCGGAATGGACACGGCCGTGACTTCAGTCACCGTAGTGGCAGCGTGCACGATCCGCCCGTTCCGATTGAAGCCCATAAAAGTGGTAGACATGCCTTGTGTAATGGTCTTGGTGCTTAGCCTCGCACTCAGAACTGGCGCATCAACAAGGCTGGCGTCATATTGAATGATAGCGTAATTCTGAAGGGGGTGTAGGAACACAACTTTGCCCTGTACCACAACCGAGTCTGCAATAGTGAGCCAGATATCACACAAATCGTACGGCACGATCGCTCTTGAAAGTACGACCAGGCCCTTCTCAGCATCGATCACCAGGCCCATACCCCATTTCCTGTTGCGTGGAAATCCATCTAGCTTGAGTGGAAGAACACAAGTAACGCGAACAAAGCTGCGAACCAGGTCAGCGACAGCGGGATGCGAAGTATGCTCCAATTGAATGAAGGTCGTCTTCCTGCGCACTGGCGGTTCTGCTGGTAGAGGTTCGCCGATATCTTCAAAATCCCATAGACCCGTGACATCGTTCCGGACTGCTAGCCGCATTTTACTCGACCAATGTCTATCAACGTTTAGGACTGCGGTATTGAGTGTGTGTAAATCGCGCAGATGTTTGTATGTGATGACAACGCGCGCTTTGTCAGGAATGTTCTTCATAACTTCGATGAAAGTCTTCAAATCGGGTGTTTTCTTTTGGTCCACACTCTGAACCATCCACCCACTCTCGGCAGTGTCTACACGGAAGGCACCCGTAGCTTCACAAACATAAACACCGCCGCCTTTGCATGCAACACCGAAGAGGCGAGCTTGCTGATAGGAAAGATCATGGAAGCTCCCTCCAGCTACGGTGAGGAAGCGGTCTGGCGTGATATCATGGAGATTTCCGATACTGACATCCACTTCAACGTCCTCGCCACCACGCTGTAGGGTCAGTCGAATAGTGTTTCCAACGTTAGAGTCTAGGATATCATCCAAACGGATAAATTGCGTGACCATTTCACCGTTGACTTTTAAGAGAACATCGCCCTCCTGGATCTTACCGTGCGACGGTCCCTCCGGAAGGATAATTTCGGCCACGAGCATATTAGTAGCTTTGGGGAATGCTTTTCTGACTGCTGCTTCCCATTCCTGGGTGAGGCCTAGTCGGCGACACTCATCGAAGGGTTTAAACAGAAACTGGCATTGAATCGTCCCTCGATCGATAGGCCTTCCCTCTTGAAGACAACGAAGGGCACGGAGTGGGCGATCGAGGGGAAGGAAGAAATCCGTGGACGCGCCATCGGTTCTGCCACCAGCTTGCAGCGCAATAGCATAACCATCTATATTGACAACAGGACTTCCGGAGCTACCTCCAGAAGCGGCAGCATTTGCTTGGTAGTAACAGGTATTGAAGTCGCTAAACCCTTCATCATATTCGGGGGCGTTTCGGTCGAGGCGACTTATGACACCGGAAAGTATACTAAGCTTTTCGCCGGCATCGTTTCCCACAACCCGAATCTCGACACCCACTACGTCCCCGTCAAATTAATCAGCATCATTACAAGGAAAGATTTCAGAAGGAACAAGTAAGGGTTTACCTTTTGCGAGGTCCGGACGGAGAGGCAAGGCAGACACGGGCATATACTTGATGGCCTTGGGGTCGAAGCGGAGAATGCCGAAATCGTGGACGGGGTCACGGTAGACTGGATACGCATCTGCCTCTTCATGATTGTCGAAGACTACAAAGCCTGTGAATGGTCCAGCGCCAACGACGTGTCGATTTGTTATGATCAACCTTTTTAGCACGTCAATAGGATAGAAATGTAGATTGGATTTCTGGACAAAGGGGCCGCTTACCCTCTCTCGGCATCCACGACGAATCCTGTGGCCTCACTTATGGATGCAGCGTCGGTATCAAAGGAGCAGGGTTGGCAGAAGCGGATAGCGACGACGCATCTAACGACATTCTCAATCGTAGCTTGCCACTCCGCAGTATCGGCCGATTGTGCTGGAAAATAGACGGGAACTTCAGCGTCTTCATGGTCGACTTTGGATACGAAGGCCGTGGGCTCGACGTCGGGGGTATTCTCGCCCGGCGAGTTCTTACCATTCAGCTTAGGTCGAGACTGTTTGGTGGGTCGATCATCGGCAGGGGAGGCTGCCTTCCGCTTTGGCCTCGAGCTAGAGCTTGCGTCAATCATGGCGGCTGCGGCGGTGCTGGTGGTAGTGGCGTCGATGGCGAGAGACCGCTGTGAACTGAGTGATGTGATAAATGGCCGGCGAAGTCGAAGGCGAGGTACGAAATGACCGGCCTGAGAGGAATACGATAATGACTGCGGCGCGGGGGCAATTAGACTCGGCCAGGCAAGGCTAAATGGCTGAACGTTGCTCAGGCCTCGAAGAGCAAGAAAGGAGCGCCTCATTCAACGCCGATTCAGGTCGATAGTAGTAGAGCAACGCGGTAAAGCACCCTTCCTGCTAGATGATTCTGTCTAGTAATACCCAGCAACAAGAAACCGCCGCATTGGGGTAAAATGCAGCTGTTCGACGAAAAAGAGACGAAAGCAATTATTTTGGATATGGTAGCATGTTTAAAGCACCGACGATACTGAAAGAATGGGAGGGCACATTCAATGGACGTGAGTTGAAGCCATAGAATGCGAAGTCGATTCTGAATCTGCGCACAGTACGAAGTAGGTACCTAGGTAAAGTACCTCCGGCTAAGTGTGCACCTTCCACCTCCCTGATCGCGTAGGTACCGGTACTTCCTGCACCTGGACGGGCTTACATAATCTACAGTGCGCACTGTACAGATAAAAGTAACCGGAACTCCTGCCGCGTAGCGTACCTATAGTGTAGGATATCCCCCTGGATATCCGAAGACTTAATACGAAGGACAACAACTTTTGTATTGATTTTGATAAAGATGAGGAAGAAGCTAGCTGATGATAGGAAGCTATGGATGAGAGAGGGGTATGTCTCTCTACACTGTGTGATGATAACTCTTATACTGTAGCATAGCACTGTGTTAGCTAAGTGGTCGGTCCATCCCATCCCGTCCTATCCTTGTAGCCATCCTATCCTTGTGGGATACTCCCACAGTCTGCCCGGGCTCGAAAAGGCCGGTGTCCTCGCCGGTGATTTGTTCACCAGTAGTTGAGGCTGCGAGGTTGTCTCGCTCGTCGTGAGGATGGTGTGACGGGATCTGATTCGGTGTCCTGAGGAGCTGTGGTCTCAGCTGCTTCTTGTTCGGTTGTCTCCGTTTGATCCTGTTCTGCTGTCTCTGTGTTGTCTTGGTCCTGATCAGCCGTTTCGTTCTGGTCGGCTGTATCTGTGGTGACGTCCTTTGTATCGTCATCTAGACCTAAGAGCTGTAGGATGTTGTCATCCTCTTCGTAATTTTCGTTGATGGACAATCGAGCGTCGATAGAGGTGATCTTGCTGGCCATGTCTATGAGGGTGATTGAGTTGTCATCAATGGAGTTTTGCATGTCGATCATCTTTCTGGACATTGTGGCGATCGCTTCTCCTTGCTTGTCTAACTCGTGTCGAGTGGCTTGCATGATTCCGGTGACGATGGATGTTATGGTATGACGTAGTTGTGGTTTGTTTGGGATACCGGCGGCAGTGAAGGCATCCTGGACGATCTCTCGGATTTTGGCTTCGATGGGCCCATCGATGATAGCGTTCTTCAAGATGTTGCGGATGTCGTTCATGATGTTGTTGGTTAAGACATCAAGCGCTTGTTGGTATTGGTCGTCATCGGCCAGGTCGTTATCTTTGTACTCGGGCATTTCGAAGTTGGTTAGTTTTTGGAGGGATTCGGATGCCTTTGGGTTTGACGACACGAAGGGTGTGTCATCCTCGTCAGTGTCTAGATCGATGATGTCGAGGTCCTTGCGAGCTTTCTTGCTTTGCTTCGGGGACTCTTCGCGCTTCCGTTTGGATATCGCCGTTATGGTGCGGTTCACGAACGGTGTGCTTGGTTGGTCTGGCTTGGGTTCGGAGATAGTCATAGTTGGGATGATCTCTGAATAGGCTATGTTTTTTGCCTTGGCCAGGTTGCTCCAACACTGCGGGATTCTTCGGACGATGGGATCTATAATGATCCATGAGGCGCCGGCGGCCATCAGTTTGGCTCTCATATTCATGGGAAAGGTTCCGAAGCCAGCGTTTGCGTCTCCCAGGATGCGGATTGCTTCCCATAGGTTCTCATCGACGTTGATGTTGGGGGCCGGCATGTTGTCGATCCATTTGTTGTCATGGCCGAACTTTGTCATGGCTTGGATCCATGCGTTGGCTATCTTCCATGGCTTCGTGTTTGATTGCTTCTCGAGTGGCTTGCTGGTAGTGAGGTGGGCGAGTACGCTTGCTTTGTCGAACCAGGGTCGCGGTGGAAAGAGCTCGAGGATGCGTCGCCAGTAGGCCTTGATGTCCTTGGTGTCTTTGAGTACCGTTTCGTTGACTTCCAAGCGGTTCTCATCGAACAGGAACCTTTGTTTCTCCTTGGTGGGTAGTTGGCTGTCCCAGTTCTTGTTGGAAGCGATGAGGTCCTGGATTTCGGTGGCCGTGAGCTTGATGGCGTCGTTTTGGTCTTTTGAGAGCTCATCTGCACCGCCGACATCGAACATCATGTTCGGGAAGGGTGTGATGTTGGGTGCCATGGCGGCGTGGTGATGTCGTGGTATGCTGGTCGGTGCGCGGGTGGGTAGGTTTGGTTGTTGGTGGTTGCGGTTTGCGGGTTGGTTGGTGGGGTGATGGGTGGGTTGGTGTGTGTTTGTGAGCGCGATCGTGTATGTGGTGCGAGACGCGTTTGACGCGTACGCGTTGGGGATGAGTTTGGTGACGTCCCAGGTCGCTAATAGTTGAGTTTGAGGACGTCCCAGGTCTCTGGTGGTTGCTTTTAATGACTTCCCAGGTCGCTAGTGGTTGCTTTTAGTGACGTCCCAGGTCTCTAATGGTTGCTTTTAATGACTTCCCAGGTCTGTGGTGGTTGAGTTTGGGGACATCCCAGGTCCTGGAAAGGATGAGTTTAACGACATCCCTGCTGGTCGTTATCGACGTCCTACTTCCTTTGGAATTCGCTGATTAGGTTTTCTGCGTCGTCTCCGAGTTGTTTGTAGGATTGCCATTCGTCGTATTCTGGTCCCAGGTTGTCATATGATACCAGCCATTGACGTCCTTGCTTGGTATTTCTTGTGTTGATGATGCGTTTCTTGTGGTCTTCGGTTCGGATTGGTCCGGCGTATGGGAGGTAGCGGCCGAAGACGTCGAAGGCGACTGGTTCGAGGTGGTCCAGCGATATGACGTCGTGGATCTTCCACGATGAGGGGAATTGAAGTCTGTATGCTGATCGTCCTATTCACTCCAGGATTTTGAAGGGACCGGCGTATTGATGTCCGAGCTTGCGTCCGATTGTGGCTGTACTGGGGATGGTGTATCCTTTGTGTAATCGGAGGAGGACTCGATCTCCTACGTTGAAGAATTTGGGTAGGTGATGTCGATCGAATCTTTCCTTCATGCTCATGGAGGCTAAGCACATGGCGTCGTGGGCTTCGATACGTGCCATGGGGAGATCTGCTATCTGCGTTCTGTCCTCGTTGGTGATGATATCCGATGGGCCTGCTGGTGTAAATCCTCGGGTGATCTCGTGCGGGGATTTCTTTGTGCTTGAGGATTTCGTATTGTTGAATTCGAATTGTAATCTGGGAAGCGCTTGTGGCTATCTGGATGGATCCTCCATCGCGTGGATGTAGTACCGCAGAGCCGATTCTACCATCTGATTGGTCCGTTCGCTTTGGCCGTCTGTTGAGGGCTTGTAGGCGGTGGCGTAGAGTAGTCGGGTGCCCAGTCGTTTCCATATGGCTGTCCACATGGCTGCCATGAACTTTGGGTCTCTGTCGGATATTATGATCCTTGGTATGCCCCATCCTACCAGCAGGAGGGCGGATATCAGGGCTGTGCCCCACTGGGCTGCTGTCCATCTGACGTCTCCTGGGATGAGTAGGATCTCCTTGGACATTTTGCAGGTTGAGGACATCATGCAGTCGAATCCTTTGATTGATTTCGGTAGTCCGACTATGAAGTCTATCGTGATTGTGTGATATGGGCAAGGTGGTCCGATTATGAGCTGGAGGTTTCCGAATTTCTTGTGGTGTCTGGTTCTGAATACTGCGCATTCGGGGCATCCTTCCAGATATCGTCGTAGCTCCCGTCTGCCGTTGATGAGGCAGTAGTGTAGGAGATACTGGGATAGGCGCTCGTACCCGAAGTGGTTGTGGCCGTGTATTAGTTCGAAGATGTCTGCGAAGCAGGATTTGGGTATGCAGAGGCGGCTTGGGTTTTCTTCGGTGGTCTTCCAGAGTAATCCTTGGCGGAGCTGGAAGGGGACTTTGGCTCTGTTTTCGGGTTTGAGGCTGCGGTTGGCCTTTATGGTGTTCAGGACTGTCTTCCATGGTGTATCCTGGAGATATCCTTGTTGGATCTTGGTTTTGAATTCGGGGGCTATTTGGAGTAGGGTGCAGGGGGTGTTGTCCGTGACGTCGTCTTTTGGGATGGGTTCGTCTGTTGGTTCGATGGGAGGCAGTGTGATTCCTGTCACGGGTGTTGACATCATGGCTACGGCATGTTCTCTTCTTTCTGTTGCGGACTTGGGTATTTCCTTCCACAGGTCGTCGTCTTTGTTGGGGAGGATTTCCAACTCGCCGGGTGCATCTGGATGGTTGGTGATGTCCTTTCGGGGCAGTCTTGACAGGGCGTCTGGTATGACGTGCTGTTTTCCTGGCTTGTGCAGGATGTTGATGTCAAATTGGCTTATGTATTCGAGGGCTCTTATTAGTCTCTTATTTTTGACGGACATTGCTGTAGAGTTTACGATGTCGGTCTTTTGGGCGTGAAGTCCTATTATCGCTTTGTGGTCTGTGAACACGTAGACGCCTGCGCTGCATGTGTCTATCCAGTGTCTCGCCTTTCGTAGGGCCCACACGAATCCTACGATCTCCATTTCTGTTGCCCAATACTTTTTCTCCGCGTTGCTCAGTGTTCGAGACTGGTATGCGATGGGCTGTATTGATGTCCTTGGAGGATACGACGTCAATTTGCCTTCGGAGTCTGTAAGTTTGGCTATGGCTTGATCCGCTATGTGGTATATGGCTACGCCTATGCCATGGCCCGAGACGTCGAAGTCTATGCTGAAACGCACCCTCTGGCGCTTCATAGGCACGGCTATTGCCTAGGGCAATAGCCGGCCCACTGGCGGCTGGGGTGGTTACCTAGGAGACCGGGTCGCGAATCCGGCTCTTCCATAGGATTTTCCATAGGGTGGTAACTTGGCAGGGTATCGGCACCGCGAATATGTCGAATCGAAGGTCCAGAATCCGGGAACGAACAGATCGTAGCATTCCCGTATTGATAGCGAAGTCAGAAGACTGAGAAGGGAGGGGGTATAGAAGTCCAATACGTAGTCGGACCGGAGGAAGTCAAGGGACGACTACGTTGGACCCGACACCAGGGTCGGTCCGAACGGACAACTACTAACCCAATTACCGGAACTGGGCAGTCATAAGCGCAATTACGAAGAAGCGGTGGATTGTAACGAATGAATGAATTGAATTGAAGGGCTGTCGCCCATGCCAGCTAACTACTAGGTCGCGAAGCGACCCGGGGAAGGCCTCCTTCTTATAGCCATATGCGAAGCCGTAAAATTGAAGCCAGCCAGGGTAACGATACTAGTTTCTGCCTCTCTCCTCCGTAGCTAGCAAGGCACCGGATATGGCCCGATCGTAGCGCTCCTAATTGACTGCCGTCAATCCAGCTGCTTCAGTCCTCCCCTAGTCGGATGGCGAGGAAGCGAGTCCATCTCGACTATAGTTAGCAGCAGGATGACGGGAGCAACCCGATCTCAATAAGGATAAATCAACGCAATAATAACAACCCGGAACGCAACGCAAACGATAACTAGTCCCTCTCAAAGCTCAACAATCCTCTCGCGATAATAATAATGTCCCTCCTCCCTATCCAGCTACTGCTTCACAACTCTTCCTTTCTCGTCGAGCTTCAGCATCGGCGTATCGTCACGTCGACCTCGTCGGGGTGGGCGGGGTGGTGCTACATCGTTGGCAGCCGTGACAGCCGCCGCGTTGGCCTCATAATGGGCCTAGCCACGCCATTCTGTCGGCATCATAGGTGCGAAGGTGCTGGCAGCGTCACGCCAAGTATCTCCAACCCATCGGATCGGGGTCGAAATCTGCCCCAAAGCCATCTGCCGCGCTCGATCCTCCGTATCCTCGTAATGCGGATACACCCTGGGAATTATATCCTCGTACCTACTCCCTTGTTCGTAATTCCGAACCATTTCATCTGGCACGACTCTCTTGTCGTGCTTCGGCTTACCAGTCTTCGTAAGACGTGGCGGCGGCATGGTAGAGCTGTGAGCTTTCGGGATAGTGGTTAAGTCAGACGCTGAAAGCTTCTTTGGTGCCTTTGGCGTCGTCGGGGTTCTAAAGGCGGACGCGGTCCGATCTCGGCGTCGCCGAGGCATTGCCTCAATGGTTGACTCCCGTGAATCAGCATGGCTATATGACGATGAACGATCCGCAGGGTGACGGGACCCGGATCGTTCCCTGGACGCGCTGGGAACCTGGGAGGCGACCGATCCCTTGCGGCTATGGGTCATACTTTGGCCGCGTGGTCCTTGCGACACCGACCTTTCTCGGGACATGCTATGGGTTGATCTTGGTTCTGAACTCATTCTGTCTTCCATAGCCTTGATAGCCGCCGGGGTCTTCCCGATCGTGCCTGACTTGTTAATAGGACGGAACTTGATGGTAACGGGGGGTCTACTCGGGGATGATGGGGTTTCTGCCTCCCATCCTGCGGGCGCCTTGATTCTTGGTCGACGACGTCTACTTAATGGTACGTCGCTTGAGTCCGCCGAAGCCTCTCGTATCCTCTCAAGTTGCTGATGCTCTGGCAACTGTTCTGGCTTTCGTGGTACCTTCAAAGTCACCATCATGGACTGCGGAGGCTTGACGACCGGCTTGCGTCCTTTCTTCCCCTTCGGCGTCCGCACCTTGGGCCGTGTCAGATCGTCCAGATGCCAGCTTAATGGTACCTTCCATCCGCTGGACTGCTCAATGATATCTATAAGCTGGTCCCACCTCCGAGTTCGTGCTTCCTGGGTCCTTTCAGTATACGTCTGGGCGGCAGTACGAGGCGTCCAGAATATGATATAGACGGCTTGGATTACTTGGTAGCCGCACGACCAGCCATCGTCCTGCTCGATTAATCTTGACTCCAGCGCATGGTTCGGGGGCAGGATCCTTTCGTCCATACTGGTGATGTTATTAAGCCATAGCCGATGTAGGTGTTCCATGGCCTTCTTGTGCGCCCGCGTGGCAGTTCGCCCTGGCATAGAGTCGAAGAAGTAGGCCTTTCGTGCTTTTATGGCTACCACGATCAGGTACCAGTGCGGAGTGTTGATCGTTCCGCGTATCGCACCCATCACCAGCGTGGTGGCACCCTTCACTACCGCGTCCACGACCATCTCGCTCATACTGGTCGTGGGATTTGAATATTCGATCAGGTGGCACCCGAACGATGGTTCACGGGCTACCGTAGGTACTACCTCCGTGAACAGCTGCACACCCGCATCCAGTTCCATCGTAGAAAGCCAGTCTTGACACCGAGCCTTCATCAATACATTCACCAGCCCGGGTAAAACGTTTCTCTTCCACTGCATGTCCCGTAGGCCAGGAGGGCAGACCCGATGAACACTCAAGAACTGGGCATCATCTGGACCAACGGGGGCGTCGTAGAAGTCGGTGTTAGGGGGAAGGTCTTGGGGGCCAGTTTCCAACCCAAGCTGGTGGAAGGTCTCCCGATCGTGATGGGCATTCTCACCATGAATGACCTCCAGGAGGTCATTGAAGTCGTGGACCGTGGCCGGGGTACTGGTCATCTGAAAGCGAGACATGGTTACAGGAACGCGGGAATGGTCAGATCGGGGATGAATGAAGGTATGGGGACTGGGTTCGATGACTAGACTCGTGATGCTCAGGGCTTCGCCTAATTCTGGGCACGAGATGACTTGTGTAGGTGGTAGGTGTCTCCGAAGAGGTAAGCAGAAGTTGTTTTTGAAAATTCAGAAAACGAAAAAGCGGAAGCGGAAGTGTGGTTGTGGATGAAGAGAAGAGAAGAAGGGGACGGAGGAAGGTGGGTGGTCTGGTCGAGGAGATGGTATGGGTGGTGTGGCGGTTACACCAGAGTCTGTCAGGGAAATCGCCCTAGCGCCTACCTGACCTCTCGCACCTGCCTTCTAGGCCGGGAATTGACCGATCGTATGAATCTCTCTATGAATTAGAGTTTGGAAGTTGCCGAAATAGGAAATGTTTGGCGAACTCGCTTGACGGTGGTGATTCACAGGTGGTTGCAAGAGTGGCTTGAAGGGAGAAGTGTAGGGGATTCTTCAGCGAGGAATATAGGTCCTACTTATACTTGAACGTGCCTTCCCTTCTGCGCCAGGATTGGTCCGATCCCTTTGGTGCCAGTAGTTCACTTTGAAGCTCTGGTTGTCATCGCTTTTTGGTGTGAGTTGTAGCGGACGGTGATGAGTGGTCGAGCAAGTTGGTGATTCGGCCGCTTGGTTGGAGTAGGGCCGCACCTGCCAGTCAGCCACTTACGTTGCCAGTAAGCCACTTACGCTACTACACCACACTTCACACGACGATCTGTCCCTCTCCTCTTCCTTCTTTCTTCGCACTTCGTCTTGACTTCACAATTCCGTACAATATCCTCCCCAGTCAAGTCGAACAGAAGAATTTCATCAAGTAAACACCTCATAACTACCGTTAAGATGTCGCAGGCACTCGTGCTCTATGAACCGATGGACGTAGACGTTGACATCGACGAAGAGATGCCACCTCCCACTGAAGCAGGCCCTCGTCATCGCTTCTCTCTCCGCAACATCCAGGACGTGAAGAGAGCGTGGCCACTGACGCCACCTATCCGGGAGATGTATTATTCGGAGCGATGGTCCTTGGTAAGCTGGTCTTGATCCGATCGTGTACTTGTGACGCTAATAAGGTGTCGCAGCTTATCCGATCTATGTCGATTGCCCTTGTTGGTGGCATTGGCCAGGATCGATATGTCCGGTGGATCCTAGAAAGAGGTTTCTTCGAAGTAGCTGCTGCTCGCAAGTCCGTTCGGCGCAGCGCCGGCATTTGGGGAGTCAAAGCCGCGAACTACCTATATGTCGAGGCATCAGAGGCAGGCCCATGGGGGCAGTATATCCGAGATATCCTTGACGACTACCGTCGAACTGACGGTATCTTTATCCAACGCTATGGTGCCATAAACGGGGTACCTTGCAAGTGTTGTGAGCGGCGGTATGCCCGTTCTGACGGTCTCGATCGCAAGAGAGGCCTATGGCCATTTCACGAGTGCATGTCACTCGAAGGGAACAATGGGGGAGCGTGCGGCAACTGCGTCTTCACCCTCCAGAGTACCAACTGTTCTTATCACGGGGACAACCCGATCGTGCGTCCCTTCCGTCCTGAGAACCTCCCCACTCCTCTAGTCTCCTCGATGAACGAAGTGACCGCCCCGAAGCTCTCGTATGGGGTCCTAGACCCGATGACTCTGGACATGATAGCCCGAGAGTATATCCGAGGCAGCCCGGTTGAAGGAGAAGGGGAACGGGCCAGAAAGGAGACCCCGTCTGAATGGCGATAGGTATAACGGCGCGGAAATGGGTAGGGACGGAGGGGGGGGATCGAAATGAATGAAGAAGGAAATGGAAACATGACTTTATCGAAACAGCTTAGGACACGGGGCATGTCCCGATCGTGATCCTCTTATTGCGATGCTTTTAAACTCCGAGATGAAAGAAAGAAATAACAAGACTCTCCTCCCCGCTACATGATTTTCTGATTTTTAGTGAAATGAATATTCCAAGCACATCACTTGGAATGGGAAATCCTTGCCGTAAACTTGCCTCTCACCCTTGGTTGCGACCGCAGTCGCTACATGCTCCTCTCTCTCCTCAACATACATCGCCGTCACCAAAGCCTCTTTTATGGTTGCGAAGACCTCCCCAGCTGCCGGGTCTGTCCCGATCGCATCGTCACTGGTCTTGTCAGCATCATCGGGGAGGTCCTCACCACCTATTGGCAAGTCGCTTGCCCTTCCTTCAATCCACGCGTCGGGCTCGCCATCTGCGGGCCCCCAATACCCATCCTCATCCTTCACGAAAGCTCTCAATCTCTGTGCAGGTATAACACCCGCTATCTCCTTTCCATCTAACTCCTCTACCTTGTAACGCGCAGCGGATAACGCTTCCTTGATCCTATAGGGCCCTGACCATCGATAAATGAGCTTCTTGTCGTTGCTCATGTCTCTGGCCAGCACGGTGTCGTAAAGCAAGACTAGGGTCCTGGGTTGCAGAGGTCCATGTATCTTTCTGGCGTCGCGCCGATCGCGGTATCGAGCCCTTTCTTTCCTCTTCTCGATGATCTTTTCCTTGGCATATTCCACGTCGACCTTGTGGTGGGCTAGTTGTCGAGCCCTCGCGGCCAGCATTTCTTCAGTGGTATTGACGGCCTCCCAGTTCATGAATCTCCAAGTTGGAACTGAGCTTTCAATGGCCAACAAGGGGGACCTACCGTAGATTAATTGATATGAGCTGCAGCCGTAGTATCGAATAGCTGATCGGTCTGCCCACAACATCGAATCTAGGCGATCGGGCCAGTCCTTGCCTGTGCCGTCAGTAGCCTTCATGAGTCCCCTCTTGATAGGAACATGGCCACCTTCAACGAGCCCTTGAGCCTGGGGGTAATAGGCGGGTCCGTTGACCAGCTTGATTCCATGTCGAGTAGCTGCCAACTTGGTTTCCCCCGCGAACTCGGTGCCGTTGTCGATTTTCATTCTGATGGGGACCCCATGTCTCCTGATGATACAGCGCTCGCTGATGATACAGCGCTCGATGAATCTCCCGATGCTTTTCGAGTCGGCCTTGCGAAGGGCTTCGGCCTCGACCCAACTACTTAGCTCGCACCGGGCTTCCACGATCGAATGCTTCCCGCGAGATGAGGGCATGGTTTGAACATCTATGACCCATGAGGTTAACGGTTCTGACGGAATGTTCCACCTATGTTTTTCCTCGATCTGACCGGCCCTGGCTTTCTGGCACTCTGGGCAAGACTGGGTAGCCTTATGCACATCCCTAGGTAAGCCGCGCCAGTAATAGAGAGCTAACAGTTGCTTTTTCAAGGCATCGCGCCCACGATGTATGGTCTCTAAGTGGCATTCGCGAATGAGCTGCTTCTGAACTTCTTTATCATCGACGACTCGTCTTGGTAGTTGCCACCGGTGTGCTCGGGTCCAAAGGAGACGTTGGTAATAGAAGAACTTGACGGCCGTGTTTCGAAAATTACGGCGATGGACATCTCCTTTGATACCTGGCGGCATGGCACCCGTGGTTAGGAACCGAGCTATGGCATGGCTCCGATCGGACCATTTCTGCAGTTTGTCGAGAGGGGATTGAGCTTGGCTCGCGAAAACGCCACCTATCGAAATTGTCGGATAATCTGTCGAGGGAGCAGGGTCGTCCCGATCTTGCGGCGCTCCAATGTCTGGTGAGATAGCCATCACATGAAGTTGGTGATCAATAAAATCTTCGACATTTCCCTCCCATTGGTCATCCAACTCATCGGATGGCCCTGGCGGTTTGCGTGACAACCCATCAGCGGCAGTATGTTCCTTACCGGGAATATGATGTAATTCGAAGTCGAACATCTTGATGTAGGCAATCCACCTAGTAAGGGCTGCGCTGGGCAGGGCTGAGAAGCCGTCGTTGAGTTGGGCGATGAGGACCTTGGCGTCAGTTTCAAGATGGAACCTGATCCCATATAGGTAGTTTCGGAGTCGTCGTAAGGACTTGACAACTCCAAGGCACTCACGCTTGGTCGCATCGTAATTGAGTTCTGCGCCCTTCCAACAACCGGATTCATAACGCGCCGGGCGAATGTGGCCGTCGATTTTCTGGCACAACAAGCAACCCCAACCTTCACCTGAAGCGTCGACTTTGAGGTAGATCGGACCGCCTCTGTAATCTATGGTGATCAGGACTGGTGCTGTCGTCAACTTCTCTTTGAGTGTGTCCATGGCATGCTTCTGGGGTTCCTCGAAGCGGAACCGCTCCCCTTTGCGTGTCAGGAGCGTCAAGGGCTGCGCGATCGAGGCATACCCTTCGACCCAGATGCGATAGTAGATCGTAACGCCAAGGAAGGCTCTGACTTCTTTGAGGTCTTTGCAGTAGGGCCACTCCTTTATCTTGATTATCTTGGCGTCGACTGGCTTGCGTCCGTTTGTGCCACAGATATAACCCACGATTTTGGCTGATTGGCGACACCACTCACTTTTCTTGGCGCTCACAGTGAGCCCGGCTAGTTCGAAGTTCAACAGGGTCGAATCGATGTTGACGATGTGTTCCCACACGAATTGCCGTATACCTTCGGAGATCTCCCCGATCGTCGTAGCGGCTGGTAGGTCCCTTAATTGCGATGTCGTCAAAGAATGGTTCGCATTTGGCCGGAGCTATGTCGTATAATACTCTGGACACAACTCGTAGGAACTGCGACACCGAATTCGTATATCCCTGTGGCAGCGTGGTCATCTGCAACGGCCCAAACGGGCTACTGAATGCTGTTAGGGGCCGACTGCTGACTGCTAAGGGGATCTGGTCGTAACCGGAGAATAGGTCCATGACAGTCAGTATCTTGCACATTGCAAATTCTTCGGCGAATTCGTCGCAGCTTCGTGGAAGGCCAGCATCTCGGATGGAGACTGCGTTCAGCTTGGTGGCTGAATTGATGAGTCGCAGTCCGCCGTTCTGCTTTTCCACTACAAACCATGCGTTGCGGTATGGAGATGCCGCTTCTTCGAGGATCGTATGCTTCATTCGCGTTCGGAGGATCTCCGTAACCGCTTCCTTGAGAGGCCCGGGGATCTGTATGCCTTTAGCTTGCCAGGCTTGGTGTGGTACGGTTACCATCTCATAGGGTGGTGCAACACGCTCGTCAAGTCTACCGATTTCTGAGAAGTCCCACGACAAGGTCATTTCTCGTCGAAAGAGGACTTCCAACAAGGCGGCCTTTTCGGGATCGGACAGCTCCGTCTTTTCTAGGTCGGTTAGGATTTCTTTGACTCTCTCATCAGTAAGGCGTGTGCCTCTGTCTTCTTTGGCGAACCGTGGGAAGACGTCGGCCCAGATGCCGTCTCGTCTTGATTTTGTCTCATCCTCAATACTGGTTACCTTCTCCTTGAGGACGTCGTCTTTCCACTTGTAGGACCCTGGAGGGGTCTTGCCACTGGGAATAACGTCGTCCCTGGGGTTTATTTTTCTTGCTTTCGGTTTATACATCGTGTTGGCGTAGGCGACCGGGTTGTCTTCCGATCGTGATTCGGTCGAAGCAGCTGCTGCTTCCTTTTCTCGTTGTAGTCGTTCATTCTTACATTTGGTCACTAGCTTCCATATAGCAGCTGTGAGCACCTCGTCCATCTCTTCGTTTGTGAGCGACGCAATGATAGTCTCGTCGTTCTCCAAACCTAAAGATGCTATATCAACATGATCTTCCCGATCGGGTAGCTCCCGCGTTCTTGGCTCTTCTTCGGGAATTGGGGTTGGAGGTCGGGCTGGCTTCCAACGACGGTTTGGCACTTCTGGAGCGGCGTCTATGTGGTCGGCCGCAACGAGAGGAAAGCCGCTGCCCTTGCCCAGCTTGACTGACACCTGCGACACTGTAGGCGGGTCTTGATTCGGTATACCAGATGGTCTGGATGTAGGCCTCCCCGGTATGGACGTTCTGGGCTCGATCAACTTAACTTTGCCCTTATGCCCGGGAACGGACCGATCTTGGATTGTCACAGGCATCTGATGAATCGTAGACGGTTCGCAAGGTGGTAGTAGCCGGTTTGTCTGTCCTTGCTCCTGACAAACGGCAACTAGTTTTCCGACTCGTCGACAAGCTGGCCAATGCTCATAGGGACTGTCTCATCGGCTTTGGTAACTGGGACGATGATATGTGTGCCGTCGAACGTCATATCTGCCATCATGTAGCCCTCGTTGTAGTAGAGCGCCATCTTGGTCATCGCAATGAAGTTCATTCCTAGAAGCAACGGAAAGGTGGCGACTTTGTGGTCAATGATGTAAAGGGGGACCGCCATACTCTTACCGGCTATCCAGACCTCCGTCTCTGCGACGCCGACGACTGAACTTCCTGAACTTGTAGTGAATCCACGCCAGTTGAGCTTCGACTTACGGATTGGAATCTTGTGCTTGAGGGCGTAGGAGTTGACCAGGATGCTTGATTGCGCGCCTGTGTCAATGACTCCAGTAACGAGTTCTCCTGTTGAGAACGCGCCGATCGTGACGGTAAGACGGGGACAGATGCGAATATAATGGTCCACACGCCTTGTTGAAGGTGCCGTCATGACAGCGTAGGCTCGGCCTATGTCCTCAGCAGTTATTGGCGGGAGATTCTCGATCGTGCCGTTACCGTTGGTTTCCAATACAAACCCAGATCCTCCGAACATGGCTCCGGCCATCTGAAAATCGTTGGCACTGAGGGTGAAGGTAGCTATGTCCATGCACCCTCCTGGGTACGTGAAGCTGAATGGGATGGAGTCTAGGTCGTCAACCGTCATTGTCGCAACATTACCGACAACTATAGGTTCCGAAGCCTTGTCTTTGTGCGGAATCTGCGTTTTACCTGGGGCAACCCGGATGACGGGCTTCTTGGGTACCGGCCCATCCTCCACAGCTTGCATGGCTAGCTGGATTAGTATGCCTCCCAGGTCTGGCGCGACGGCGCAGAGCTCTCGGATTGTTACGTTAGTCTTCTGCTCCATGATGGCTTCGGCACGTCTCCACAAAGCTTGTTCGATTTCAATCTTCACCGGCGAAGGCCTTTCCCCTCTGTCGTTGGGCTTGTTGGGCCCCGATCGGGTCTCACCCGGGACTTTGGTGTTTTGCGAAGCCGCTTTCAAAGGGACTTCTATGTTAGATTTTGGGGGTATGAAGTTAGGGTTTAAAGGGGTAAAATCTTCGTCAACTTCTTCTACTGTAACTCTCTCAGCTTGTGGGCCATGGACCCTTTGTCTCTTCTCGATCGCATCGAACCCGGAAGGGGTTATCCTTTTGCGCTTCTCGACAGGCATGACATCAATGCGAGGAAACGATTCGTCATCCGGAAGGTAACCGTACAGGCGCCGCGTCCCGTCGTCGTCGATTTCTAGAGACCAGTTGAATTCTTTAGCATGATTGGCCTCCACCCACTCTTGTGCGGCTATGTCGACGCCGATAGATGACTCTGGGTCTGAAATGGCTTCGACGACGCTGGCAGCCGCCGAGGGAGCGGGGGTAGCCCGATCGGTTCTGGGTTTCTGCATTCGGTTACGCCTTTGGGTTTCATAGGCCTTGTCTTCCGGAATCCTGTTTCTCTGTCTCAGTTGGTAGTAAGCCTTCCACCGCAAGTGTTCGTTGCCAGCCGGGGTGTTTTCCCAAATCCAATGGAGGCCCTTGAGGACTACCCCATCTTCATTTCTGGCTTCAAGGACTATATGGCTGGGCAACTCGATGCATTTTAGCTTGGGATCACTGTTAGGTCCTCCCAGGTACCAGCGACTGTCCCAGTGCATGATTTCTTCGTTCGCCATCAAGGTGGCGTCTGGGCAATTGCTAACGAAGTGTTCCTTGCTGAGACAACCGTAACAGTTGAAAGAAACCTGTTCGTATCTTTGGCCACCTCGTCGGTTACCTCGGTAGCCTTGCGGTCGGGCCGAAGCCGGCATGACGTCGACTCCGTCCCAGGTTTGGGGCGTCATCTGGTACGACTGTGGTTGGTGAACGTATTGGTTGGCGAACTGGGAAGGTTGCGTTCCTGGGTAGTAGGTCCTAGTGATCTCGTTAACTTCCTCTCTCGGCAGCGATCGGGTCGCAGCCAGTTGGATCTTAAGCTGTTCGATGCCGTTGACTAGAGTTTCCATCATCTTGTCAGTGGTTGCTGGCACATCGTCCTTCTTGAGGAGGGTCATGTTTCTCCCGTCAACGGTGATGTTCCCCGTCGCAGGCTTGATGACCAAGGATCCGGGCCGATCGTCAGACTTCTGGGTCAGTTCTTCACCTTCGGGTGTCGTTTCGCTCTTGATGATACCTCTCTTGATCTGGTGGTTCTCCAGGTCGCCTTCGGTGGCAAGCAACTTGTTGAGCTCCTCCTGCAACTTGGAGTATGGCAAGGCTTTGACTTCTGCCAGGGACTTCCTAGTTTCGGTTAGTAGCTTGCTGATGAACCTCTTGCTCAACGGTCGGATCAGTCCCGCGGTTAGCTCCTTTTCTCGGTAGTCAGTGCTTTCGGCCCTGACATCCTTCGTGAGGAAGCGATGTCGGTCGATGTAGTCCTTGATTTCAGCGACGGACCGAACGGACTGAATGCGGCTATCCTCGAAGTCGTGCAAGATGTCCAGAGGGGATGTCAATTGTCGGTCATCCTTGAACCTGTAGGCGGCCTTGAGCTTGGTCTTGGCGTCGGCCCAAGTGGTGATGTCCTCTAGGTGCATCTTGATGTTCTGGACCACATAGTTGGTCTTACCGTAGAAGGGAAGCAGGCTGACCCTGGAAGAGGCATCAACACGTCGATGCTCAAATGCATTCTCGACCATTTCGAGCCAGTTAGTAACGTTAGTCCCGTCGAATGCCAGGTGAGGGTGAGAGCCCAGGTCAGGTGGCAAAAGGAGGTTGAGCCGGCTGAAGGCATTGCCACCGCCGCTAGGAGCAGCGATGCTGGCCGGAACAACCGGAGCAGCCTGAACGTTAGTAACCACGGGCTGAGAACGCAAAGCTGGGGGGAGTGATTGAGGATTCGGGGCTGTCCCGATCGACTCAGCACCAGAGTCATCGGCCACTGCGGCAGCCGGTGAAGCGTCAACGAAAGGCATGCTGTTGTCGTCGCTGCTGTCCATGTTCTCGTCGTGAGACATCGGGGTCTAACCGATCTGTTCTGTCTGAGGTTGTTTTGTTTAGTTGTGAGTGAAGGGGTAAGGGTAACGATGATTCTGTCGTAGACAATAACCGTAGTCTTCAGCGTCGTCGTTGTGAAAGGACGAGGAGGTTATCAGGGACCTCCCATCTATGTAAAGCGAAACTATCTCTCGCTTCTTCCCGCTAGTTCCCGTGCGGGAGCTGCCGTTCTCCACTCTCTCTCTCATTGCCGTCTCCCTCTCCCGTCTTACCTCTCTTTTCGTGACCTGGCAGCCACTTCATCCTTCGGGATCCATATCGGGTGTAAAAGTAACACCATGGCTCTCCCAGATCGGGGATGATCCGATCATGTTCCTCTCTTCGGGACCCATATCCGGCAACTGACTGCCATGGCTGTCCTCGTTATTCCTCACTTGGGACCCATATCGGGTGCGTTGGCACCATGGCTGTCCTCATTGTTCCATCACTTTTTCAGGAATCCACATCGGGCGCACTCGCCATGGCCATATTCCTGGATCGGTGATGGGCCGACCTTTCCTCACTCGGGACCCATATCCGGCAACTGACTGCCATGGCTGTCCGTCTCCTCATCCATCGGGATCCATATCGGGCAACTGACTGCCATGGCTCTCCCAGATCGGGGATGAGTCCGATCTCTCTTCTTAGGGCGAGAAGGCCCATACGCCGAGTGCGGCGCCCCTAAACATTAGTCGTCCCCGTATAGTATTAGCATTACCCACGATGGACGTGGCCAACATCCACCGTGGTTTCTCGTATCAAGCTGCCGCTAACTCGTACCTTTCCGAAAGAAGAAACCCATCCGGGGGCTTACCTGAATAGAACAATGAAATCACAGTCCGGCTGCTTTGCTAAGAAATCTCTTCTCGTCACGCTGCGCCCTAGGAGGGCAATGGTCTCGGACCTTCACCGATCCCTAGACAGCCGTCTTATTCTCGAGTTCGTGGTCTTCGTTGGTTGGTTGGTTGGTTGGTCTCATAATCTGCAAGGTGTGGTCCGATGATTCAGAG
>JAJFDH010000056.1:0-246812 GCA_028637635.1 Xylariaceae sp. X802 | reverse complement strand
ATCGCTAGCACCCGAGCAGCGGCTGGGCTGTTTGATCTCGTCCATTCAGGGCTGGGTGGCCTTGAATGGAGCAACGAGATCAAACAGCCGAACGAGATGTCAGACGATGAGCGAGTAAGAGAGAACAACGGCTGGGTGGCCCCTTCTTCGCTATAGCTCGCTTCTGCTTCTCTAGATGTGTACGACCTGAAGCAGATCCAAGGAGGCTCTGCTAAATCTGAATCTGACATGCAAAGGCATACATTGCATCCTCGCACCCTTCCTCAGAGAGCTCGGCTCGGGTGAGTTAACGTTAACAATACCCGACCAGCTGTTCGAGATGAGCCTCGCACGTTACGGGGGCCTGGGTGGGCTCTCGTAGCGAGCGAGGCTCAGTTCAACGAGCTTCGCACGCTATGCGTGCAACATTCTCGGAGATCCAGCCTTTGCGGCAAGAGGCCCTGCTCAATCTAAACCTTACGTGCAAAGCTGTCCATTACATCCTCGGACCCCTCCTGAGGAAGCTCAGCACGGGTGAGTTAATCTTACCAATACCCGACCGATTGTTCGAAATGAGCTTCGCACGGCGTGCAACATTCTCAGAGACCCGACTTTTGCAGCGAGGCTCTGGCACCAAGCAAAGCTCAGTTCAATCTGATCGGCCCGATCTGTGGCCAAGCAACGCGCGGCCAAGCTTGATGATGGAGATGAAGATGAGGAAGACGCGCCGAAGCCCAAGCGCGGAAAGAAGAGCTCTCGCTGCAACTGTTCAGTGGTATCGCTCGCTCTCGATCACTATATATCCCAGATCAACTCCCACGGGAGTTGATCTGGGAGATATGCGACCACATTGCCTGGCTCGTTTCACAGATCGGAAACCATGCCTGCCGACCAGGAAGAAGACGAGTACATCGTCAAGGTGGTCCACAATCTCACCCGCCACTATATTAAAAGAGAGAGAGCAATTATCATGTGGGCACTTCCCACAAGCAAGGAGGCAAAGAATCCCTCAGGCATTGGCCCCGGATCTGCGGTCTTGCGAAACCGAGTCCTTGTGCCTGGAGCGGCACTGCTCCAGGCGCAAGAGACGTCCGGTGCGCTACCCGACGAATTATTCGAGAAGAGCTTCGTATGCTACGCGCGCAACATTCTCAGAGATCCGGCTCTTGCCGCGAGAGCCTGGGCGGGCTCTCGCGGAGCTCATGCTCCGTATACGACTCGGCGCAAAAGACATCGCCATGTTGCCATTTCCAACCATTGATCTCTCGAGAGTTCCGCGCGCTCAACGGAAGGCACTACAGCATCTACTAGATCTGTGGAGCTCACTTTCCTATCAATATAGGGATATTGTGTTCAAAATAAAGCCCACGTGTAGGGTAAAGGAACCTTCCGCACAGACTATTGATCTGTCTGATGCTGACACGGAAGCCTCGGCGATTACGCCCTCCAGAAGAACACTTCCACGCCAATCAGTTCAATCTGATCGGCCGATCCGTGAGATAAGAGGTTATGGCTGGCACCCCTCCTTAGAAAGCTTAGTACGGGAGAGCTGGCGTTAACTATACTGGACCAACCATTCGAGATGAGCTTCGCACACTACGCGTGCAATATCCTTAGAGATCCGGCTCTTGCCGCAAGAGAAAGGCACTTTCACGCCGATCAGTTCGATCTGATCTTCGATCTGATCGTCCCGGTCCGGGACGGTGACGAGGAGACCTTGGATGAGGCAGCAAGCCGGTTGGGCATATCGCCACCAAGCGAGTGGATTAGCTTGGGCGCCGGCATCCTTGAAGTGGAATTGGGCGTCAGAGATCCGGCTCTTGCTGCGAGAGCATTATGACCAAGCACCAGCCTTCTTTTTCGTAAACCACGAGTGGTACTACTATGCGAAAAAGTACTACGAAGAGCACTCCAACGCGCCTCTAACACTTGACCGAGCACCGCCCGAGTTGTCGTGCATCTTGGCTTCCCGAGTCAAACCGAGCCGGCTTAACTAGGGCCGCCTCCCTCCTGTGCGATATAGTGTAACTGTAAGTCCAGACGGCAAAGGAAGATGCCTCGAGGTTTCGTCAAGCTTAACATTGAAGATGCCGAAGAGGCAAGAGTGAAAATGGGCACAGCTTGCCAAACAGGCTTCGACTTGCGCGTGGCCCAACGAGCCGCAGCCTTGTACAAAGCACATTGCGTCACTGTCCTCAGTAAGGTAGAGGCGCCTTGCCGGCAGATGGCGTACCTCTCACAGCAAGAAGAACACTTCAACGCCGATCAGTTCAATCTGATCTGCCCAATCCGGGCCCGGTGGCTTGGAATGGCAGTTCCGGGACATAAAGAGCTTGGCCAACGGATCGATCAGCTTGGGCGCCGCAATTCTGGAAGTGGATTGGGTGTCAGAGATCTGGCTCTTGCTGCGAGAGCCTGGGCGGGCTCTCGCAGCAAGAGCCACGCCGAGGCAGCAGGCCGATTAGGAATATCGCCACCGAGAATCCTGAAACCAGAAATCGGCGCTCGATCTATCTCTTGAAGCGCCAGTTTACGTTACTTATAACAGCCACCCCATGCATGAAGCTGCTGTGGCCTGCCCCTGAGCGCTACCTTAGGCGTACTAGCCGGTAGATCAGCTTGGGCGTGCGAATTCTGGAAGTAGAGCACGAGTTGGGGGTGTCACGTGGGGGTGTCACGTGAGTCTCAGCGGCCACTGCTGGTGGCCGCTTCTACCCTCGAGCACCCGTCACCCAACGACGAGCTGCCCAGGACCTACCGATCTATATCGGAAGAGATTCCGGTATAAATCAATAGGTCCAGGATCTGTCGGAGCCCAAGGTACACTGGGCTCCGAAGCACACCCCGAGGACTTCGAGGCCCTCCTACCCTGCAGAAATTCGCTGGAGCTGCTCCGTATTTCTACCTACCCAATCCTGAGGGTCGATTTTCGGGACGACGATAAGACTGCGTATCTTGACGGGAATGTTATCACCGACGAGGACGGCAAGGAAAGACCAGCGTATGATACAGGATCTGTTGAATCTGCGGTTCAAGAAACTGCGTTATTTTAACATTGGGGACGCGCCATATGGACTATCGTTTACCTCGGGTAGGAGCTTCGGTCTAGTACGCCTATCGACTTTGCCACGCAGCGTTATATAACAGGAGCCAGAAGCCAGGAACGGACGTAAGCTCGGTGGAGGCCCGGTAGAATTTCCGGAGTTTACGAAACTGCTCGGTGGCCTCGAGTGGCGATCCCGAGATATCAAGAACTTGGTCAAGGCCCAGCAGCGAGCTGTCAAGAACGGCGAGTCCACGAGAAGATCCTTCCTGAGCTCGGCACACGAGCACAAGGGGATACAAAGAAAGTATCTCGGTGGCCCTCGAGTGGCAGTTCTGAGACATCAAGAACTTGGCAAGGATCAGCAACAAGCCGTTAAGAGCGGCGAGAACCCGGCTACTCTACAAGTCGCTGGTACTCGATCATACTAGCCTCCTCGTTGCCATCACCAGGCTCTGCTCCTTTCCTTCTCTCCCCTGTTTCCCCCCGATGAGTATGTGCGTGGTATGACGATGAGCTTCCCCCGAGCACCGAAGAAACGGAATAAAACATAGGGCTGCGCGAGAGGAACCTTTGATCTGCCATAGAGAGAGCGCAGCTCTAACCCGATTACAGCTGCTACGGCCGCGGCGCAATTTTCGCCAAATATTATATCTTTGGAGATCGAAGGGCAAGAACTGCCGGGTCTAAGCTTCTACGATCTTCCGGGAGATTTGATCACGGCTTCCGGATCATCTGCCACAGATTTGATCGCGGCTTCTCTGGTTCTTCTGCCAGATGGAACGCCGCTTCTGGATTGTCTGTGGAATCCTCTGAAAAGCAGGAGCAGATTTGATCACGGCTTCCAGATCATCTGCCACAGATTTGATCGCGGCTTCTGGTTCTTCTGCCAGATGGAACGCCGCTTCTGAATTGTCTGTGGATGCCTGTGCAAAGCAGGAAGCTGCCAGCCGAATTTGACAACTACAAAAAGCGCTGCGGAGTATTCTTGGCTCCAAGTCGACAGCTTCATCAACTTTCTGTACGTTTCTCTGGCACCAAAACCCCAAAGCCAAGCCGCCGTTGGATCAGCTGGACGCCAGAAATGGTGATCTGGACCACCCATCTGTCTACTTAGGTGCCTTTCCTCGGCAGTGCTCACGTCCTTATCAGCCTGAGTCTCCGCCAGTCTACTTTGCAACTACCTAGTCCATCCACATCACGATACCTAGGTAATACGCATTGCCACACTAGCAAGATGGGTGTGCCAAAAACACCCAACACGCATGTCTGTGTGGTTTCGCCGACGCGAAAACCCCAAAGCCAAGCCGCCGTCGGATCAGCTGGACGCCAGAAATGGTGATCTGGACCATGTCTGTGTGGTTTCGCCGACGCGAAAACACCTAAGCCAAGCTGCCATCCGATCAGCTGGCGGAATCCAAGCCGTCCTTCGAGCAGTATAACGGCAGGGAGTCATCAGGTAACTGATTGTAAGTTCCGCTGGCACAGAGACTCCAAGAGCAAGCTAACGTTTGAGCAGTGAGTTCAAAATCGAACGCCGTCAAGAGATGGTAAGGGCCTCTTGAGACCTACATTGGCAAGACGGCCGATCTTCGGGCTTTATGTAAGCTCTATGTAAGATAAGAGTATTCTACCCTATGTATGAACTCGGCAACTGATCGTTTTAGGCTTTCAAGGCAGTGTTTCTCTCTCCCGATCAGGAAGAAGATGAGTACATTGTTCTGGATCTTCTACCGGATCTTCTACCAGAACGAGCGCGGCTTCCAGATCCTCTCCCTTGCGACGTGAAAGGGTTCTTCAGCAATAAAAAGAACAACCTTCGCCGGCAATCTTCGCCGGCTTTTATCCTATGGAAACGACAACGGTGTGCTAGCCACACGCCCGTGGACCGAAGCTGATTTGGCGGCCCGTGCTCCAGCGTGCCATGCTCAGTGCAAAGGAGATCGTCATGCTACCCTTTCCGACCACTGATCTCGGGCGTGCTAAGAGGCCCAAAATACTGCGGCGGTATCTTAGCAGATTCGATGGGCCTTGGCAAAACGCTCACTACCGTTGCTCTCATAGAGCTTTTGATCAGACAAAAGCTTAACGTTGTGCCACTTGATAGTTCGAGCGACACCAAGTCTGCCACCAAGACTTGGTGTCGCTCAAACTATGCTCCGTGTGAGGCTCAGTATCGCGATGCTCTATAGAAGCATAAAACTGAGCCTCCAGGAACTACAGTGGGACATCAGAAACAGGAAAAGCAGCGGGTTTGGCGATGTCGTACACGAACGCCTCTACTTGAATGCGGTTTCGCAGTGGAAAGGACCACTTGAAGACTTCATCGACGAAGTTGCCAACCACCACTGAGCTCGAGCGTGCGCCGGAACTCATGTTCCGTGTGAGGCTCAGTGCAAAAGGCATCGCGATGCTCTATAGAAGCATAAAGCTGAGCCTCCAGGAACTCCAGTGGGACATCAGAAACAGGACAAGCGGCGGGTTTGGCGATGTTGTACCACTCGAACTACACGAACGCCTCTGCCTGAATGCGGCGCGCAGTGGAAAGGACCGCTTGAAGACTTCGTCGACGAAGTCACAAGAATATTAAATGTTACGGTCGCTGAAGTGCTGGAGAGCTCCCTCAGGAGCTTCTCTAAACGACGAATCTATAAGGATTCCAAAGAGCACTTTATGGCTTTTCTCCATGACAGAAGCACGCGCCAACGCGCTAGATTGAGAGAACTGTACGAGAACGAAATGTACAGAGTCGTCACGATCAACGAAGAAGCCTTAAATCACAGAAGGCAGGGCGTGGAGACCACTGACCAGGATCTCGATCAAAAGGCTCGCGGGAGACGCTTCAAGGAGTGCTGATCGCTTCTACATGAACAATCACCAAGATCGCACCATCTACCCCAAAGAAAAAATGGGATGATACGATGAATTCGCAGCTCTTCTTGTCGATCTCCTACGCCCTAGGGGGCAATTAAGAAGCAGCTGGGCAGTCGATTGCGATCACATACCCACTGCTCTTCAGCAACCGGCCTTTCCGGACTCACGGCTGCTGTGGCCCGCACCCGAGAGCCATCCAGGCAGAACAATACAATCTGGCTGGGTGAACATTTGCGGAGGCTCTTGTGGAGGAAACCGAGCATCTACAAAAGCTCAAACGAAAAGACCTCGCCTTCTCGAGCTTCTGAAGATGCTCAGCACCTTCAAAAGCTAAAGCTTCGCCTTCCTGTTACAAGCACTCGCCATCTCACGACTTCCAACTAGTTGCAGGGCGGCCGATTGCGATCACATACCCGCTGAAGTGGGAAGCTCTTCGAAGGGAATAGCTACAGTCTGTAGAGCAGTTAGAATAGAATATCTATCTAGAGTGTAATTAACCGCGCTGTCACACTCAGTGTTCTATGTGTTCTATATTGTGTGAAGCGGTCCACCACTGATCAGTTAGAATAGCTAGAACGTTCGCATTTCAAGCACTTGAGAAAGGAGCCATAGAAACGCCGCTCCATATTGCGAGCCGCTGCTCTGGCTAAACGTTCGATCATCCAGTCGTAGATATGCAGCTGGGAGCAACGAGCCGCTCTGTAGAGTGGAGAGTCCTATATTGTGCAAGCGGTTAACCATTGAACGGTTAGAATAGCACTGAACGGCTAGAATAGCTACGGCGTTCGCAATTTCTCAAGCGATTGAGAAAGGAGCTGTGTTTTCTACGGCTAAGAGACGGCCACTGCTCCTTTTCGAAGGGCTTCGAAGAAGAGTGGTTGGAATTACGTAAGCCGTATATTTGCGGGCCCCAATCTCCCAGCCGCATATTTGCCGCTAGCCGGACCACTATAAAATCCGCTAAGCATCTTTGCACATCTATGCTCTTATTTACCTGTATACCACTGGATCTACCGGTAGGCACACTTCTTGAAGTTATGTGCTAGTGCCGTATGTGAAGGACGCTTAAGTAGTAAGGCGTGACTATGCATGTTCTTCGTACAGTAATTTAAGGTTGGTCGCGGTGTTTTTGCCGCAAAACATCCAATTTAAGCCCGTTATCAAGTGCCTAGGCACACACTCGACAGACAATTACGATTGTGTCGGAGATTCTTTTCGCGCAAAGAAAGTACCTAGGTAGGTACGTACCTACTATAGGCATTCTAAGTAAGCACGGTGGAGGCCGGGTACGGATACTGTACCTACTACCTACCCGACATTGCAGGATATAGTGCACGCACCGTGAAAACACGGAGTATAAGCATGCATTCTGCTCGGTGCAGCGGCGCTCTGCACTGTGTTCTAGGTAGAGTGGAGTTAACGCTCGGGGCCTCCCTGGACCAACTTCGCCAACAACACTGTGCCTTATTATGTTACCTCTTTATCGTTTTCATTTACGGTCCGGAAGACTCATTACGCTTCACCAACATGCTGGATATCTGAGCTTCTCATCGTCGACAACATGCCGCCACAGAGAGACAGGCTCAGCACAAGACATCTCAAGCCCCCTTTTTCCTTCTGCAATATTATGTGTGTATATGCAGACAGGGAAAGCTACCTACCACCTCGTTCATTCATACACTCACCCATTCGCCTGTCATGCAGTCTTCAATTGTTTGCGGCTTTGCACATCGACGGCGGTACGACGTACTATCTACTACCTAGATACCTATTTCTTACCTACAACCATCTATGATCCGATCTGGTTATTACCTGCATTCGCCTCATCTCTCTCACTCCCGGCGCTCTATGTTCTCCTATATATGGAGGCAACCGATTCTTCTTCCGCGCTGGCCGAAGTTGGCGTCAGCTTTCCGTTCGATTCCTAAGGAAGCGCCATCTTGTGGCACACAGCCCTACTGGCCCCCATAGCATCCGCAATGTCGCTCTCTTGGAGACCGCTATATAACTGCCTACCTAACACCCGATGTTAGGTAGGTAAGCTTCCCAACCTTGAACCACTAGGCTAACCACGACAAACAGCTTTCCGGGTTTTCCATCTTCCAATCTTAGTTTTACCCATGGCGCATCGTAATTACAAGGGGTTTGCCAGATGATATCGTGATTGCCGTCGTCCTCCGTTTTAATAAGAATGACCCTTGCGCTTACCACGATCCACGTTATTTACTGCCGTCCCAACTGTCATCGACATAGCCTCGCGTCAGCCACGGCGACCTGCCCACGGCCTGTCCCTGTCGGCCTCGCCATACGGTGTATCTGTCACCCGGTCTACTCTACGATGTACACTACATAGCAATGCTGGTACAGTGGGAGTAAGGCCTACTCGATGAAGCATTGCGGGTTCAACCTGGGTTTGGACAAGACTTACACGGGCCAGTCAAAGGCTTGTATGTATTCATCCAGTTTATTGCGGTAAGTACCTACCTCACACGTGGAGAGTGACTACAGCAGGTAGCCTGCTAAATATTGAGGTAGGCATACAGGACAAGCCCGATTTTACGTCCAATACTCCCAAGAAACCATAGTCGACGTGATATAAGACGGGCTATGACGAAATAGGTTCAAACTATCGAATCAGATGTACAAAATACTGCCGGTAAAAGGATACGATGACTTGGCTGGCGTGGGCTTACTTGACTAGCTTTCCTCGAATACGAAATCTCACACAGGAGTCTCCATCAGCATACAACATGGTAGGTACGAAGTATTAGGCTTGAACTCCAGACGACGACCTTCGTGAGATGTAGCCCATCACCAGCATTCGGATATCTATCCTATACGACTCTTATCCCGAGAAGGCTACGTTGGTGCTATGGTGTTGGGTAGGCGTACATCTTCCAAAGTCCTCGGTCTTATCCATCTAGTATCTAGCTCCCAGTTCGTATTCAACCGCCCAAAACATCAAGTTATAAAGGGCTCCATTATACAACGCGATGCCCAGCGCCACCATTTCTCATTCGAAACCGGACCGAGGACCATCGCCGCCCCGTAGCTGATCGAGGTCCGTTCCTGCCTCTGCCCTACGCCGGGCTCCGGGCTAAAGAACTTGTATAGTTGCTCGGTCTGTTCTCTCAACACATCCGAGCCCATCAAGCCGCCGTCTGACTTATCATTCGATCTATAAAGAGAAGTCACCAATACAAAACCATCATTCACCTCGCACAATGGCGATGCCAAGACACTAGGGACACAATCTCAGGCTTTGAACCGCTAAGCATATACCATTTCCGACAGAATGCTCCGTCCGGAACTGCGGGTAATATCATCGGAAATAAGACGATACTGAAGCCGAGGAAGAGGCTCTACACGGAATGCTAGCTCCGAGAAATAACGGCAACCCCTCAGTCAGAGTCCCGACCAGAACTCCCGACATAACTAACCTAGGTCTTCTCACTTATATCGCGTACAACATCTCAATCCATCACGCGGGAGATGGTTCAGATCTCCATCTAGAGCCACCTACATCATTTCGCCCTAGGCAATGCTCGTCCGACGGCCTGGCCAAGAAAAGAGAAGCTCGGCATTTCAAACTGCAGACCCCGCAGATCAAGCCGCCGTTACTGTGGGGGTTGGTATACCTATTAGAAGTATGAGACGGGACCGTCTCGTCCAATATGTATTGAGCCAGCAACGCCAACCTGCCCCCAGCTCTCGGCGCCCTATGGACATTCAAATGGAATTATGACCCCAGCTTGGCGTCAGCTCCGTGTCATGTTCCTCCGATGACCCTTTCTGCAATACCGCAGTACTCCCTATGACGTTGTGTCCTATCGCATGTCGAAAACCAGTAACGAGCAACACTCTCTCAGACAGCCCCCTCGCCAGGCACTTTTCGAGCAGCCTCACCATCGGCCTAGCCCTCAATGATTTTCTTTACTTTCGCAACGGACGTTCCTATTATTATTTGTCCTTGTCGGCTTTTCCCGTGGGTCTCGTCTCTCACGGGCGTAGTTGAACCAATCTTTAATGTGATTTTCATATCAGTGTTGCTTTTCAATCCACTCTTCTCCTGACTGGCTATTCATTTCCATCCGTCCTCCAAAATCGGCCTTCCCCAGCCAGCAATCCAGACAGCCTCATCCGCGCCTCACATACCCGGTGGTAGGACGCCCGAAGACGTTGAGTGGCTTGTGTTGTATTACAGTGTTGCTGCGACACGGAAAACGGACAGACAGACTACAAGGAGCGGCTTTCATGCGCCACTTACGCAGCTTGTGGTTGGTCGTCGGGGTCGGGTGCTTTATACACAATTGACCCCACAACATAGGCGCAAGGGTCTTAGGAAAGGGAGGTGACTAGGCATCAAGGCCGCCGATGCGGTCCGCTGGACCGCCGAGACGGACCGGGAGGGGCTAACGTGTGTCACGCCGTCCAGGGCAAAAGAAATAGGTATCATGACGGGAAGTGAGGCTAGAACGCCAGGCTTCTCCGACTGTCGGGGCGATAACTGGCAACAAGCCAGCTCCCTGCCATCCAGGCTACGAAGGCACTGCGCGTACACCACGCTGCGACTCCTATATAGGAGCAAAATATCTGGAGTAAGAATAAGTATCTTGTGTTACTGTGATGCTAACGTATGGTTACAAGGCATGTGCTCCGGCAGCACTGAGCCCAGCGTCGGTGGGCGAGAGCACCGCTTCATCAATCTCACTCATACCGGACCCGGTGACAAGAAACGGGGTCCCAGCACCAATGACTTTGCTGACCTCCTACTGTTCCTGAGACGGGTATGGGAGAAACTGCTCGCAGATGTTAGAGGACTAGGCCAGGCCCGTCTTTAGAAAAACAACACCCAACGCGGCGTAATACCACCTGAAGGGCAATTTGTTGTATTGCGTGTAGAACAACAGCGGTTTTAAAGGTTAGTAGCCTGATGGCAAGGCGCAGGCGTCTCAGCGCCGCGGCAACAGGACCCCAACGGCACATTCAAACCGACCGTTTCTTTGCCAGTTTACTTCGCAGCGACGATCTGTTGAACTGGTTGATACACAAGTAGACATAACCCGGCATCCAACCTGCACAGTCAGCCTAACTGCGGAATCTGGCCGTAATATCCAAGGGAAGTCAACAGAAGAGTTGCTATCTACGTATAATACTAGAAAGATACCATTGAAGGTATCACAAAGGATCCAGCACTCTTACTTCGTTCCGTGCTTTACATGTCAGCTACACGAACCATACTGCCGGGTAGTCGTACCATAACCATCCACCCCACGCAAGAGAAAGAGGGCAAAGATCCAAAGAAAAGAGAAAGAAACCCATCACCACAAACCAGCAAACAATACCGTAACAAATACATAATGTAAACCACCAAGGTACTCAAGACAACCAGAATATAAAAACCCAAAGAACAGGATCCCCTGCCCAACAACCCACCCGACCCTGACTAACCCAACCCGAACCAAACCTTAACAAAGCCCGTATCCCCGCCAACAAAACCCACATAACCCATAAACAAAAATGCCAAACTCAATTCAACGCGCCGTGCCTACAAAACTCTACCTACCCAGGTAAGAGCAACAAACGGCAGCACCCGTCCACGGAATCAATCACTCAAAACATGCTACCGTACCCACGTGCATATGCAAACCAACAGGACCTGCAGAAAACACAATCCCATCACCATCAGCAGACATCCCATACGCGCAACTCAAGGGCCGGGAGTGTATAGATACCTACCTAACCTAGACAAACAAGAACCAACTAAAACCCAGTCACTCTCAACACACACACACACACGAAGCAAGAAACACAAAACAACAAACCATCACAGACATCACGAAAGCCAGTACCCAAAAGCACTCAATAGAACGATGTAATCCAAAAAGCCCAAATCGTACCAAACCCCTTTCCCAGAATTAACCCCCCACCTCCACCATCACCACAACCACCACAACCACACACAACCCACAACCAAAGCCTAAAAGCCCTCCCAAGCCTTCAGAACCAAACCAAAACCAAGGAAGAAAAGCATAGATTTCACTTCAAAAAAACGACCCAAAGACAGACTTCTTAGCCCAACTCCGTGCAGACAAGGTCAAGCGCAAAGCGTGAAAAAAGGGGAAAACTCCATTTACCACGCATAAACCATCCCATCACGCCCTCCCAACAGAAAGTACGGAGAAACAAAGACGAGAAAACAACACCCCTAATTCTCTTTTACACGGAATCCGTAACACTGCAAAAACAAAAGCGAAAACCCCGTAACCACAACCAAGAACCTTTCCTTTCCTTTGCTTTTTTTTCTCTTTAACCACAGTCTCTCCGAGATCCTCTCCCTTAATTCCCCTATTCTTGCAAATTACCAACCATCAATCAGGCATTCGTCAGTGAATTAGAAACTCGAACCAACACAACTCCGCTTGAAAACCCCCCTCTGTAGTAAACAAGGTGCCGGACGAGATAAGGTATGCACGATAACTCCGGTTGATATCCCCCCCCTGCCACCCAATGTTGGTAGTGTTGGTACCCAAACAACAGAAAGCAGATCGTCACAGTGCCCCTTGCCTTGACCTTGACCGCCCAGATATTATCAGTTTTCCTCCATGTTATATTATCGCGAGTGAATCCATCTCCTCGGCCTGTTCTCGTCTTCAGGAAATACGGCCAACTCGCCCGACAGAGGCTGGTATGACTATAATTTCATGTTGACAAGTAGGCCGGTTTCGTTGTTGAACGGTTAACGTCGGCCAGATTGGTCGGCTTCGGATCCGAATGAAACAGGAGTAGGAAAACGTAAAACTCCGTAAAAACATATTCCACCCTCATTGCTGTCGCAGAAAAGAGAAAAAAAGCCCTGTGGTTTTCATATGATGTATCATCGAAGGCCTGAACACCATGCTGATGTAGGATATCTCATTCCTTTGTCCCTTAAAAACGATTCCACCTGAACACCGTTTTGTGATTTTCTTCAAAAAATTCTTTTCTCATTGGTGACCGCCTCTCTCGTCAAGCGTCTCAATGCGGTGCTCTGGTTCCTATCCCCAGACACTCGCTTGGACGCTGAGACTGGATTTGTTGTTCCAAACTCCAGAGCGTCCCCCCCAGCCATTGTAACCATCCACCGCAGCACTAGCAGGGTTTCCGGGAGCTCCTGATGCGGACTGTATCTGGCTGTCCTCGTCGCCGTTTCCCGGAGCCGAGATGCCATGGCTCAACGGCGAGGGCAGAGGAGTGGTGGATAATTTGGCCAAGCTGGGATTGGATCCCTGTGAACTGATGGATGGTCGAGTCCCTATGGGCGCAACCAAGCTTCCCGATTGACCTGGTCGGGACGACACGCTGCCCCTAGGAGGGGATCCGCCCGTAGGCGAGGAATTACTGGTTCGGATAGCCCCTATATTGTTCGGCGCGGCGGATTGGGGGCTGGTATTACTGTTGGCTCGGGATAGAGCTTGGGGGTCGCTTGGCTGCGACACACCTTCGGTAACGGGAGCCGGACGTCCATAATCGAAAGCAAGCGGAGATGGTCCGCGTTGAGATGAAGTGGTCGATAGGCCGGCGACGCCTTGTCGGCTCGCACCCGCATCATCGTAGTGCCCATCACCATATAAAGCACTACGTTGGCGTTGAATCAGTTCACGACGTTCGTCTTCCGACAAGCTACCGGGGCTAAGAGCGCGATCAGGTTTGCCATTGTAAGTCATGTCAACAGCGGCATCTAGACCGATATGAAGTTAGCCAGTGTCCATGGAAAACACGATAGGATAGGCGGTATGATAAGGACATGATGGCAAATCAGCAACAGGCTTTACACGAATTCAAATGAAACAAGACGTATTTGATGCCGTGAGCGAACATCCGAGCTCTGCGGGATGAATTGGTTTTTGAATTTGGATGCAATTCTTGTGCTATACAGAACTGGGAGGCCTACTTCGGTTGTATTGCTGCTCCTGATGATAGTTGCGAAGCTCTCGCTCCCGCTGAGCCGCCATCCTCCGCTTGGCCTGCATCATTTGCTCCGCCTCGTTGGATCCTCTTGAAGACTGGTGGCGTTGAGCAGCGTAGAAGTTCTGCAAGTTAGGACCGGGGTGGCCGCCAGCCCGGGGCTCGACGAACTCGACGGAGTGACGGGGGCCATGATGCCCGGACGCCACGCGGCCATCTACGCGATAATTAGCCAAATTTACCCCGGATAGACGCGAGCAACGCAATTGGGCACAGGGTAGGCGGTTCAATGATCATCGATAAAGGTGACTCACGGCGGCCGGGTGCAACAAACATCTTCCCACTCTTGTATAGGTTGTCTAGCGCTCGTTCGACCTCTGGAAGGATGCCCGTCAGCTTCATAATTCGTCATGATCGATACAGCTAATACTGAACTGATCCAGGTGGACTGCACTGTTATGGCTGGGCCGATATGGGTGTAATAAGGTTTTCCTCAACATGGCGGGCGACTTCATTATGCAAGGCAACTTGGAAGGGGACATTAACGTTGAGATGGCATGCGTGCTCAGACATACCCTCTATTTGATGGGCGAAGGCTGCCGATTCTTCACGAGGGACGGCGGAATTGGCACCTGTATCTTGTTAGTCGATGTCGGTCTACCGTCACGGTCGATGGCGGTTTGGATGTACCTGAAGATCGCTGTGGCGGCGTCTGATGATCCCACGTATTTTGCGGCGGAACACCTGAGCCTGCCCCAGGCCATTGGGAGTCTCCATAATATTGCGCCATCTCGGAGGTTGAGGTCGATTAGAGGGCGGAAAGGCGACGAGGCTGATCGTGGCAAGAGAAACGTGGCAGTTCCAAGACGCAGCACAGACAGGCACTAAACGAACTGTGTCAGCCGCGAGGTCAACGTTGTCATGGGCAAGAAACAAAGCAATTATTCTGCAATATGGACAGGGAGTGGATTTCCCGCGCAAGCACCGGAATATTCGCGCAGGTGACAAGCGTTTGCGGCGGATCGCGTGGCCGTAGCGTACCGCGTCGGTATTTGCCGGCTATGATCTGAATTATCCGGCTCTGCTGGATCAAGCAACCGAAGTCCGCTGGGTATCCATAAAGGCCGCAAGACATTGATTGTTGACAAAGACCCGCCCCCGTTTTCCAGGAGCAGCAGTTGGTGCCGCCTCGGTTGTGGCTCACATGTTTTGAATTTGGCCCCGTTGCTCAGGATCGCGCTGGTTCCGGGGAAAACAACGGCGACACGACAAAATAGGGGGGGAGGGTTAAAGGTTTGCAGAGGTTCTGGGTAGAGGGGAGTAACATGTCTCTTGGAAATGACTTACCAGATGGTCCTTCAGTCCAGATTCGAGATTTGAGACAGGCTGCTAGATCTGCTCGGGGCGAGTTGGCAGAGGGAAAAAGGAATGGAAAAAAGAAAGGACAGCACCACGCACAACGCGCATGCAGACTCGGACTTGGTAGCAGAGAGGGCCCGGGGTGTGGGTGCGGGCGGGAGGAGAGAGTGAGAGAGAGAGAAAAAGGGGAGGCAACACGGGAAATGGGGAAAATCCTACCGCATGTACAATTATAACTTTTTGTAGGTACAGGAGACGTCGCAGTAGTAATACCGGTAGGGACTTAAGAGAAATTATCGGGGACGACAGCCGCGCTTGATGGGGAACGGGGTTTGTACAGACAACGGGGTTCCTGGACTATCGAGTAGCGAAGTACGAAGTACCTTCCGCGGCTGCGCTGAGGACCCGGTAAGCAGCCACGGGGAGGAAGACAGAAGGAAAAGGGAAAATTGGGGGTCCAACTGGGCTAACTTCTATTGAGGTCAGATCCGAAGTGGACGGGTCTTGGACTGCCCCGGTTAGCGAGTACCTGCTAGTAAGGTATAGCGGCCAAGTGGATTACAGTGCTATGCTGCTCCTGTACTGTACATATCGATCACTTGCCCACTAATCTAGATAGGTACTTCTTATTAGAGCAGTAACGTCCCTCTACAGTCTGTATTACCGGTAGACCACCGAAACAAGGGGAAGTCACAATCTTCCCCAGGTTCTCCTATGACGTGTTTACCCCATTGGTCAAGCTACCAGGCTGATCGGCCACTTTGGCTATCACAAGTGCGCGTTGACTCTATCGGCTTGCATGAGAGACACGGTGGCCGAGCAAGGAGTTACCGTAGACATTTTACGTTTCTACGTTAGGTATAAACTGTGCTGGGCAGAGGTAACAACGATACGCGGGAAGTTCCTACCTATCGTATTTTTCAGCGAGTCTGCGCCTTCTATGAACAACTGCACAGGGCAAACGTTTAGATCTATCTTTTTAAACGTTGGATGATTTTAGCAGTGCTGTTACCACGACATATCTGCCTACTGCTCGCTAACTTTACCTCGTAGGTAGTTATGGTTATGTAGCTGCTTAATCTCAAAATCAGGGCGGATAATTAGTGTTGCAGATGTAGGTAGTTTAACTTGAGGAATGAGATAAGCAAGGTACTTCTAGTTATGCACCAGCGTTTGATGATTTTGGCCTGTCTTTGTAGGTAGGCGTACCGTATGTGCAAATGGAGTGCTATCAGCAT
This sequence comes from Xylariaceae sp. X802, assembly GCA_028637635.1. NCBI lineage: Eukaryota > Fungi > Ascomycota > Sordariomycetes > Xylariales > Xylariaceae > Xylariaceae sp. X802. The sequence goes on along the minus strand of JAJFDH010000056.1, from coordinate 230,372 downwards.
GTCCCAAATTGGGCCTCGGAATGTTGGTGGACGAGCGTAACTTCCCAGTTTCCTAAAATGCCGTTATGTAGGTAAACTGTAAGGTAGGGACAGTAAACTTCTAGATATTGTGTGATCACCACGTCGAAATACATCCGTGCTTATTGCCCCGTAAAGGCGGATTGCAGGGTCCAGTTGAATACAGCCGGCACAGTCTTGCTACCCTAAAAGATGGAATCCAGGGGTCTCTACAGCAAATGTAACTTTGCCCGGAAATATGCTCAATCTTGTACACTAACCACGGAACTCAGCACTGCGAGGTGGTGTTCGATCACCACATTCGACAGCCCTACGTTGGAAGCACTGGTAGTCAATTGCAGAATCGCATCAATCACACACAAACTATTGCATTCAAATCAGCCTTCTACGGCTTGGACGGTGTTGAACAGCCAATCGCACAGATTGCACCTCGAAAAGGTACCGTACGTACAAAAGGATGCTTCCGGACACATCGGATGTGGAGTTCCGGGGTCCCGCTTCTTGGTTGTGCCGGCTGCTTTCACCTGGTTCCGCGCGTGCGTACCCTATTTCTTGGTCTAACTACCGTGCTGCTTGGCCACTCCATCAATTACACGAGGGTGGTGCCCCTATATTGACACATCCGAGGGGTGGGGTGGCCGAGCAATACAGTAAGCCGAGTAAATCTCGCTTCCCCGTAACCCCTTGTGCACCCACCAGCGCTCAATTACAAATGCATTCCGTACTCCGTGTATCGTGAAGCCATTTGTAGGCAGTTAGGTATTGTGTGTGCCTACCTAACAACGCAGGTAGCAGATAGCGTGGTTGGCAACGTACCTCGTACCAATACTCTCTACGTCACTCGCTTTGTGGGTGCTTCCTTAGCACAACACATCTTCGGCGCCGCCACTGGCCGATCTGACCACCCAGATAGGGAATACAAAGAGGAAAAGGCTGCGTCGGGTTCAGAAGCCTTCACGACTTTGACTGGCAGTACCGGTAATTACCACCAATTTATCATTGTGGGAGGGAAGGGTGCCAGTTGCAACATTCAGGTTGCCGGCTTGTCTGCCACCTACCACCTCAAAGCGAAACGATGGTTGAAATGAGGTGAGACGCTTGTCGATCGAAACGCAGACTCGACGGATTCGCACAGATCCCGAGGCTAAACACTGTCCTTCGTACTTCTTTGTATGCCCTTTACACGTGTACTTCTACACTAAAATAAGTACACCAACTGCCTAACTTAGGATGCTCTTCTGACCGCCACTATAATTACATAACGTAATCCGTACACATAGGTATTTGCTTTCGTGCTTCGTACAGAGGGGTTATCTAGGAACTCTGGCAATTCAGAATCCAAGGGCGTCGAAGCCCACCGAGGGATTATAAATTCCAGGGACCTTTCACTATCAGAAGCGCGTCGCCTCTTGATTCCACGTGCACGGCACGCTGCGCTCTGCCCTGCGTTCATAAGAGGTTATCTAGGCTAATCCCTGCATTCGTAACCCGTGCAATTACATACCTATAACTCGTAGACCGTAAACTGTGCTGTATCTTCACTTATCTAGCTACATAGAGCCAAGTGCTTACAGAACGCGTTAACAATTCAGCAGTTGCCAGTGAAGTGAGGAGTTACGATGATAATACCGTAACCGTTGAATCAAGAGAAAATGGGCGGCGAATACCGGTAGCGTGCTCTTCGACGTGACACTTTTATATTCTGTAGTGGTTACCGTATAACTGTTATGTACACAGTAGTAAACAATCATTGAACGATAACTAGTTACATTCTTACGTGGTGGTGTAGTTATCCTACTCACACGCTGATACTCCGTAAATACCTACAATATCCGATGGATTCAAATCCGTACAGTAAGACTTGACTTCCCCTGGGTCAAGTAGGCAAAACGTCCAAAAGTCGCGATCTTCCCCTTTTCCATATTGAGGGTATTAGACATTTATTAGTAAGCAGCGTAGTTACAAGCGGCTTTACACTCCCTACGTCACCCGAGGTGTTGTGTAGGCATAGTTTATACCTACCGACAATCTTTCGAGATACTGCGTACTGATCTTCATGCCAGCTCCATTTGAAGTCAGCGCAGTCTTGCTATACATTTCACCAGATGCCCTCTTTATATCCGCACGTCCGTACTGTGTTAACTGTAAGCAGGGGTAGGTAGCTTCATCTTTGCGGTCTTCGAATACGTCCGTAGCGTGCGGCAATATCGCTATAAGCCTATGGCGTGTAAACCGCGGTACATTATAAGTAAAAATAAATGGCTGGCAGAGCAGGTACCGGTAGTCCGTACTTCGTACATCCCAATTGATAAACCACTTTTCAGATGCGGGCTTGTCGAACTGTTACAGCCATGGCTTCTTCTACCAGAATTCCTTCTTCTCCCTTTTCTTTTTCAAGTTGGCAGCCAGCGAGTCGAGTCCTTGTGTGTCTCGGGTCTGTCCGACATCGGTGACAGTGTCGGTGGCCGGATCGTCACGATACCCAGAACTCAGCGACCCAAGCGGCAGCCGTCGCCTGGTTCGCGTCGCCTTTGCCACGATAAGAGGGGGCCAAGCAAAGAGTGCCACGCTTCGCTGTGCTGCGTCGATTCTCGATACACCTGCATCCCTCTCTGGTGCATTGCATTTCACCGTTGCCTCATGCCACGAGGGCGCACGCCTGACGACCCCTTCAGCCCTAATGCTTCCTCTTGCCAACCTCGACGGCCAGCCGGGTGCGCTCTAGGTATACCGGACACTCGTACAGATGTCTTGCTCGCCTGACCTCCGGGCCAGAATACACCCAACGACGCCTGTAAGAATCTGCCGCAGGGATACCCGGTACTCGACCCGTTTAGGAAGCCACTGGACCGCGTTCTCCAACTCCGTGCATCTCTAATCGGACCTAACCCAGTCTTGGAATCGTCGGTGGGAAAAGGAGGGGGGCTTGCTGTTGTTATACGCAGCAGGCCAGCGTCGAGAATTGCCGTCTTGCCCTCCCCGCACGGTATCCCATGTGTGCTATCGCGTAGCATTTCTCGTGGAGCCATACACTCTCTACACTACTTAGCAGATCTCCGACAGTGACCTGGCCTATTTGCCCTACCACGGTCATTCCAAGACTTTGAAGGGCTGTCGTGAAATGAGGCTTTTATAGGACGATACTGTCGCAGGACATCTGCTAACTAACATCCGATGCCATACGCGCGTCTCACGAATACAGCCCGGCATGTGAACATCATGATGTATACTCACGAGATACACTAACTACCCACATACGCTCTCTCCCAGGCTCAGGAAACCATGAGTGCCGCTGTACATACAGACATGCGGCCACAGAATTCCGTACATGGTTGCCAATCTGCAAGGCCGGCCAAATCAGTCGTCTCTTGCCTGGTTCCGGAGCTCTGGGTAAACCATGCTGCCAGAGCCATGCTCTTTGGACTCAGGGGTATGCATGGCTATGCCACCCACTACAGCAGCAGTAATTCCTTTTCTCCTCGGGGGCGCTGCTCTTCCAATCACCTGATACAGCCCGAGGTTAAATCGGGCAGGTCCTGTGCATCTTGCTCTCCTGCCTGATTCTCCCGCGTCGCGTCGTTTCTGACGATACAGCTGAGCGGTACCTTATAGCTCTTCAAATGGCACATTTTACGCTGCAAATACTAACAAATGCCATCTACGTAATGTATTTACGTCCGACCAAGCGCGCGGCCATTGGCTTTCTGAAGAGGCCCTTATTAGTTCTTGAGAGTTGATCCAGTCTTACCCCTTTTGCGTACACGTCTCGATACTTGGATGAGCATTGCAAACATTCGTCCCACTGAGCCATAGGTATATCGATATCACATCTTCAGAAGAGATGCTACTGCCTACTCATAAACACTTACCAGCTTAGGAGAGGAGCGAGGTGTTTACTGCTTACGCAGTTCTCCGGATCGAAAGGTATAGTTCGTATTTTGGCTTCTCTTCGTAGCCGACTGGACCCTCAATGACAGCCAGAAGGACCTCGCCTCGAAGATTAACACTTGTAATCAACTCCAAGGCAGTATTCACCGGCTACAACACCGTTACGCTTTATTCTCCGTAGTTCAAGTATATCGCTGCCGAGGATGGTCATAGCAGCAGCGTCAGCTTATAGCCCAACCCCACGGGGAGAGATTATGCCGAGAGTTGTTCATTTTATCCCTGGATACTCCAACTAATAGCAGCTCGGTACGGGGCACCTCGCCACGAGTTGATTGCAACGCTCGGGTGTGACGAGCGCTCATTGTCTCAGGAAGAAAGCTAAATCGATTCGCTTCTCTCGATCCTTCTCGAAGGCCTTTAACCCCAAGCCCTCCCCTCCCTCCCCCCCTTTCGCGCGAGACAGGCTGAGGTCATATGGCCTCGATCTGCCAACACATCTCCACCAACCTTTCGAAGTGACGTTGTCTGCTATGATCGACCGAGCCATAGGGCCGGGATATTGAGGAGCTGCAGGGAGGTCAACATGCAATGCGGACTGCAGCTCTCTCATCCGCCTAATGCACAAGCGCCTCGAACCTCTCAAGATGGCCAGTAATGCGGCCCATCCCACCATAAGCAAATTGGCCAGAGATTTCCCGAGATTAGCAGCGAGCCGTGCCCACCATACAATCATGCGACTTTTCCTCGCGACGTACCCACCGGCTTCCTCAAACGGGATATTTGTCAGCGCCTTTTTCAGGGTGAAATTTGTTGGTAGACTTGGAGCTCGGAGGGTGGTAGAAACGACCTTCGACCCAAGCGAATTGGGAGCGTCGGCTTCTGCACATGCGGTTTCGTTGCTGGAAGGAGGATCTTTCATCCCGATTTGCCGTTCTGATGCCTAAATGCCCGATGCCATTCGACCGAGGCTCCCACGCCCGCTCGGTAAGCATCAGGCGAGCGGACTTGGAGATGTCACATACCCATCCGTTCCGCCGCCCCGTTAGTGATGCATGCAAGTTGGAGCATGCAAGTCCAGGAACCCATACTCGTTTGCAGACACCTCGCATCACAGGACGTTTCTACCCGTACCCTGTCTAGGAACGCTGCGTGGCCCGAAAATTCCGGATAGGTTGCGCGAGGGGCCGGTTTGAATTTCTTCGCTAACTGCGCGAATAGTCCTCGCTGCTAGTACGCTATTCCTTCAGCTATACGCAGGTAAATGCGCACATGAATCGTTATATGAAGTGCCACACCACTGAGCCCGGTTGGACCATGGATAACTTGACCGGATCCGTGTCCGGAACTTGACTGCACAACTGTCTTTTCGCCTTGTTGGGCCTCTATATAAGACAAGACAACCTTGGAAGATCTCATGTCTTATAGAGTTCTACGCAATCAAGAGAACGCAGGCCGGAGTAGTTCCCGCCCTACCCATTCGGATTGCGCTACTTGAAGACCCTTATTAGTAGCCTCTTAGGCAACGCACTGGACGCGGCTCATTTATTGAGCAAGAGTCTCATGGTCTGCAAGAACAGAGATTCCGTCCCTGTCTCCCGATACGAGCGGCAAGCTGTTGTGCTCCAGTGGTGGAGCCCGGTTGGATCCGACCCGGTGCTCCGGGTTACCCTCGGTGCTTATGAGCCGTTGTTGGCGATACAGGTCCACTGACGACTCCCGAACGTTGTCGTCACCGTCACCGGGACGGAACTAATGGCTCCGCTCATTATTGAGGTGAATCCCAGATTGAAGAGAGAGATCTATTCAAGCAAGTTGATCAATAGTAGGGTGAGCGCCGCAGGAGATGGACCGCCGTTGAGGGCAGGGCGTGTTCACATGATAATCTATCGGCCGACACGGAACAATGGGGGTTGAGAGAGAGAATCAGGGACTTGGGAACAAACCACGGATCCGTCCGTGGTAACTCTGCTGTTCTCTATATGCACCGTGGGAGGGAGCAGAGTTGCCGTTAACATACGTCAGATAGTCCGGGAATCAAGGGAAGCCGCAAGACTACAGAAGCAGTCGAAAGGGGTGATAATACCTATCTCCTGAGTAGGTACACGGGCTATGTTGAAACAGTCCTCCTGTCTCGATTGTATAGTCCATTTCTACCCGAGTACCCGGGACCGCGGCGGCGTTGGAATATATACGGGATGCACAAGCACTCCACGACAACTGGCCGGCGTGAGCTATCCGAGTATGCAGACTGTTTTTACGTCAAGAGAGGGATGCATATCTCCCATCACGCGTCCATTGCCTCTGGATGGCATATCTCGAGAAAGGAATCAACGCATGACAGTAAAGAAAACCCTAGGACCGGCTTCGACTTTGGACGAGAAAGCGTCAACGCCGCCTCTAGGTACGTCCACTGTCGTATACTGAGCGGCCGGGCTGTGGTCTGAGATGGGAGTCAAGATAACTTGGTTTCCGGAAGTGAATAGTCTCCCGCGGGACAAGAGTTCCGGGATGCCCTGAAGTATGTATCTCGTTTCTTGGGAAGACCTTTTGGAAAGATGTCAAGGAGGCCTAGATGCCCATCTAGGTAGAATCTCAAACTACATATCTACGCTAGATAGATGGTGTTGGTAGCTGGCCTAACAAATTTTGCATCGCGGATAGATTTGACTACGCCGATCTGAGGATAGCGAGGCTACTAGCATGGCGCATTTCAGGGTAAGCACTTCGTAGCTGGGCAGTAAACTCGCGACTGCATCGTGATGGTACACCCAGACCTGTCTATAGCACGGAACGGCATGTGCAGCGTAGAGAAAGTGATGGGATGATGTTTGTTGCTGGGAAGCTCAGGATTAAGTGGACACATCTACACTACAGTCTCCCGATGCTGTTGTTTTTGTTGATGGAATCTGCAATATAGCCCTATAAATTTGCATTATACGCTATCTAGATCCTGGCTAGTCTAGTGCACTAGACTAACTAAGCCTGCATTACACCGGTAACGCCGAGTACCGGTAAGTTGCCCCAACCGCCAAAATAGCAGCAAAGATACTTTTGTCCACGTTATTGCGGGGCCGACGCATGGAATCATTGCCAGGACAGGTTTAGCGCAGGCGGTGGCTGCAAGTTGGAACAACCCGGTTTTGGGCGGCTCAAGGCGAAAACCCCGGTAGCAGGTCGAAAGGCACATGCCAAATCCAGCGAAGGCCGTTTTTCTGTTTTCTGCAAAGCCGCACGTACTTTCGTATCGCTTTCCAGGATGCAGTCAAGGAAGAAAAAAAGAGAAAAATGAAAATATAAAATAATAGATTTTACATAAATCCTCTCCCCCACGTGGATCATCCAAATCCCTGGAATTCCTTCTCGAACGTGACCGTCCCCCCTTCAGCTCCAACCCCTCACCGCGCATCCAAGCCACCGACGGCTTATTATGCGCACGCCTCACCTCTCGCAACGCTGTCCATTCTCGACGTGCTAGACAGCATCAGCATCAGCGGGCGACTTCGAAGTCTTTGCGCCTGCTGGGGAGGGGGGTCCGTAAGAAAGACTTAACCTACTTGGTCGTAGCCGTCTCGCCAGCCTGCACATCAGCTCGTCTATCTGGATGACCTGCTGCGTTTGTTCTGGCTTTGGCGCACGCTCCTAGCTTGGTCGCCGGTCAATACCAACTCAACCGAGCGGGCTAGATAAATTACGTGAAGCGGTTTTCTTCAGGGCTTCGCAGGCGTAGGAGACAGCATTCGAGCCGTGACTCCCCGTCCAACTATTCGAAATGACGAACCAAGGCTCGTCTTCGGGCCAAGAGACGGCCGAGAAGATCAAGTCGCAGGGAAACGTGACTGAGATCATGCCCGCGCCGGCGAACAACGCCAGCAGCGCCAATGTTCGCGACTACGGCACCACGACTCCCGCTCCCGCGGACGGCCATGTCGCCGAGAGCGAGGCCGTGAGCCGCGCGCTGGAGTCGCTGGAGGGCAGCAGCAAGGCGCGCTGGTACTCGTACCTCAAGACACGGGATTTCTGGATCGTGCTCATCGTCGGACAAGTGCTGGCGCTGGCCATCACGTCGACCAACACGTTCTCCTCGCTGCTGGTCGAGCACAACACCTCCATCCCGGCCTTCCAGACCTTCTTCAACTACGTGCTGCTGACGCTCGTCTACTTCACGTATACGGTGTACCACTACGGCCCCCGGAAGATGTGGAGCATATTCTGGCGCGACGGGTGGAAGTACTTCATCCTCAGCTTCCTGGACGTCGAGGGGAACTACTTCACCGTGCTCGCGTACGACTACACGAACATCCTGTCCGCGCAACTCATCAATTTCTGGGCGATCGTAGTAGTCGTCGTCGTCTCCTTCATCCTGCTGCGCGTGCGCTACAAGCCCTTCCAGATCATCGGCATTCTCATCTGCGTCGGCGGCACCGGCATCCTGCTAGCAAGCGACCACATCCAAGGCACGAACGGCGGGCCAGGCGCCAACCTACTAAAAGGCGACCTATTCGCTCTGCTAGGCGCCACAATCTACGGCCTAACCAACACCTTCGAGGAGTGGTTCGTAAGCAAGCGGCCCATGTACGAGGTCCTCGCCTTCCTAGGCTTCTTCGGCATCTTCATAAACGGCGTGCAAGCCGCCATCTTCGACCGCCACAGCCTGCAGACGGCGCACTTCGACGGGCCCGTCATCGGCTACATAGTCGGCTACACGCTCGTCCTAGCCCTCTTCTACACCATCGTGCCGCTGATCCTGCGCATCGCGTCCGCCGCCTTCTTCAACATCTCGCTGCTCACGGGCAACTTCTGGGGCACCATCATCGGCATCCGCGTCTTCGGCGACACCGTGCACTACCTCTACCCCATCGCCTTCGTGCTCATCATCATCGGCCAGCTCACGTACTTCCTCGCCGGCAGCATGCTCGGCGACTCCAAGAAGCCGTGGCTCGGCGAGGCGCAGGAGGATGGCGTTGCTGGTCTCGGCACCGCGAAGCTTAAGGCCATCCACGCTGCGCGGAGACGGGGGGAGCTTGCGGATTCTGAGTCTGAGCCCGCTGCTTGAGCATCTAATCCACAATTCCTTTGGGTGCAGTAGATACCCATCCACTGCTTTGGATAACCCGTAACCCTCCCCTGTATAAAGGCCATCAGATCTCATTGCTAGACGTATATATACGAAGCGGCATACACTACACAAGATAATAGGATACCCAAGCACTTAAACTAGAGCATAAATAAAGAAACAAGATCCGGATTTAATAGCTGCGTTCTGCCTCCGTGCTTGGTATGAAGTCCCAACTCATCAACGAATCCAACCCTGGCTGGCTGAAGTAAACCCCAACCTCGATGGTAGGTAATAAAACACCTACACGTGTAATATCTCCTGGTCATACCGCACGGGATTGGGAGGTAAGATACCTAGGTCAACACCATCCATCACGAGCAAGCACCATTAATAAGCCAAATAACCAAGAAACCAACCCCATCTCAAAAAACAAACAGTAGAATATGAATTTCAAATGGTATCTTATGGTATCTTAACAAAAACAAAAACCCACGGAATCGAAAATTAAAAACCGGGAATCTAATCTATACAGTAAACAATACTTCATTAACCCAGCCGCGAGACAGGTATATACTATACTCTCCACCCCCATCACCCCAGAATAATACTCAGAATTTCTGAACACGAAACCCAACCTCAAATAAACTAGGCCCCCAGATCCTTTCCCACAGCTCGTACAGGTCGTCTTCTAGAAGTCTCCGTCTTGGCCCTAGTTGGCAGAGATGAATCTTTCGATCCACCTCCAAACCGCCCTCCGGTCTCCGACTCGGATAGCGGGCCGGCAGTCTGCGTACGTTTTAGCAAAGGCGCCGTGAATTCGCCCATTGCTACCGGGGTCCGCGGACGAGATCCCGCGCCCGTGCGAGCGGTCGGGATGCGAGGCGGCTCGAGCGGGTCATGGTTATACAAAGACTCCGACCCCGATTCCGAGCGTAACCTCGAGTCCGCCGGCGACGGGGGCATGGCGGCGCGGTCGAAAGATGACACGAGCGGGGATGGCGAAGGACAATAACCCGAGTCGGACGTGGGTGGATTCCGTCTCAGAGAGCGAGGGGGGATCGGTGGGATAATTGAAACCCGTCTCTGATCGGTATCTATTGCGTCCTTCCATGGGTTTCCGGGAGTTCCGAAATACGAAAACGGAGACTGGGATGAGGGTGGGAAGCGTGGGCTCGCCAATGGACCTGTGAGTGGAATTACAGGGCTTGTACTCTCTGGCGATACGGCAGGGCTAAACGCTTCGCCGTCGTCGCTTTCATCATTGTAGATAGATGAACCTGTGGGAGAGCCAACTTCCGAGTGCTGCTCACAGGCATCGCTGACAGGCGCCAATTGCCCTGTCCGTCCAACTTGTGCTCTCAGGGGCGATTTCGGTGTTAATAACGGCTGCGGATTTGGTAAAAAGGGTGCGCTTTGCGGCCCATTACGGATTTTCCCGCTTAAACCAGAGCTTGTTTTGAGGATTAGCGGTGGCGGCCGTTCATAATGGCGTCCGCTGGTTGATGTCTTCGGTCGATCAGCTAAAGAGAGCGAAGGGATATTGGCTCTCTCGGCCGCCTCCAATCTCATCTGCAAGCTCCGCCGACGTTGACTACTAATGGTGAGAGTGTCTCGCTTGGCACAGACATCTTGAATAACCGGCCGGCTGCTACCCTTTTTTGTAGACCGTGAAGTGGACCTGGGAACTGTAGATTCAATTGACAACTTTTCTTCTTCGCTTGTGCGAGGGCTGGTAGACGGTGAAGGCAAAGATGTCGCCGGCCCGAGTTCCGAAATGGCATTTTCGAGTTCTTGAAGCGCTGGGGGTATGCTGTCGTGGCCCAGAGCACTTGGTGATCGTGGCTCCGATACTGAGGTTTCTAACACCTCCCCCTCGTCAATCGATTGTGGGGTGGTTGGAAGTTTCTGAAGAGGCTGGGTCTCTTTCTGCGACTTGCTTGGCAACCGAGTTGAAACTTGTTTCTTGATGCGCAGAGGAGCGGGAGTCTCGACAATGGCCCCGAAATCGCCAAAATCCGCAAACGAGGAGAGATCGCTTGGTAGGTCTAGTTTGAGTTCGTATTGGCCGAGCGGCGACTTGGGCATTACACTCCATGGCGTACTTGACTGACCGTCGGTGACTGAAGGACCCGTGGAGCCTTTGAGCTCGGTTACTGGCGAATCTCGAGTCAAATGTACATCAAGAGGGTCGGGCCGGATCTTCCTTTCGCCGTCTGACGTGCTGGGTCGAGCCATCTGGGTGAAGTTAGGAGGAGGCGCAAAACTAAGGCTTGATGCTGAGCCCGTGTTCCAACGGCGACCGAAACTTGGATTGGACACATGGTGTCGCAAACCCGGCGGGTTTGGGAGGTCTACCGTGCTCGAGCCGAGTTTGCTGGAGGAAAAAGGAGTCTTCACAAGTCCCTTAAACCTGCTCCTTTTTGACTGTGTGGATAGCCCAGAATCCTGCCGCGATAGTGAATAAAGGCCCGCCTCGGCCTTCATATCAAGGAAATCGTCATCAACGGCACTGAGGTCGTTATTCTGGGGTTGGGGCGTAGGTACTTCGGGCTCTTTCGTGGATTTCCTAATCTCGTCAGCAACTTATGGACGAGGACAGCGGTGCGCTCGTATCTACTTACTTCTTCTTCTCACCACCAATCTTCAACCCAAAGAATGACACCATTATGTCCAGCTTTCGACCGGATGACTCGCAGTGAGTATAGCTAGACTATTCCCCTCCAAAGTCTGGAGCTTATCCCACTGGGAGCGTGTCTTTTCGTTCGGTCTTGTTCCGACTCGATAGGGAGTAGGAAATGATATGCCTGGCATAAGGGAACCGCCAGTAACGAAGGTAAAGAAGCAATGCTCGTGGCTAGTGACCTCAGACTTCAAAACACATAGCCCACCAAGATCCTTATCTGCGTCGGCTCCCGTCTAGATTGGAGTAACCAGGCTGGGCCGTAATGCGATTTGCGACGCCCAAGTCGCGAGCGCTGGCCGCGCGGCCTGCGACTCTATCGACGATGTCGGATCCCGTATTAAAATGAGCGGCAGGTTTCAAGAAGGGACCCAGTGAAGAGGCCCTTCATTTGAAAGGAAAGGAGCGCAATGGACGGAAAGGTGCTGTAGAAGCTGTCTGTCGATCACCACGACGATGAAGAGGGAAGGAAAAGTGAGGGCGGTAGGGGTTTGATCTCTCCACGATATCGACGGTCAAGGGTCCCGGAAATTGGAGCTTCGCTAGCCCCAGAGCCGTTAGGCTTGGCACAGACTCTGTTACGTAAGGTCTCACGTTATGTGCATAATACCTGATTGTTTAGGAATGCACAGTAAGCGAGCAGTACCCGTTACTGTCCAGATACTAGAGTCAGGAGAAATGTATGCTGCTATTTAGGTTGCATAGGCAAAGTACTTCCGTACTTACACAGTAATTAAGTGCCTCATTTACTGTACCTTGTCTAGTGTTCCTTCGCACGTGGTTGTGAAGCTGTTCTAGTGTGACATTAGACCTCGACCGAGGCACATGCATAGGAGTCGATTTGGCAACCCCTGAATACTCCATACTTTGCTATAACAGTCGTGTAAGGCCGCTGTTATCGATGTTCCTCAAAGGAAATGGAACAACTCCTTCTAGTGTACATACTTACAGTTATGACGGAGAGTTCGTAAATCATAGGTAGGCACACAGTGATCAAGTTGACACTCCAGTCGAACATTCTTCCGGAAAAGAGCGTTCAGAACTTGATCCGCTCTGAAATGTATCGCATCACATCAGCTCACCTCAATGAATCGGCACCGGCGAATGTAACAATAGCACTCCCACACCCTTTTATAATCACATCAGTACTTTTTTATTCTCGTAATTCACTAGACGTTCATGTTCGTAATGCAAATATACCATCGCGGGTATCTTAGTGTACAGCAACAGGATGCAACAAAATAAAAGCAAAAAGCCCGACCAAAGCTCGGTGTCCGATCCCCTTATTAGCCTTTTGCAAAATCAAATCTCTTACGGGCCTCCAACGCCACATGCCATGTATCTTGAAAACCATCTAGGTCTTGCGAAGACAAGTAGTCGAGGTGAAATACAATCCTCCTTTAATCACAGTGCCAAAGTGCCATCCTTCTTATCGTTTCTCGTCTGGGTTTAGTCTTCCTCTGTAGCCGCGTCGTCTGGGGTATGAATACCGGTAGGTGTATGGGCGGTGACCTTTTCGGTGATAAGTTCGCCGTCCTTAGCTTCAAAGGTTGTCTCCGAGACAATTGACGTTGCGACAGAAGTATTCTCATCTGCTCCATCCTCCTTGACGCTTCCTTTAAATTCTCCTGCCGGGAGTTCCTTTTCAGTCGCCACTGGCGCACGATCTGCTGGGCCTGTAAGAGAAGCAGTTGGAGTCGGAGTCGAGCTCTTGCCCTCTTTCTTCTCCTGCAGATCGGCATTAGCAACGGTATTGGAACTGTGGTTGTCGTGGCCCTCGGACAATTTCAACTTCTGCTCTATGCTCTGTGCCAATTCGTCGAGCTCATCCTGCACTGCCACCGACATCTTTCTCGATCGTTGTCGCTCTGCTTCTTGCGCTCCCACGAGTTCAACCCACATATCCTCGAGTTCGTCTTTCCAGCCAAGCTCATCGGCTAGCTTACGGACACCGTCGTCGCATTCACCAAGACACAACACGTCATCGGCTCGTGTGCCAAAATCACCGACTCGCTCCATGTTCAGCAGTAGTCGAGGTACGCCAGCACCCGCCATGGATGGCAGTTTTGCAAATGGCTGGACCGACAGGCTTGTTCCCACAACGATTACAAGGTCCGCCTCTTTTGCCATGGTCGCATTGTCATAGAAGGCGCGGGGGAGCGGCTCGCCGAAAAACACAATGTCGGGCTTCACGAGACCGCCACAACCGTCCCGAACACAGATTGCTGGAGTGGCCGACTCAACACACTCTCGCATCTTGGCGTCGGGAAATGGTGCTTTGCAGTCGATGCATCGCTGGCTCGCAAAGCTGCCGTGGGCTTCAACAATCAGGTAAGACGGGACGCCGGCAGCGCGCTCGAGACAGTCGATATTTTGCGTGAAGAGTATGTGTAGGAGGTCCTTCTTAGCAAGGAGGGCCACAAAGGCGTGCGATACGGTCGGATGGAAATTACCCGGATACAGCTCCTTCGCTAGGACGTAGAAGGGCAGCGGGTTTGCGCGGAAGAAGTCGATCTCAAAGACGGCTTCCGGGTGGGGTAAGTTAAGTCGCGCGAGGTTGTGGTAGAGTCCCGTCTTGGGAGAGCGGAAATCGGGAACTTAAAAACGAAGTTATTTGTTAAGCGACGGTCGCCTTCGCGCGGGGTTTGTATGTTAGAAAAACTTACTTCCTGCAGACGTGGAAATGCCAGCACCAGTCATGACAACTACCCGTTTCGCCTGTCCGGCCTTAATGAGGTCCGCGACAGCTTTTACGCTGCGATCTGAAAGAGTGTCTGGTGGCGTGTCCTCGGACACCAAGCTAGAGGTTTCCTGACCCATTTTGTCGCGTCGCGGCCAGCGCGAGTCTGTGGGATTAAGATGCCGAGAGCTTCTTCTTTGTCACGCCTGATTCTGGCAAATCGAATGAGGATCGTGGATACAGAGTTTGAAGAAAGCGCGTGTCGCGATGTAAACGGAAAAAAGTATTATGTTAACGAAGCCTCGCGCAAGAGAATCGAAGCTGTATCCAGGCGAGGGGCCTGAGTGGGTAAGTAGGTAGGTGGGTAGGTAAGTTAGGTGGGCAGGTTACAATCCGACCCGATGGGAAACACACCACTACGCAACCGCGCTAACTACCGATAAGACAACTACGATAAGATACGATAACAGAACGCCTGCGGAAGGTACGACCGTACCACCGTGCCAGTTAAGCAGCCGCTAGTTAGGCGCACTATGCGGAATAATTATGCCACATTCCGTCACGGTGAGTTGCTGGCTGCTTGGGTGATTCCTCGCCCGTCATGGCCTGTGTGTACCTACCGCCGACGGTACTTCGTACACGTACGCACGTGTCAATGGACTCTAACAAGACTCCGTCTCGAGAAACAACACGTGCTGGTATCTACAGCAAGCAGGCAAATCCCCGGGATTGTTGAAATGGCAGGCGTCACGTCTGGTGACTCAAACAGGTACAGAGGGAATCCCGGTAACTGCTGTACAGTATGCTGTCCGTAGTCACTACAAGTATGTTACATTTTCTGCCTCAGGCACCACCTCGCGAACTGTTGCCGCGTTTCCGGGCCCACTGGCCCGATCGCACCAGGATCAAATCACAAGATCTGTCACATTCGATGCAGATAAAGACCGCAGATCACAAGAAAAGAAAAGAGAGCCACTAACAAGCTATTCTCGGTACATTTAACCGTATACTATTCTTACCTACGTCCGTGCATGTGAGGTATTTTATAGTCGCGTAGCCGTAACAGTAGTGTAATGCAAAAGCACTATTATTAATGTCTAGACTTTCAGACTTTCTGCCTCAAGTTTTCCCGCTCCCCTTGCGGTTGTTTCTACCTACTACGGTATACAACTGACAACCGCTATCTGCCTTTGCCTTGACCTATGTGTACTTCTAGGTACCTATTACACCAACTGCTTTGCCCACCTTACAGCCATAGAAGACCGCCGTGAAGCGACACAAGAAAACCTCCACTCGAAAGGTCGTGGCGCATTACCGTATCCTCTGAACTCGTTTTCGTCCGAACTGACCGTCAACAGCCATCAGGGCCCGTATTTTGTTACTCTTACACAATTAACGTAGAAAAACAAGAATTGATACATAGGAAAAATAATCCCTTCGATCGATAACCGATCTTCAGGCTCTAGCCCACTCCAGGGTCTCCAGTGCCAGCATCACCAATGCTAACGTCGACGGAAGGATCCTGCAAATGGTTAGCGATTTCTTAGGCTTCGACCTGGAATGCGTGTCCTTACCAAACGACGTAGCTTTGGAATAGAATCTTCGACATGACGCCTTCATAGACCTCATTAATCTGGCAAATTTGCGCTAGCTGAAGAGCACTCGGTGCGCCAGTGAGGAGGAAACAAACGACAACAAAGATTGGATCATCCAAGATGCTTATGGGGGCAAATTTCACGACAACGGCAAGGATGGGTGTCATGAGAAGGGTCGGGATCAGCATCCGGCTGATAAGGGACGCAATTAGGAGTCGCCGCCCGATCTGGGATTCTTCCGAACCTTTGGCCACGCTGTCTTTGGTGTTATTTGCCAGGTTGGCACCCAGAACAACGAGGATAAGCGGTACGGCAACATTACCGCCTTGAGCAACTGCACGAGTGATGCTGTTCTTCACAAACGTCCCGTTCTCGAAGAACAATTGCTGGAGCCAAGGAATTGAT
Organism: Xylariaceae sp. X802; assembly: GCA_028637635.1. Taxonomy (NCBI): domain Eukaryota; kingdom Fungi; phylum Ascomycota; class Sordariomycetes; order Xylariales; family Xylariaceae; species Xylariaceae sp. X802. Next base: position 214,050 of record JAJFDH010000056.1, on the reverse strand, counting down.
GCTACGATAATGGAGAGTAGCATAGCCCATAGCGGCGGGTTCATGAAATCGCCCACGAAGTTCACTGATTTTTCCAATGATAGTTTGACGCCTTGGGGTAACTTGGCATACAGGCGCAGACATGTCTGGCGACTCTTCTCCATTGTGCGTGTGGAAGTCCTACGGATAGAGGACTTGCACCGAGAAAGGAAGCCTTTGATGCCACTAGGGGTTTCTGGTTCGCCTAAATCTCGTATGCCCGGGAACAAGACGATGCTACTTAGGTCACTGGCTGGTACCACTGTTGGACGGCTACGTGTGCCGCCGCTACCATTTGGCGTAGTTGGCTTCTTTGGGGTTCTGGTCCCATCATCAGAGTCAGCAGGGGAAGTCCTGGACGTACCAGCTACTGGAGTTCGGCCACCTGGAACGTATAGGTTTTCGTCATCGGACATCTCGTCGCTAAGGCCCGGTATCAAGTCTTCGTCGGACAAATCATCGTCTTGGTGCCGGCCCTCTTCCACTCGTTCGTCCTGATATTCCACGTATTGTTCCTTTTTAGCCAGCAAGACGTGAAAGCCCCAGCTCCACCGAACTATCTGGCCAAGTTGTTGGAATATCAGCAGGTATAATATACCCCGAGCGGACACTAATCCGCTGTGGTCCCCGCTAACGCGGTTCCAAGATAACACCTTTAAGGTTTGGGAGAGCGAGATCACAATGGATATAGGAAGCGAATTGGAATTGCCAAATACACTCATGGCGGTAACGAAGTTGGTTGCTCGTTTTCCGAACCCAAAGAGCCTTGAGACGCATTTTGCGGCTCCGTACGAGACGCAGGTCTGGATTGCGAAAATAACGGGGATGACGGCAAGTTCGCGTAGTTGGTTAGGGTCCAACTGTCTTGCTAGTTTGTTGAATATCAGGCAGGGCGTGAAGAGCCACATGTTCAAGTTTGCCGCAAACTTCTGATGCTCCGGCTTGAAGAGGCCTCGTCTGGCAAGAATACTGCAACGGTTGGTGTCAGCGATTGTTATAACGTGCAAGGTCTGTAGAGAGGAGCTTTGCACGCCTGAAGGCGTACCATGATGTCCTTCGCTGGGGGAGTACGTACTATCCTGGAAGGCTCACGCATATAACCTCCAAGACGGCCTCAAAGACTAGATATGCCAACCCGGCAAGGGATGGATGCTTGTGGGAAGACTGCATTGCGGTATCAACGACCGGTATGTTATCGGGAATCCAATTAAGGTCTGCATTATTGACCAGATATTGCAACGAGTAGGGATTCTTTGTCAAGTCCATATTTCGGTCGTAAAGCGGTCGAACGACGCGTTGTGCTCGCGGAAGGGAGATATCGAGTGCGCAGAAACCGGTGCTCTAAGTCGTTATGTCCCCGCCGACGGAACACAAGCTACCTGGACGAAACCTCTTCACACCGAGGAATAGGCCAGGACGATGGCGAGAAGCGCAGGCAGACAGTTGCCGTGTGTCGGTTGTTGAGTTAAGATTGCGGGGCTGTGATGCCGCAATCAAGTATAACAGTGCACGTAAGTTGGCCGGGTTCCAGTAGCGATGCGACATAAGGCCGGGTAACGGCACCGTCGGGCGTGGTAACGAGAGGCAGCAAATGAGTGCAGGCAGCTGTTGAGACGCATTTACGATGATGCTCAGTTGCGACCATGAGAAGTGGTGGCAAGCTGGGCGGCACGCGTTGAAGCTCAACAAAGGCAGAAAGATTGGGTCGCCACAACAGGCAGATGCTAAGGTGGTGTGTAGTAGGTGCAACCGCCTAAAACGCAACTGCCGTGACGGTGGGTAATCCACCTCTTAAGTAGGTGCTTACCTTACATAGCATGGCTCGGCCTGTCGCCAGGCTCGGCCACTTAAGCTGCTACGGCGGGGTATCTAGTGTAGGTAGTGCCCTTCGGCGCTGCGCCGGGAAGTACTGTGGCCGAGTAGGACGGTAGGTGGAGCTTTGCGGCCAGGCCGTTGGAAGCGAAAGCCGGCAAGTGGGGCACCAGACACTTGGCCCCCTCTCCCCCGCTAGGCCCATGCACTAGGAAACTCTGTCAGAGCCAAATCTACCATGTGATTGGCTGTCGGCGTTCGTACATGCAGCTGATCTGCCAAGTATGCAGGCCAGCTGCGACTTCCCGCCGGTCCATGCCAAGCAGCTGGGTCGGGCCCCGGCCAGGCCTTCGTTATAGTGATAGACTCGCTTCCTCGACTAATTGCGTGCTGGCTGCCAAGGCCACTTTCCGGAATTCTTCGGGCGCGTGTATAGTCGGCGTCCCGTCATTGGTGACGGCAAGCGTCTGGGCAGAATCTGGGCAAATGACTTCCAGCATGTATTTAGCCACCACAGCAAACATCTAAATCTTGGAAGTCTGGGCGACAACGTTCTCCCACTTCACTGGTCTAGACCGCCTGGATATTCTGTATAGTGCCCCGTGTGTAGTGTACTACAACAGTAAGTGGCAGGACTGGCTGATAGCGATAAGTCACCCACCTACAGATGCCTATCTACCCGTCGCTGACGTCGATGATTTGTTGCCCTGGCCTACGCGTCTCTGTGCTGGGCATACATCTTCGTCTAGTCAGGCCGGCCTATTACATAACCGTTCCGCCCCAGACACTGTAAGATTATTGGTACTGGACGTGTGCCGATTCTATGGTGTGCACCCGTTCTGCCGTTAGCCGGTTGATGAAATGGTATTTGAGCGTTCACTTTTATAACCACCCACCGGTACCCATTTAACTGGTGCTATCAACTCGGCTAGGCCGCCAAATGTCGTCGGCCACTCCATTTAACTAGCCACATACCATATCGAGCCGACATGTAAGTGAGTCACGATGGCAGTATGGGCAGAAAGGCAACACAAAGACTGAGCCAATTGGAGAAAGAAGGGAACTTGTCCAGAGGAAGTCCGGGAATATTCCATTGTAGGACCTCCCTCTTATATACGGAGATTGGTGCGGAAGTTGGTGGCTGCAATCCTGCCTGTATCCCTGCACCTTACCTACAGCCCAACTGGGGTGTATAGTTCACGCACGTGACACGCAACCAAGATCGCGGAGACATCTCGACCTTGAATGCAGATCAGTATACTTCGTGCTTAATATACGATAGAAAGGCCGGTCAGGAACCCGCCTATATGGAGTTCTCCAGCGATAGCTTAACAGAGCGCCCGCGTAACTTGGCCGCAAGACAAAAACATTTAGGGACCTGTATGTCCGTATAACAACTCTGTTACTTGCTCGAAGTACTCTAACTTGCGTCATCAAACTACATACGTAAACCAGAACTTGAATTGTGTCAGGAGCAACGCCACTGGCAAGTTGCAACTACTGACTTGGTATCTCCCTGCTTTATACAGTCCGTACAGCGTAGACGTTACCTAGGTACCTATCTAAATGCTACGTGCTTAGTCCACTGATTGGCCGGTAAATTTATGTCGAAAACCTGTTGGGCAGAATGCCTCACATGGCCGGGACTGGGAGAGTGGCCTGTGCGTGCGGCAAACCTAAGTGGGGTGGGCGGGTCGGCCTATAACTGTATGGGGGTACCGGTGGTGGCACACGCATTCTCTCGGAGGTCGGATTTTGCCGTCCTGCTAACTAACATACCTACCTTTTTCCGGAATGATGTATACGGTACAGTAGAAAAGAAAAAAAATAAGAGATGGGGAGCTCGGAAGAAATGGCCTTCGGCAGGAGATCCTTTGGGACCCAGAAAAAGGATGCCAGTCCCCGAGGCTTGCGTACCGGTAGGGACAACCTTGTTTGGACGGGGTCTCCGCCGAGTCAAAGCTTGGACCTCGATTAACCGAGTCCGTCCGGGAGTCCGGCGGGACCCAATGAAAACCGCAGGTTCGCTGCCCAATTAGAAACTGCCTTCCGCCCAGTAATTGGTCCGGCTCTTATCCGCCAATTCACAACGCCGGAGCAAAATGTCCGCTCTCATTTATCTGCAAACTAGGTACATAGTACCTAGTCTCAATGCACCGGGCCTGTGAATGAATAATACTGGACCGTGAAGACATACAATATTCTATCTCTTAGGAAAAATGGCGAAATGAGCAAGCAAAACGAAAGGTTGGGATTAGTTAGGTACCAAGTACTATAGACGGCCATTAAAGATAGAAAATATGCAGCGATATGAATCATGACACAGCCGCAAGCCCCAGCCTGTATGATGTAATTCCAGAATGTGGGCGAAATTGGAGCTGTGATGCAATCCTACTTTCCCATCTTCCTCCTGTACTCAAATGCCAGATCATGTAGTATACATACAGAGTAAGGACCAGGATACTATTTTTAGGTAGATAGGCAAGCAGTGCCACTGCGTGCGTGTATAGAGATCTGTAAATTCAGCCCCAATCGAGTGCCCGTGTTTTCTATGCATTGCAATGTGCCTAACGGCGATGAGGTGTAGCCAGCCAGTAAAAGTAAGACCCTGACAATTGCTTGATGCCAACGTGGGTAGACTTGAGCGGCATGGGAGCCCATTTCCCGGATCAGTTACGGCGATGACGCATCTTTGCTAGGCACTGCAGTCGGGGCTTGCAGATCCTGCTTTTGTATGGATTCACATGACGTTCTCGACAATGCAAGCTTCAATTGGGCGTGCAAATTTAAGTCATCAGTAACAGCCACACGATATCGTGTCCTGTTTTCAGCGGAGCCCTATGTTCCCTATCAAACCAATGCATGAAACAACCGGCAACCCAACGGGTATACTAGCGATAACCGGGCCAAAGTCTATTTCTCAAGGTACCGAGTTAAATAATAATTCTAGCTACTACCGGTATGTACATATGTAGGTAGTTGGTATTTACACTATCTTAGGCTCCTCTACTTTAGCCATCTGTGTCTGGCATTTTGCCCCGCACCCAATTGTTGCGACCTGATAATGAATGCCGGCAGATATCATCGTCATCATCTCTATAGCCCTGAGTAGCTGTAAATGTGTGGGCAATCTTAGATACGTGTACATAATGTAGACTTCTCCGCCTTGGGGGGAGACAACTACCGCTAAAGAAAAACCCAAAACATGGAGTTTGTTATGTAAACCAGCTGATTTGGCGACGGGCAATACGATAACTAGGTATTCCTTATGCCGCTACCTGGGATGAATCAGCCGGTTGACACGGTTGACACAGTTGACACTGGTTGACAACTTGACATGTCGGTGGCGGGGTTCGCTGCCTAACCTCCGTAAACCGCACCTAATGTAGTGTGCTTAGGTAGCTAGGATTGAACCAATGGCATTGCGACGTTGATACAGTCCGTCCTAGTTATACTAAGGTGAGCAAGTGTAAGCGGAGACACCCCTCTGGAAACTGTTGGCCATTGGCCCTTGGGCTTTGTTGCATACACATAACCGTAGGAGGTGTTTCAATTCCATGTGTCAATGTGTCAACATTCAAGTTACCGGCAAGACGCATAACCTAGATACTTAGGTAGGTATCAGCTACTTTAGGTATCTAACCAGCAGTACTTCGTACTAAGTACGGCCGCGCAATTGCAAGGTCTTTCATACACGTCCGTGCAATAGCAGCATAGCAGTCCATGTACGAAGTATAAACTCAAGTATGATATGTCACGGTACAGCTGCCCATTGGTGGCACAGATCTGGACTGCCCACACAAACTCAAACGTAGCGCTGTAAACCACCTAATGCACGGTGACATGATCCCCCATGATTCCCCAGCGCCCAATGATCCCCAGGCGTATTACATAACCCCCTTAGTCATACATTCGATGTACCCCATGTACGAAGTACTTCGTACACGGTACTTGGAACACGCACTCGGCAACCACGTGAAACCCGCGCGGGGCAGCTGCCGTCTTTTTATTTTGTTCCCCATCCATCAACCTTTGGAAACCACACAAACCACACAAACCACACAAAGCTCCAATTTTCTCACCTCTCTTCGTCTCCCTACCTTCTCCCAGCCTACCTAATATATTAAGACGCAGGGCTCACCCGCCGCTTCCTCTGGTCTGCCTATAAAGAAGCTGCCAGGCACTCTGTGAACGAGCCGCCGCAGATCCATCCCGCCGGGCCTAGTAAGGTGCGCCTTGTCTCCTCACCTACATAGGGGTGTTGGTTGCTAACCCAATAAGTCTGTTGCCTCCAGCCCGTACATGCGGCCTACTGCGTCCCTCTGACCCATCCCGACTCGACACAACCGAGGCTAGCTTGCTGCTTCGCTCTAGACCAATTGGCGATTACTCATACTTTGGGGCGCTCAAACGGCTGTGTCGTGCTGCCTGCCAAGCGGCACCATTCGTTACCCTTTCATCCGCGAGCGGAATCCGCCCGACGACCCCTCCCTTCACCATAGAGCGGTCCTTCATCTGTCCTTTTCCTTAGGGTCTGTATGTCGATCTGACCCTTCCCACCTAGTCCGCCAGAAACAAGTTTCAATACTCCTGTCCCTGCGATTCATCGTTTCTATGGGATATTTGCGTGAACGGCTTTGGTAATTCTGTTCCCTCGCCATCCCGCGCCTTAGCCATCATCAGACTCTACAATGGTAGGCCGATCCAAATTTGGCGGAGAATCCGACCCGTCAGATGGACTACCTCTTAACCACTCCGATCGGCCTATAGGGAGCCCGGCGTCGTTGACGTCGGTCGACTCTTCGGAAACTAATACTCCCTTGGATACTCCCGACGAAATGTCGCTGGATCTGCCTAGGAGAATGCCTTCTCTTCGCTCTATATCCGACCCTCAGAACACGGCTCATCCCATGTCTGCCTCCTCCACACACCTGGGCGTCCTTTCGAATGCAAGACGTCCCGGTGCGCCTTCCTCTTCTTCAAGCGGTCGTCTACCCGAAGATTTGAGCGCTAAGATGAGAGCTTTTCATTTATCGCGTCAAGGTAGCTCTCCTTTGAGTTCACAGATCACATCGCCTGATTCGGGCTCACCTGGCCCCGTCCTGGGGGGAATCCCCGGGAACATGCGCATGCCTGGGAATCTCCAACGACCGGGCGCTCCGTCGTTTCCGCGTTCGGCACCTATTATTAATAAGGGCTCGATCGGCGGCGGTGGCCTAGCCGGCAAGAGGCGTTTTGGGCTCAAGCTTGGAGATATGAATGGTGGTCCTTCGCCTACATCCTCCTCTTCATCGGGTACGGACCAACAAAACCTATCACAAAATAACAATGGCCATGTTTCCCAATTAAAACAATTCGAGGAATATATCGATGCGGAAAAAGGATATTTGACCTTCAAGGGCAAGGCCATTATCACAAACAAAGGCGTCGATTTCTCCGATGGTTCAGTGTTCAGGATATCGCTTGACGAAGTCGAAAAGTTGGACGAGTTAGGGAAAGGAAATTACGGCACTGTCTACAAAGTCCGGCATTCAAAACCGTGCATTCCGCGATTTGGGCCTGGATTGGCTAGCTCCAAGACGCCCGCTCTTCCAAATAACTATAATACAGCAGCCATGGATAAGACTGATCTGGTCCCCGAGAGGAAAACCGGCAGCAACACGGGCACAATCATGGCGATGAAGGAGATGCGGCTAGAGCTTGATGAAGCCAAGATCAAGACCATCATCAAAGAGTTAGTCATCTTACACGAATGTGCATCGCCCTACGTTATCGACTTCTATGGCGCCTTCTTCCAAGAAAGTGCCGTTTATATGTGCATCGAGTATATGGACGGGGGCTCTATCGACATGCTCTACTCCGGCGGAATACCCGAAAATATTCTCCGCAAGATCACCTTTAGCACGGTGATGGGATTGAAGGAACTCAAGGACAAGCACAACATCATACATAGAGACGTGAAGCCCACAAACATTCTCATCAATACTCGCGGTCAGGTCAAGATCTGCGACTTTGGTGTGAGCGGTAATTTGGTGGCAAGCATCGCTAAGACCAACATTGGATGTCAGAGCTACATGGCCCCTGAGCGCATTTCCGGTGGAGCTCTCATGCAGTCAGGTGCATCGGATGGCACGTACAGCGTGCAAAGCGATATCTGGAGTTTGGGTCTGACAATTATCGAGTGTGGTATGGGTAAATATCCATATCCACCCGATGTGTCGTCCACGATTTTCAGTCAGCTCAGTGTAGGCCCTAGTCCTTCCTCCCTGCTTCGTTATAAGAAGCGCGTTCGACTAATATGTCATACAGGCTATCGTCGAAGGCGACCCTCCCGATCTACCCGACACGTACTCACTAGCAGCACGCACATTCGTTAACGGGTGCCTTAATAAACTGCCCAAGTTGAGACCGAATTACCAAGCCTTATTAGTTTCCGAATGGCTTAAGGGATTAACCCAGCCCGAAACAATAACGGAAGAAGAAGAAGAAAGCCGGGGAGATGATGCCAGTGAGGAGGCCGTAGCCGGCGCGGCCGATCATATCGACATAAGCCATTCGGGTACTGAGGATGCCGGAGTGGCAGCATGGGTCAAAGATGTTTTACAGAAAAAAGCGAGCGGACAGTATGGTGAGGCAGCCGGTAAACCAGCCCTCCACGCCGCGCCGCTAGACGCAGTAGCCTCTCCTTCGAGCAGCTCCGCCGCGGGAGGGTAGATTCACGAACATATCTGCAACCCGCGTGCTGAGGGAAGCGCCGATAGTACTGCACGCATGCGAAAGGCTATGTTCAATTATGGAGCGGGTTCTCGGCCCCCTTGTTTTAACGAAATTCTAATCCATCGCATTTACGTGGCGTAGAAGAGTTCTATCATTTGCTGTTTTGGTCCCTCTCTCCTGAGGGCGCGCGCGCCCAAAGAAAACAAAAAGAGAACGATGCATCCCCTTACTCGTTTAGACATGGGTGGCTGCACGGGATTCGCCCCTGTATACGTTACGTACTTTGGGAGTTTGGGGAAAATAGATATGCGCAACCGGGAAATACACGGCCGAATAAGGTAGAGGGAAGGCAAAGCGAGAATCACAGCCGTGCTGGAGACGGCACCAGACTCACTTCGCCTGCGTGTATATTGGGAAGGGATGGTGGAAAGATATAATTTCCCGTCCGTGTTCTTTTTGTCTCTGGTGGTAGATAGCTGGGAGGGAACGAATGAGGCGGGTGATGATGCGGATGGTCAGGGGATGAGATATATATGTATGAACGAGCCTTGAAGAAGGCCATTCGAAGCTATAAATGAAAGCAGGACGAGGGATATCGTATGACTCGTCTCCTGTCGAAATGAGGACTCCCTTCTTACTTGCTTTGAGAACTTGAATTCGGTTATACTTGAACGGATTCTATTTTGCATGGTTCTTTTGATACAGCATCTACGACTTGATAGAGTCAGGCCCGTCGGTTGGTTCATCCCGCAGTAAATTCTTCACGATGTGATTTTCATTCCCATTTCAATTCCATTCGGTCATCATCTGCCTCATTCCAACGATGGGATATACATCACAAAAACATAAGTTCAATAAAAAAAGAGGAAGTGGAAATTAGCGATTATTATTTTTCGTCGTGGATACATTCATAATTAAGAGTTATTTTTTTTCCTTTCACTCCAACGCCCCGAAACTCCAGCTGCCTGCCTGCTTGCGCGATCAGATTGTAACAAAGTCAGAATCTCCCGAAGGGACCGAGTTAGTGGAAGGGAGGGAGTTAGGTAATGAGGATCCTCAGCCCAGGGAACGTTAGGCGTATTCCTCTTTGACGCGGTGGCTGCCGATATCATGGCTAGGACGGCTACGCACGCTTCGGTTCCGGTGGATGCGCTCTTTCTTCGCGCGGGTGCCGATGCAGAATAGGATCGTGGATATGAACAGCAGCGCCCACGCCGCCCACGTGAACGCGAAGGCGCGGACGCCGATGTGCGCGGGCCGTCCCGCGGCGGCGAACTGGTCGCGCATCCGCACGAAGGTGGCGGTCATCAGCGACGCCGCGAGGGTGAGGAACAGGAGCGCGATCGTGGATACCAGACCCGCGATCGCGGCACCTAGCCGGCCGAAGAACGCCACGAAGCTTGTGAAGAAGGCTAGCACCGTGGATAGGAGGGCTAGGAGGTAGAGCACCCAGCCGAAGCGCCAGAGGTAGTAGTATGCGTAGCTTGTGGTGCTGCCGCCGTAGGACCCGATTAGCTTCTTGGGCAGGTTGGCGCCGGTTGGGTTTGCGGACCAGGCCCAGCCTACGGGCGGGTCGGGCCATGCGTGGCTGCAGGCTGTGTTTCCTTGTCCGCAGATGCGGAAGTAGGTCCATTGGGAGACGGGGCGCGCTCCGCTTATACCGGCGGTGTTGGCGGATAGGAAGTACGTCTGCCGGAAGGGGGAGGCGGTTGTTGTGCCGGATAGGACTACGAAGAATAGGAGTACTATCGAGCTTGCGAGGAAGAGGAGGGATAGTGGCGCGAGGGCCGCACCTTGGGGGATGGTGGTTAGTTTCGTTGGTTAGGGTATGGGGGTGTTGGAAGTACCTGATCGCGCCATCTTGATGGTGTATTTCCTTCAAGACGCTGCTTGGGTTGGCGAAAAGGTTGGGTGCGGGATGAGTTCGAGAGTCGGGGAGTTGGACTGGTTTGCGGAATAGACCTCGTAGACCGGGCAACTAGATTGACGAGCAAACTGGTGCGGGAGATCGGCTGGTGGGATTTGAGATTAGATGTTTCAACTTTTCAGGACACCTGGCGCACTAATCTAGTCGTAATGGGCGGCTTGAGATGTCTCAGACGATTGCTGCAAATTGCGGACTTTTCCGTTGTTCCTTGAGGGTCTCTTTCATGCGTGTACGTGTACGAAGTAGATGCGCCTGGAAAGACCGCGGGCGAAAAGAAGAAGTAGTGTAGGGTTGTGTGTGGCCACCGGCAGAGAATGAGTCAACCAGGCACCAGTACAGTAAAAGAAAAGAAAAAAAGAGATTAACCGACAACAATGAGTAACTGCCCGTACGAATATCACAAGCAAACAATCGGTGAGGGTAGCGTAGGTACGAAGTACAGGTACCAAGGCGGGCCGGCCACCACGAACCCACGACCCACCCGCTAGTGCAGCTACCCCTGCTCAATGACGGCATCGCCCATGGCCCTATCCGCAGCTGTTTACCCGATGCGGACTAGCCTCTGCTATTAGCGCCTTTCCTCCGCAACAAGCCGAATTTAGCCTCTTCCCGAAGCGGCATGTCCCTGCGCAGTTAGTACCCTGCATCCGTGCCTCAACTCGACCTGTGATTTTCCTACCACTACCGGTACTTACGTGTACGGTGGTCAGCAAGCGTAGCACCGCCCAACTCACGGGGCGATAGATGAGGCCTTGCATTACGTAGTGCCAGCCAGGAAGTAATCCAATAGTTCTGGACAGACTGTCCTGTCCTCCTTTCCAAAAAAAACAAAAAAAAAAAAGAACTTGCCTAGTAACTACCTAAACTCGATCGCCGATTGCCCGCATGTCGTCACCCCTGATCCGCTCCACTTCGAGACGGGTTCGCGCCGCGCACTATGGCGTGCTAACGCTCGCTAACCCCGTTATGGCCCGCCAGCTCCCCGCTTCTTGAGGGTTCGCGGTCGCCGGCCTTTGCTTGATGCCACTATTGGCCGAGTTCGGCTACTTCTTAACACGTAACATGTGATATCGAGCGGCGCTACGATGACCGACCAATGGGGTACACACACGTTGGTAGGTAACTAATCTCTGGGGTGGGATATGGATGGCATTGCGAGAAGCGACTTTCAGCAATTGCTAGCATGGTTTCGTGGTGTAGTTGGTTATCACGTCAGTCTAACACACTGAAGGTCTCCGGTTCAAGTCCGGGCGAAATCAATCTTTTGCCTTCCTGGGCCGCGGAGATGCTTTTTCTTCATTGACGTTTTTTGGTTCTTGGTGTTTTACTGTGTTGCGCGTGGCGTCTCCTTGCAGCCATAGTCTTGAAAGGAGTTTACAGTGACGATGGTATTCATACCATTTCATACCATCGTCACTCCATCAAAACAGCCAAAACACTCAAGCGAACCTTCGTCATAAATCAGGGTTCTCTCATTTCTGCTGAATTTTATCTAACGTACTACAGACACTCACGTCTCTTCAATCCCAGCAATGCGAATCATCCTCCAGTTTTACATAGTATAGTAACAGCAATGATGATATGCTCTGTACAGTTCCATGCAAGCCTCAAGTATAAGTTCTTCAAACCATGTATCTAGACAATTAGGCAGCAAGAGCTGCCAATCCGACAAGCTCAAAAGTACGGCAAAATCCGGCGCAGCAGGCCACTCGAGCATTCTCGTTTCTAATATCTCCGCGTCTCAACGGCTTTGCTTGATACTCATTTACCGGCGCGGGGCATCCACCTCAACAAGAGAAAGCAAGCTCTCAGCAGAGAGTGTGCGAGAGCTCTCGCGGGAATAGAAACCGCGGTTATTGGCGTTGGTTAGCGGATCGACCATCTCCACGTCGGAATCGGAGTCATCGAGGATATGGAACGTTTCCACTCGTTTTCCCGCGCTAGGTCTGATGGGGTCTTTCCGGTGGTGAGGACGTCTGCCGTTCCGGTCGTTAATAATGATGGGGTCTTTCCGGTGATTAGGACGTCTGCTATGGGCGTCGTTAATAATAATTGGACTCCCGATTCGAGTCCCGGTGTTTCGGTCCTTGCGGCCGAAAATGCTTTCTTTGGGTTTTGCTCTGCCGGAACTGATGATGATCGGTTTGATCCGACTTCCAATGAAACTTTGTTTCTTCCTGCCGAGAGCGGAGGTCATGACAAAACGGTCATCAACCCGTCTTGTGTTCCGATCCTTGTGTCTGAAGCCATTCTTAACTCTCCCAAGACCCGAGGTCATGAGAAAAGGGCCGTCTGTGTTTCTGCGCCTGAACGGTTCTTTGTGCTTGGTACGCGGGATCATGGCCTTGATGCGGTTCTTACTTCGGATGTGGAGGAAACTGCGCCGAGCCGGGGGCGGAGATGGTGATGGAGGTGGTAGTTCACGGGTGGGCGCGGATTGCGGGAGTCTCATTGCGTTGCGCTCTCTTGCGCCTTCGCGGCCGCCTAGGACCCATGTTCGCGAGGGGAGCTCGGTAGTCTGGACTGGCTTTCGGGCGCGGCGCTTGTACTGTTTGTGTAGGGAGGAGTTAGAATTGTTGGTTCCATAGTATAAGTTGAGAAATATTCGGGGGGAGGGATTGTGAGATGCTCGGGTTTGGGATGCTGGAGGGAGTTGTACGTACTAGATTGCATGCCAGGCGGGATAACTCGGTGCCCTCGGCTTCGCCCTCTTTTGGGGCGAAGACTATGGGGCGTCCCGGCATGGCGGGCTTGATCGCGAAACCTGCGGATTTTGTATGAGCGTGGTTTTGGGGAGGTTGGAGTCGGATATAGGGTGACGTCATATTCTTGGGGGATGGAGATGGGTAATTACTTGTGCTCACCTGGAAGACTTGGGTAACGAGGTCGTGGTTGAGGTTGGGTGAGATAGCAAATGATGATATAGGAGATGTTGGGTTGAGAGGGTTCTGGGTTGAGTGGAGTTGAAACGGAATGTGGGATGTGATATTAGGAGAAAAGAGTGTGCGTGCAGATGTGATCGTCAATTTGAGGCGGGTGAGAAATGAGCGTGAAAAGCTGCGCTGGGTTCCTCGGAGAGCGGGAACTAGATTCGGCGGGTGTGCTTCGTAGTTCGGGCTTCAGGTTCAAGTAAAGGGAGGTGCGACGGCTTGAGAGTTACGGGAGTTATCAGGTACGAAGAAAAGGGTGGCGGGGTTGTCTGGGTATCGAAATGTCGCTTCCGCATCTGATCTCGTCTGAGTTGAGGTTGTGGGAAAAGCACTCCGGAAAGTTGTGGGTTGGCGTAGAGATTGTGGCGTAACTGCCGCTTCTGTTTTGGGGAAGTAGGGCACGAGTCAGGTGTCGAAGGGACATGCCGAGGACAGCTTTTGACGGGCTAACTGGGTGTGTGCTTGGATTATAGTCTGCTGGATACTTTATCCAAATCTGAATTCCGAAAGACTTTACGAGTCTGTGGCTATCTAACCGCCCTTGCCGTTATATACCAAAGTAGAAATATCTCCAGCTTCTCATCTGCAAAAATGAGCTTGCAATCAGACCCGTGTTAACCTCAACTCGTCCATCTACACATCTCGGGGAGAATAGTACTTGCGCCAGTTGTGCTCTTCCTTAAACCCCAGCACATCCCGGATCTTCTTATTCGAAAACGGCGTCTCAAATCCCACCAACTCTCTCGTGAGAGTGGCTTCCGGCACAACTCTTTCGAGAAACTTCTGAGTCGGCTCGGTGGCTGTGATCGTATCATTGGTCGCATTGAACACCTGGAACCCCAAACCATCCTTCTCAGTACACAGGTGGCAGATCTGCCCGATATCTCTCGCATCCATGTAATTCCAGCCATTGGGCTTCCTCTCCTCCGGCACCCCAATCCACTTGGGGAACTCACTCTCGTACTCATGCGGCTCGATGATGGTCCCGATACGCAGGGCATAGATGTCATTGCCGAACCGGCGCGCGAATGCTTTGGCTATCTGCTCGCCGCAAACCTTTGAGAGCCCGTATGAGTCCATAGGGTTTGTTTCGTCCTCTTCTGTTATAGGAAAGTGGTCGAACGCCACGTCGCCCTCGCCAAAGCACACTCCGTAGACCGTCTCGCTCGATGCGATGATGATCTTCGGTACCCCTAGCTTAGACGCTGCTTCCACCACGTTGTAGGTAGACACGACGTTCGTCTTGTAGCATTCATTGTCAGGAATGAGAAGGATCCGCGGGCAAGCGGCGAAGTGGATGACGACGTCAGGAGGCCCAGGGAGCTTACCATCCCTGAGAGCGTCGAGGTTGAAGTGACTCGTTAGAGCATTGAAGACTTGGCCGGAGTCGGTGAGGTCGGTCTTGAGGGTGACGATGTCGCGATTCAAGCCTTTTCCATCGGGGTTCGGGAGAGGCACCAGATCCAGGTTGAGGATTTTATGGCCTCGCTTGAGGAGCTCTGGTATAACGTGTCTGCCAGCCTTCCCGCTGCCGCCGGTGAACACAATTCGCTTGCCTTCTGGAGCCATTGCCCGGGATGTTGCAGTATAGAGTAAGATGACGGCTGTAGATGAATAGAATCAACGTCGTCAGTATATGTGCCCGCGCCTGTTGGTTTATTAATAATGCTGATTTGGAGGAGGTAGCATCGGTGCCAGCCCCTCGCCCCTCTTGAGAGAGAGGGGTAGGGAGGTAGTGAGTCAGGTTACATAGGCTCATATCATCCATCATATATGTATGTACTTCAGGCGCTGCTCCTGTCGTCATGCATCGAACACATGCAATGCCACCATGGGATATGCCTATCTTGGTATTGAAACCAGGCGATCGTGTTCTCGATGTTCCATTGATCTATCGGAAGCGGCATTTCCGCTGGACAAGAGGTAGGTGGTAGCTCAAGGGGACAGTAAAGAAGCGTTTATCCACTCAATATTCGGTTGTTTGCCCTCGGGTGTCATGAACACGTCCGCTGGCCTGAGATAAGGGGCTGCTCCCCTCTTCCTCTTCCCCAAAGACTTCCGCGATATTGCTTGATCTTTCGGCGGCGGCATCGTATCCCGGCCCGTACACATCATATACAGCCATCGTAGTATTGACGCCGATATTGCCGTCGGGTGGCCCCTCCCGCTCCGTGTATCCTCCAGGTAAGATGCTCGGGTCGACATACGTATTCGTGAACAGGCTGCGATGCAACGCGTTTCACGGCCTTCCGAGCGAGCACTTATCCGTAATGACGGCCGCGACCGAGCTATTGACGGCGAGAACCTGCGAATCCGAGACATAGACACTGTACTTATTGTCAAATGTCGTGTTTGTGCCCTTCCACGCTGTGATGCCGCCTCCACAGCTGCGGAGCGACAGAGCCGAGTTCTCAACGAAGAGCGTCCCAAAGCCGTATAAGAAATCCGTCTGGCCCGCCACAATGGTATCGTACATGTACTCGTTGCCGAGCTTTGCAACATAGACCTTCGCACTAATGTCAACCTTGTTCTCAGAGGAATCGGAAGGGGTGTCACCAACTGTGTCCAGCCAACCGTAGAAGCCGCATGAGTAAAACCCGGCATTTGCGCGGCTGACCCCGACGGCATGGGCTGGGCCATCCGAATACGGAGCACACTCGTTGCGAAAGTCGATATTGTAAGCGCGGAAATCAGTGCACCCGAAAGGCGTCTCATCCGGCACGGGAAAGTCGGTGGGACCGGAGCCCGTCAAGGTGGCGTTGAGGCTGGGCCCGGTAATGACACCGATATAAACATTATCTGTAAAGACGGCATCGTGATTCGCAGAGTTCCAATAGATCTGCACATCATTTGCGGGCACCGAGTTGTACGTGATGTTTGCATAAGATTCTCCACGCGACGGAAGATCCGAGGTGCCCAAAAGTGTAAGCGGTCCCGGCGCGTCAAGTTCAGCTGTTCTGTGTATATACCAGGTGCTATCAGGATAACATAGGAGGCCGCATCATTAGGAAGCGAAGAGATGGCGCTTTGGATCGTTTGGAACTCGGCTTTTTCATCCTTCTGACTTACATAGATCGTTCCAGAAGGACAGCCATCAGGTGGATTAAGATTCTTTGACACTCCTTGAAAGTCTGGGCCGGTAAATTTTCGGTGTGGTGAGCGATACATTTGCCGAGTCCCAACGCTACAAGCAAAAAGTCCCGAATCCGAACCATGTTAATGGAGAACAACCTCAGCTATCAGAAACTGATGCTAGGAGTTCAAAATGAATGACACGAACGCCTCAAGTGAATCACGAAACGGCCCTGGCTCAACACCGACACCACCCTCATATTGGAATGATATCTCATTGTAACGGTCATGGGCTTTTCGTACTAGTTGCTCCACTGCTTCAGGGGCCGCGGCAGCTCCGTAAGGTGGAATAAGGCCGGGGGCCCCATCTGCCGGATTGGTAAGAGTGGTGGAACATTCAAAATGTTCGTACCGCCTCCCTCAGGGATAGAGAATGAGGAGAAATGTCTCTTGACGTGAGCATTTGCTATATCCGGCTAAGGCCAGCATAGCGGTGCGGGGGACCAGCGAGTCGTATCGATCTCTACAACCTCAATTTACCCCAACTTCCCCGACAGACTCGTCGCGGGGATGCCTAACGAGACGGAAAAATATCTTCAAACTGCAAGTGAATCCACCGAAGTTGAAGTATAGCACTGGTAGTGGCGGCTGAGGATTACCGGCGTGTTAATCTCTTTGGACATATAGCCCTTAATATGCATGATGCTCGGGGGTCTCTTTATGAGCGTCTCGGTGGGAGGGCCAACTTAACAAGTTAATACGGCGAAAGGTTAGACACCAAGATGCTTCGCCAAATCATAAAAGTTGCGGCCATTTTGGCCAGCCTGGTAGTCGCAAAGCCGGCCATTCCTCCGCACACGGCGAAAGCTGTTATCTCGCGACCGAACATCCAGCCATTCCCGTATAACAGCGGCCGGTCGATACCGTACTCGCGGCCGCGAACGAAGAATTGTTCCGTCTCGGCGGCCGGTCAGGGAGAAGACGACGCATCTCGGATTCTTCGTGCTTTCCATGCTTGCAATCATGGCGGCACCGTCATTCTTGATGCGAATTACACAATCGCCACCGCGCTAGATTTGACGTTCCTCGAAAGTGTCGACGTCGCGCTCTCCGGATCGATTACGTTCAAGGCCGATATCGACTACTGGGTAGCCAACTCCTTCAAATATGCTTTTCAGAATTCAACGGCGTTCTGGAAGATCGGCGGGAGAGACGTAAACATCTATGGCGGAGGCGTAGGTCTTATCGATGGTAACGGGCAGCCGTGGTGGGATAGCTTCGCGTCGAATCCCTCCTTATTGCGGCCCATTTCTTTGGTAGTGGATGGCCTTCAGGGCGGCACAATAACCGGACTACGCATGATCAATCCACCCGACGTGAGCGCAATGATGATTAAATGCAATGATCGGCCAGGAAGCTAATGTGCGATAGTGGTTCAACCTCGTTGCCAACAGCTCTGATCTTCTCATCAGTGATATGGTCCTTACGGCCAAGTCCTCCAATTCCAATCCCGTGAAGAACTCCGATGGCTGGGACACGTATCGCTCGGATCATATCGTCATCCAGAACTCCGTGGTTGACAACACCGATGATTGCGTCGCGTTCAAACCAAACAGCACGAATATTGTCGTGCAGGGGATGAGATGCAATGGATCTCATGGGATCTCCGTTGGCTCGCTGGGCCAGTACGTCGATGAATACGACATCGTGGAAAACGTCTATATCTACAACAATACCATGTCGAATGCCAGCGACGCAGCCAGAATCAAGGTCTGGCCCGGTATTCAGTCCAATTTCGAGCCAACCCTCTCTGGCGGTGGCGGTGCCGGATACGTGAAGAATGTCACGTACGAGAAATACCACAGCATCAACAATGACTGGGCGATCGAGGTAGACCAATGTTATGGCCAGTCGAACCAGACGCTCTGCGATATGTATCCCTCTAACATGACCATCTCGGACATTTACTTCATCGACATGTGGGGAACAACATCGTCCAAAAACGATCCTAAGGTCGGCACATTAGTCTGTTCATCTCCTCAGGTAAGACCCCTTTATTTGCCATGGGATCCTACTAGCTGACTTACCTATTTGGCAGCAGTGTTACAACTTCCACGCCAGGAATATTTCCATCACCTCCCCGACGGGCAACGCCCAGTGGATATGCTCAAACTTTGACACTTCGGATCTCGAGGGGTTTGATTGCGTCCCACAGTAACGGTATAACTAGTTCGGGAACGGCACGAGTGGGAGCAAAGTCATTGAATCCGAATAGAAGCAGGTTCGACGGGCATCTTTCATAGTGCTGCGAGGAGCATCACGTCGGACTGGGATACCTCAAACAGAATGCCCGTATCGCCGACGCGGGCGTCATCTTCTCACCGTACGTAATGCCGAGCTCAATATCGTTGTGAGATTTGAAACCGCCGCGGGCTTTGGATTCCAGACGTGACGGACGGCGTACCCATTCGGAATTGACTGAGGCCTTTTTAGAGGTGCTCGCGACACCGTCATGGGCTAACAGGTGAGGTCCAACATAACGCGTTACCAACCGCGCCAACCGTACCTAGTCGGCCGCCTCGCCTGACTAATGAAGTTTGGACGTTGTCCCGGTAAATATGCCGCGCGCTGTAATTACACAACCAATTGAGTGATCGATTGTAAACAAAACAAGTGCAAAAAGGAAAATTCACGTGTAGTGTACCCTAAGGCGTGGTAAACAAAAGGGCAAAAGATGCATCAGCCGTGAATCGAACACGGGGCCCATCGATGGCAACGATGGATTTTACCACTAAACCACTGATGCTGATTGGTGACTGAATGAAAACTGGAGACGTAAAGGCACTTATGTATTTCGCAGCAAGCAGGTTGGAGGTATGCACTTTGCATCGCACACTGGCAAACGGCAGGTAGAAACACCTGTGGTGCTAAACTGCGAGGGGATCTTGATGACACCAGTAATGTCTCCGTATCTCCTTGGCTGCTCGAAGACACCAACTCGGTCACTTGCTTTACATTACCACTCCGCCAGTTACCGAGTTGGTGTCTTCGGGCAGTCAAGGAGATAGCTATCAGCCGTGATCTCAATTGGAGCGTTATGGCACGTGAGGTTGGCGGCGATGCCAGTGAGGCAGGTCTTGCGCTTATGCGAGTGCATAACTTCCTATACTAGTGTGCATAACTACAGATTAGTCAAAAATCATGTGATCAGGGTCATTTCAAGTTGTCCGTTATGCGAATACTGATATGTCCAATGTGTGGCCGCGTGATTGATGATGGCATATTCAGACTCCGAGTCATTGGTATTGGCTGCCCAAATGTCGATACATGGGCCTGGGCGATCAACTGGCCATGCTGTTTGAGGTGGGCCCCTTTGAATTTGGCATGTTCACCCCTCATATCCAACCTTCTTTTCTCTGGAAGAACAGGTTAGATGTTGAGAATCGGCATTCCGGGCGGGCTATGGGCAAACCGCCTAAGTGAGCCGTTTCTTTGCTTCCCCTTTCATAAGCTCCGAGGCAATGAGCAGTTAGACGCAATGGCACTGATAGCGGTTAGTACCCTAGGTACTTATGTCCAGCCCTACCCGTCGAGTGAGGAAGCAAGGGTCATTGGTCTGTCGCGGTTTCCCTGCTGTAACTGACTGTGTTTAGGCAGGTGCACACTAGAAGGGCCGGTCACGAGCCCCTCATGTGTTTAGTAGCGCCTTCTTTGCTCTTACTCACTTACCCACGCACCTTCCATGCCTGAAATATCGGTGTTGTTTTCGACTCAGCTCACGGCAGGTGCGAAGCCCAGCACCCAAGTATCGACATGTAACTGCCGCACATATCTACACACAATCTGCCTACATTTCCCAGGGGTTCATGTTGTACTCGCGTCACTGAAGTTACCTGCATGTACCTGAGGGGACTAAGGGTCCGAGGGAATGCGCCGACGAGCAGCCGACTCTTCCTCTTCTCCCGATCCTCTTGTCATCAGCAGAGTTCCTCCCACTGCTGGCTCACCCATTTTCCGACCACCACAAAGTCGCGGGTTGTGGTATTATCATAATCATCCTACCATATTCCCCAGTTTGGGCCGTATGAGACCCTGCTAAGATACTTATCCATCTCGATATTCATCCTTTGACATCGGCACGCGCGCCGGCGTATCAGATTACCTTCATCGCATCTATTATTAGTCTCGACTGTCCCCTATCAGCGGGAGCATAGATATCATGGCGCGGCAAAGCGCTCGAGCCAAACGCAATGCAGCGTCTGTCAAAGGTAACTGGGATGTCCTCCCGCATGGCATGGGTGTTCGACCTGCTCCCGGAAATCAACCTGCAAACCTGGTAAAGGGTGGCGAACGGGCCCCGGACTCAAACGATGCTGGCAGCAATGATTCGGCGCATCAGCCTGAGTCTGCGGACCTTGTGGAAGCGACACAGAGCACTTCGACACTAGCCGCTAATCCCATCACCGAGTCACAGCTCAGTGAGCCGGTTACCAACAAGGAAGCAGACGACGAGAATCCCCCAGACGTCCGCGTAACCCAAGAATCTCAAGAAGTGAACCAGAATATCGAGGAGGCCGTCAAAGAAGAGGTGGTTACATTGAGGCGTTCACAACGAGTACGCGCGCGGCTCAATGCGCACGGTGAGGACAATGCGAAACAATCTGTCGATCCCACCACCAAGCCGCAGCTCAATGGGAAGAATGCCAAAAAGATGGCGGACAAGACGAAGGGTTCCTCAGCTACTCACATATCCGAAGAGACTGACGAAGTGGCTCAGACTATCAAGGAACGAGTCATCGAGGAAAAGGGGGTTACCTTGAGACGTTCGAAAAGAGCACGTACACAGGTCAACTCGGAGGGGAAATACAATGCCGAGCGAGCTATTGATCCTGTCGCCGTGCCACGGCTCAATGGACAGGTTACCAGCAAGGCAGCAGACACGACCAAAGATCCCTCAGATGTTCTCGCAACCGAAGAACTCCAAGGAGCCACTCAGAGTATCACGGAAGAAGCCATCCAGGTAGAGGTTGTTAAGGAAGAGGTCGTCACGGAAGATGTCTTCATGGAAGATGTCGTCAAGGAAGAGGTCATCAAGGAAGAAGCCATCAAGGAAGACATCACCAAGGAAGACACCGTCAAGGAGGAGGTGACTACACTGAGGCGATCAAAGCGAGTACGCACCCAAGTCAATACCGATGAATACTACAACGGGGAAGAGGCAGTAGCTAAGAGAGCTAAACGAGCGTCTCGAAAATTGAAGGATGAAAATGGTGGTAATGGTATGGAACTCCAACCAAAGCCCAAAAGGGTTCCCCGGAAGACGAAGGACAATCCGTACGGCTTGATGCCGGGAAATAGTCCGTACCCCGACTGGCAGGCTCCCAGTGCGGCCCAATGCGAAGAGGTATATTCCATTCTTGCGAGCATGCACGGGAAATTGGAGCAGCCGGCAGTAATTCCAACCCCGTCACTGGAGGTAGCTGGTTGTGGGGAGGTGCCTTTTGTCTTGGAAGCTCTCCTCAGAACAGTTCTGAGTGGAGCTGTGACCATGGATGGGGCGGGCAAAATGGTCCAAGGTATCATTGCCAAGTATGGTGTTCTCCAAGACGACCTCGCAAAGGGTGCTATCGATTGGAACAAGGTCAGGTTGTCCTCTATCGAGGACCTAGAAGGCGCCATTCGGGTGGGTGGATTGGCTAACAGAAAAGCCAAATCCATCAAAGACACCTTGGACATGGTATATGACGAGAATATCAGCCGGCACAATGCGTTCCTGGCAGAGAAAGAAACAGGTGTGCCCGCCGACGTCTATGGCGCATCCGAGAGAACTCAGGGCCAGAAAGACCTGGAGATCTTGAAGACAGAACGGAATATACTCTCGCTTGATCACATGTATGGACTTTCAGTTGACGACGCAATGCGGGAATTCACAAAATTCCCCGGTATTGGCGTGAAAACAGCCGCCTGCGTAATTCTCTTCTGCCTCCAGCGACCATGCTTCGCCGTGGACACACATGTTCACAGGTTCTCAAGATGGCTGGGTTGGGTTCCGAATAGTGCTGACGAGAATAATACCTATTGCCACCTTGAGGTTCGATGCCCGGATCATCTCAAATACGGATTACACCAATTGTTCATCAAACATGGACAAACTTGTGGCAGGTGTAAGCTGGCCACGGTGGAAGGCACCAAAGACTGGGAAGCTGTTGTCTGTCCTCTTGAACACCTGCTTGCCCGTAACAAAAAGACGTCTAAAGCTAAGAAAAAGATGCCATCAAGCAAGAGTGCAAAAGCCAGTTCCCAGGAAGACGATTCGGAGTCGGAGCTCCCAGAAACTGATGAAACTACAGTTGATGAGATTGATGAAATCGACGAGAAAAAGATGCCATCAAGCAAGAGTGCAAAAGCCAGTTCCCAGGAAGACGATTCGGAGTCGGAGCTCCCAGAAACTGATGAAACTACAGTTGATGAGATTGATGAAATCGACGAGAAAAAGATGCCATCAAGCAAGAGTGCAAAAGCCAGTTCCCAGGAAGACGATTCGGAGTCGGAGCTCCCAGAAACTGATGAAACTACAGTTGATGAGATTGATGAAATCGACGAGAAAAAGATGCCATCAAGCAAGAGTGCAAAAGCCAGTTCCCAGGGAGACGATTCGGAGCCGGAGCTCCCAGAAGCTGATGGAACTACTGCTGATGAGATTGATGAAATCGACGAAACTGACGAAACTGACGAAATATAAGGGCTACCTCGCAAGAACTCTCTCCCTTCGAAGACCGGCAGTGCCGCAATTGCTATGGAAATCACGGAGCAAGTATAGTAAAGGCTTACTTTCAATCTGCTACACGCCATGTATATGGGACCGTGGAAGAGAAAATTTGGCTGGCACAAACATACTGCTGGAATGGGATTTAACAGGTACCCGTCTCGTAATGGAATATGTTGCTGCGGAAATGGGCGACAAAAGTATGGAGAGATGTCAAGAATCTTCGCTAGGTATTCCGCGGTTGACCAAATCACACACGTATGAGATGAATACTAGATAGCTACACGTTAAAACAACAGTTACCTACAGACTACAGTTACATCATGGATGCTTCGAGATATGCACTTTTCCATACCTACCTGCCCTAGGTGCGGTTTACACATGTAGAACCGGCAGATACGCCCATTCGTAGCAAATCTCTTTGTCCTGGCGTATACATTCTAAGGTTGACTTTGTCTGGGTATATATCGGATTACATATTCGTCCGTATGCTTACACCTGATTGCGTACATACGTTTCTAATTGAGTCTTCTACCGGTGGGTATACGGACGTAATTCGTAGGAGAATATCGGTGGACATAATGCTGCAGTTACGCGTGAGTAACAAAGCCAGTTACGCTGGGATCCCCGTTACGCTACCTATCTACACTGGTCACATGCTACCTATTTGGCCGGCTACTTCTTCCAAGGTTACCCGCGTATGCACCTTCCACAGTACTTGAGCAAGTGGATGGCTGCCTCTTAGGACTCAGGATGGCCGAACAATACCTAGGGTGCCTGCCTGGTAAAGACCGTATTTGAAGGAAGGCACGCAAAAGCGGGTAGATACTTCGTACTTACCGCTACCCTAATAAAGAGGGTTGCGAGCAGGGAGATATCTGCCTAAAGAGTTTATCTGCCTACTACGTGAGGTGCTACGAAAACGCGTTCCAAATCAATCAGGGTGGGCCACCAATGTGATCGGCCAGCAGTGGCATTTAGTGCAGTGAGTAGTTACCTGGTTAGGTGGGGTGGCCGACCAGGGCTGACGGCCCAGCAAGGTGGTAACGCTTTAGACAGTCCAGCCGCACTGACTTGAACGCTCGTTAGACTACAACCATACATACTAAGAGGCATCAGATTCACGGCCTCTCTTCTGCCTTCATCAACTTCTAATCTCTCAAAGATGCTCCCTCCGTGCCGGTCTGCGCTATTAGCTCCGGGTCTTTGCAACATACCATCTCGAACCCATATACTCTTTATCTAGTTCCTTTGATATAATCTACTTGCGGTGGATATCTTACCAGCGCGCTGCGTATATGCATAAGGTTTGTGTCGCGATTATCCAGATGCCAACCAAGGAGAGGAAGATCGCGGGTCTCGCGGGTCTCGCGGGTCTGGCGTGGGTCTCAGATCACTGAGATCAGGCCTCTCTCGCCCTATTCCCACGGAACCTTCCCTCATTCCAATTCTGACGCTGACTTTTCCATCTCAGAATCTTATTCCAGACCCAACCATACCCTTTGCGTATCTATCGTAACCCTACCTCTACAGCTTCGATTTGGACAACTCAAAACACGCGCCCGTGCCCATTGCTTCTTTACTACTTCGTTCGTTCTGGCGATCAGTTGCCGTGGGCAAGTCGCGCGATCTCGAGCGGGGACGGTTGGTCCGCAGCCCTTGATCAAATCGATCGCCTCGCTGTCCATCTCTCCCAATAGACATCCCGACATGCCCACACAGAGCCATTATGGCAGGAGTACACAATGTGCTGGACGCAGCTTTTGCGATACTGCAAGAGACTCCGTCTCCCGTACATCTTTTCTGTCCGCGGCTGAGCGAGACCGACAGCGAAGTCTATGAGGATTCGGATGCCGTCTCTGCCATTAGCCGCGAAGAGAAGGAGGTGAGAATCAAAGAAGGCCAGGCGAGGCTAGATAATATGTACAACTGTTCACTAGTTCTGGGCCTGTCCCCTGAAGCTGCGGGTGCTCACCGCACGGAATTCGAATCGCGCTGCAAAAGGTTTTTGGGAACTTGCGCCAGTTGTGTGCGCAACTGGCACAAGGGCCGCGCCGCCTTTCTGAAGGATATCAGCCCGTAAGTTCCAATTGACCTAACCGACCAGAAGTACGCTGACCCAGTGGAAAGGATCTACGACGACTCCGTCGTAGAACAAATGCGGGATCGTTTGAATCAATTCGACTTTGAACGAATTACAGAAGGTCTCAAAGGTGCCGAAGAATTTATAGTCGCACATGATGGCGTGGTATCCCAGAGCACATTCGTCAAGGAAGGGAAGGCGGATCTTCTGATCTCCTTATACGAGGCGTTATGTTGCATCGCGTATCTGAGCATACCGGATAATCGAGGGCGCTTCAATTACGTGTTTACTACGATTCAAAGACGAAAACCGTTGAAGCTGGACGAAATTCTGCCGACCATGACTATCTTCCTCTTCGATGAGGACCCGACGCGCAGGGACTTTGCCATCCAAGCCTTTGAACGGAAGCCGGTAGTCACCAGTTCGGATTTCGACTGGGCTATACACGATACGCTCTTAGACGTCATTTCTAAGGCTAATAGTAAAAGCACCGAAGATAACGCACTATTGCGTTTCTGGAACGGCTTTCTGTACATCCTCGACGTCCTTGAAGAGGACACTGTTATGCAATGCTTGCGAGGCATGGCTGTGCAGCCATCCATCTATGAGCTGTTGATAGTTCAACTTCCGCACCTTCAGTCCGCCGCTGTATTGAGAGCTGTACTCCAGGTCTTCTGCGGCCTCGTGCGCAAGTCCGCAAAGGCTTTTTGGGACGCATATAGCCAATGGTCACCCCCGGCCATCGTTGAACAGATCATCAGAAGCCCCGCGTTTCGGCCACTGCTATTGCAGTCTGGTGAGCATGGCATAACACCGGACGGACCTGCGGCTATTTCTTGGGTAAAACCCTTGATAGACTCGATCTCTCCCAGCCAGAAGACGGATGTTTGTGACAAATTGGTCCATCATCTTCTTGGCGATTTTGCCAACGACCCGAAAATGTCGCTTGGCGGCAAATTCGCCTGTTATCGCGGCGCTATGGAAGCTCTTTCATCGGGGTTAGCTGGCTTCGTCTCGCCAAAGTACAAGCTCCATGCGGGCTCGTCGACGATTCATACAAATGCGCTACTAAACCTAACAATGAAGCATAAAGCACTCATCATCCAACTAGCTGAGCAGCCAACTTCTAATCCAGAGCAGGCCCCAATCTATAATGCAGCATTAGTTGTGATGGGATCCGCTTTAGCACTGGACTCACGGATAACGGCCGAGGAGTATAATGCTCTCCAAGAGAATGACAACCACGTTCAGAGGGAAGTGAAACGGGATTCCCCTGGTCTATGGGAGGCTTTCCTGGAGATACTCCAGCCAGGGGCGAATGAACTTGCGAAAGCGACGTTGCTGGCTTTCGTGCCCTTGATTACTGTGGAGGTTCTCCGCCCACCAAAGCATACAAAGCTGTCTCAGATCAAAGATGACTTCAACACTGAATTTCGGAAGACCGCAGAGATAATTGGCCGTGTAGTGGATCGCCTGGAAGACTTCAACCCGACGGCCATTGGACAGCTGTGTCTGGATCCTACGACCATATACCCTATCATGGCAACACTTGTGCATGGTGAGGAGCCCATTAACCAGGCAGGTACATCCTTGATCAAGGCGATTACAGGTGAAGATAGACGTTCGTACGCTGTTCTCAAGATGCTTGGAATGCATTTTGTTCCAGTATTGTCGGCATATACGAGAGTCGTAAATGATATTACCCAAAAGGAGTCCTTATGGTCTCCGCAAGACAACATACTCCGCTATTCAAGGGAGATCCTTGATAGTCTGACAGGCCCGACCTCAGGCATACTGAGATCTAGAGATTTAACAACAGCCGAA
The DNA here is from genome assembly GCA_028637635.1 of Xylariaceae sp. X802. NCBI lineage: Eukaryota > Fungi > Ascomycota > Sordariomycetes > Xylariales > Xylariaceae > Xylariaceae sp. X802. The sequence continues at coordinate 186,901 of JAJFDH010000056.1, read as the reverse complement.
CAGGACGTACTAGGGAAATGGTGGGATGGCCAATGGGCTTTCTTAGAGAATGCCTTGTTCCAGACTGATATATGGAGCAGAAGCGTTGACATGAACAGGATGAAAGACTTCTGCAGGGAGGTCATGGAGCACGCCGATGCGTTGCTGGCCCAAGACGGGCTTCTGGCTTCAGCCTTGAACGCCGCGTCCGCCCACACTGCCTCAAGCATCGGCGATGATGACTCCAGTAAATCTATGAGAGCCATCCTCGAACAACCAAGAGCACACTGCATGGGCCTCTGCAAGATGCTTCGACTGAAGGATACTTATCTTGTCGCCGTAATTGTCAACGTCTTGGGCAAGCTCCTCAAGCGTCTCCGCGAATTTGGCATGGAAGTACCTGAGGAAGCCGTAGTGTATATCAAGGCTACCTGTATAAGGACTGAAAAAAACCGCTATCAGACAATGACCAACATGAATGAAAGACAGAGGGCCGAGTTGATCAAAGCTCTCGGCGAAGATGATAGCGACGATGATGAGATCGAGATTCTCTCCGTCAGACAGATCGAAGGACCTAAAAGGCAAACTAAGCTCGACGCATGGTCTACGACAGGCAATGAGACATCGAGCGCCCCGTCGGTAGCAAAACCAGCTATCAAATCGAACAAAGATGATTTACATGAGTTGCTAAAATCGTCGTCCGACAAGAACCAGTCGACTCTTGAACAGATGAGGTCTCGGCAAATAGTTGGCAAGAAATTACCAACGGCGCCTACTGCTGCTTCTATAGCATCCCTACGAGAGAAACGGGCTAAGGACGCCGAGGAGAAGAGGAAACGAGATGCGGAAATTATTGCCCGCGCAAGAGCCCTTCGGGCTCCAAAACAAACTGTAGCCGGTGAAGGTTCTGGTCTTCAAGGGCTTTTAGGCGTTCATGGCAAAGAGCATGCCCCGGCTCAGAAAAGCGAGATCATGGTGAACTCATCATCTGAAGACGAAGACGATTCAGACGACGACGCCGAGTTTTTGAGGCGTACGGGAACCAGCTCCAAGCAGGTTGACGATGCCCGAAGCCGTATACAGGCGATGAAGTTGAACCCCCGAGGTCCAGTCAAGAAGATGAAACTGCAGCGATCTGCAAAAGATATGCGTGCACGCCTTATTCCTCCCATGGATGTGTTACACCATGCTATTCTTGAATGGGATATTTTTCACGAGGGAAGCGATCCCCCTAATGGCATAATATGCTCCCAGGTGGCCGATTCGTACAGTGATCCACAACAGTACAAGGCAGCATTTCTCCCGTTGCTGATTCACGAAGCATGGCGATCATTCGTAACGGCCAAGGACGAGGCCACTTCGAAGCCGTTTGAAACCAGGATCATCAACCGAATGAACGTTGACAACTTTGTGGAGGTGAGCACGAGCATGCCGGTTGCAGATAATAAAGGCAGACTTCTCGCAGAGGGGGACATTGTTCTATTTTCGCAGGCACCGAATCCTTTGGAGGCAAAAGATGCGCTACATTGCCTTGCTCGAATCTTTCGCATTCAATTCAGAAACGGCAGTCTGGAAGTCCAGTATCGTCTGAGCAACCATGCTGGGCCTATGCTAAAGAACTTAATGCCCAGGATGGAATTCTACGCGATCAAGATCACTAATATGATAACGATTGAGCGCGAATACGCGGCCTTAGAAAGTCTCCAGTATTATGATTTAGCACCTGAGATCCTGGATGCTAAGCCATCTCCGATGCTGTCTTTTAGCGAGGAAGCCGTGGCGAAAGTGATGCAGAATTATCAGTTGAACTCGGGTCAGGCCAAGGCGATTTTACATGCAAAGGAGAACGATGCTTTTACGCTGGTCCAGGGGTATGTATTTTCAACGAGTCTTGGAATTCAGCTAACATGAACCAGGCCTCCTGGAACCGGAAAAACCAAGACTATTGTTGCCATGGTCGGTGCATTACTAGCTGGGACCCAACCTACTCCTTTGATCGGCACGGCCATTAGACGACCGGACGGTCTGAGATCAGCAAGCAGTGTGGGAACGACGAAGAAGCTTCTGGTGTGCGCGCCCAGTAACGCGGCCGTTGACGAACTTGTCCTACGTTTGAAAGGGGGAGTAAAGTCCATGAATGGGTCGTCCCAAAAAATCAATGTTCTCCGCCTTGGTCGTAGTGAGGCGATAAATGCAACAGTTCGGGATTGTACGTTGGATGAATTGGTCAAGGCTCGTCTTGAAAAGGAGGAAAAACGAGATAGTGGACCTAGCTCACGAGAGCTGATGCACCAAGAGGCTCGCGAAATCAAGAACAGCCTCGCTGAACTCCGTCCTCGGCTCGACGCAGCGCGAGAAACGGGGAATCGCGCCGAATATCACGAGTTGCAACGAAAGCTCGACGTGCTCAAGCGCCGCCAGGCTCAAATCGGAGCCAAAATAGACGCCGACAAGGACAGCGGGAACACTGTCGCGCGAGAAAATGAAATTCGCCGTCGGCAGATACAACAGGAAATCCTGGACTCGGCTCAGGTGCTATGCGCTACTTTGAGCGGTAGCGGGCATGAGATGTTCAAGAATTTGGCCGTCGAATTTGAAACTGTCATCATTGACGAAGCCGCCCAATGTGTTGAGCTCAGCGCCTTGATTCCGTTGAAGTACGGATGTTCGAAGTGCATTTTAGTCGGAGACCCCAAACAGCTGCCACCTACAGTTCTTTCGCAATCCGCAGCCCGCTACGGCTACGATCAAAGTCTTTTTGTGCGCATGCAGCAGAACTTCCCGAAGGATGTCCATCTTCTGGACGTGCAATATCGCATGCATCCAGACATAAGCATGTTTCCCAGGAAGGAGTTCTACGAGGGCCGACTTGTAGATGGTAGCGATATGGCTGAGCTCCGTGAACAGCCGTGGCATCAGAATCATTTACTCGGTGCCTATCGCTTTTTCGATGTCAAGGGTGCCCAGGAGAAAGGTCGCCGTGGCCAATCCCTCATCAATATGGAGGAGGTCAAAGTTGCAATGCAACTCTACGAAAGACTTCTTTCTGACTATCCACAGGTGGATCTCAAGGGTAAATTTGGTATCATCACCCCGTATAAGGCACAACACTATCAACTTCGTGATAGTTTCATGCGACGCTACGGAGATAAAATTACTGAGTACATCGAGTTCAACACAACGGATGCCTTCCAGGGCCGAGAATGCGAGATCATAATATTTTCTTGCGTCCGTGCTAGCTCCACGGGAGGCATTGGCTTCATGACTGATATTCGGCGAATGAACGTCGGTATAACGCGGGCGAAGTCTTCGCTTTGGATCCTGGGCGACTCTCGAGCCCTGGTACAGGGAGAGTACTGGAACAAACTGATTGTTGATGCTAAGGCCAGAAATCGCTACAGTACAGGCGATGTTCTACGCTTGCTCAAGAAGCCCGGCGTTATATTGCCCCCTTCGAAACCCCCTAGCGTCCCGGAACAGGTTGAGCCGCCACCTCTACCGCTTAGCCTTCCGCGCGTTGGCACCGAGACGGAGTTGATTAGTCTTCCATCTTCCCGCGTTCCTGGAGGACGCAGCGTCGAGGACGTGACAATGCAGGACGTGACAATGGAAGATGCACCTCCCGTGCAGGCAGCACCGCCCGCTAAACGCAAGACACAACAGCTATCAGAATCGTACACGCTGGTCGAACAGCGTCGCGGTACGAGTCAAAGCGGCCCGGGCTTCAGTGGTCTCAATGCAGTTGGCGAGCCAGCTGAGGTCCGAAGACCGGCATCCGACCACCCAATTATCCACGCCTCTGGTCTCAAGCGACCGAAGGAAGATGCAGCAGACGGAGAGAGACCTGCGAAGAAGGTAAGCCAATGATATAAGTTGACAAATGACCAGGACTAAATTGAGAAACAAAACAGGTTGCAAAAGAGTTCCCTGGTAAATTGCCAACACCTGTTTTCAACATACGAGTACCTGGTGGTCCTCGGTCCGGCCAACGACCGCAAGATGTGGCCGCAGTGGCAGTTCTTGGAACGCCTTCTGGGGACTCTTCGGGAACTGGAAAGGGGCCTTCTTCGGCGGCGCGTACTGCACCTAAGGTTTGTAATAATGTTTTTCTTCTGTTAGATGGATGTCAAGCTAACGATAATTGCAAGGGACCTTCGAACCCAGGAGCACCTAAACCCATGATGCTGCCCAAGAAACCTCCTACGGACCCTTTCATCAGACGAAAGCCGAACAGGCCTCGTTAAACAGTATTCTCCGTTTCTCTCCTAACGATATAGGCTAACCCCATAGATATGGGCGATGAAGACCTAATGCATTCCCACGGCGTTGGAGGATAGGATGGTAAAAAGGAACATGGCATGATTGCACCCAGGCGACTGGACATCTTTTTGTGGCTGCCCGCATTTAGATCTGCGATATCGTGCTTTGCAATTCTTCGCATCAGACCGGTGTTTGCATCAGGCGTGAGGGGGGATTGAGCTGGGTTTGCCTACATCGCTTTGCTTAGTTATAACCTTGTGCACTTGCTATGGAGGCATGAGTATATCGATTTAGCAATCGTCGTCTGACGTATTAGCTTTGCTTGCTCTAATACAACTCGTAAATGCCTTTTGTTTGTTTTGTGTTGTGTTTGGTGCTGACTACTAACTACTAACTGATATACCTAGGTTTGTAGATGTGAGAACGGTTTGTTGTTGCTGTTGGCCCCGGTCGTGTAAGTATATCCGTGAATATGTGTTGATGTTCCGGGTTATGACTACGGTTATCGCTTAAGCTACCTCTGCGTTTTGTTCGTTCGGGTTGTATTAGTTATCCTTGTGTTTGTGTTTATCCTTACTGTATCTTGCGAGTAATTATTATCTAGACTCTTGCAAGTTGCCCTATGGACATGGCATGGCTCGTCAAAACTCGAGTTTCCTACCATACTCCCACCCGTCCCGAAATGCCACCTGCTAGGTTAAGTACTGGATATTCCGCTCCCATAACCGTAATCTCGAGGGACGAGATATCCTGCCTTGTGGAAGTTATAGAACGTGTTACGTAGTTGATGTGTGGAACTCCAACGGTAAATAATATGCTTGAGAAGATCATGCGCGGTTTACTGTGATAGTTCTGGTGGTATTGAATCCCTCACTCGCTACCGATATCAGACTCTCGTCCGCACATTCATGGATAATCTGGGTGTCATTCATACCTAGACGGAATATCGTGGTATCAACACCGCGGATTATTATTATTATATTTCCCTTATTAACGTAGTCCGTAACTCCAGCGATATTGTAGATACATGGGTGATAGGTAGGTAAGTAGGTTAGTTTCCTTTTCGTGATGCAGATACGTAAACTATTCCAAAAAGCCCTAACAAAACCTGGTGATACAAATTCGGTATTAGGGAAATGTAGATGCTAATAACGGTGAAGATACAACTAAATGGAGACAAAGGCTCAACACTGGAAACGGATGGTGCTGGATTTAGACACGAAGTTATTCAGGCCGCTCGTCTTCCGAATACGCCTTCGACGACGGATAGCTCGGCCGCGAGCCGTTGCTGCTATGCAGACTGCGAGAGCGTTGCGTCCCGGGATCGAGACTGCGGTACGAACTCACGGATCGGGAGGGCACGTCGACGGAGTGAGCCCGCCGGCGATGATGGCGCGATAACCCTGCCCCTTCGAGTAAGCGGTGCTGCTCGCGTAGTAAGCCGTTCAAGTCCTGCAACAGCATCGGCACGGCGCGCACCCATGAGTCGCGGCAGCGCTCGAGCTTGCGCAGGCGTTTCTCCCTGTCGTATAGGCTTCGCTCTCGTAGCAATGAGTACCGCCGGATCACCTCCTCACGCGGAAGTTTCTCTAGCGTTGCTTGTTCTTCTGCTAGGGTGTTGGAGACGAATCGCTCGCGCCCGGTCCGGGTTTGTTTCTGGCGGTGATGTGATGATGCTAGTTCCTGGGATGACTCGGACGACTTGGGCGGGGAGGAGGAGTATGAAGATGATGGCATGTCGGGCGGTGTTGCGAATGCAGGTTCCTTGCCTTTCCCTTCTCGTTTCTTCCCCGGCGCTGGCTCCACTTCGCCGGAGGATTCCCCGGACCCGGTTTCCTTTCCCCGGGCCAGCAACCGCGACATGTCCCGCTCTTTTCTGTCGCGCACTTTCCGCTCCCTGCTCCGGGACCTTGACCTTACTTGAAGTCCCTCCAGCGATGTCTGGGCCGAATGATCAGCCTTCGCGGGCGGGTTGAGGGCTTGAGGCAAGCAGCCTGGCGGACGGACTATGATAGGCACGGAGTGGTATGCTCTGGCGGTCTGCGCCTGGCGCACCTGGGGCATGATGGAGGAGCCTGTCGTGAGTATGCTTGCGGCGAACGAGATGCGTTTCGCGTGATCTCCGTTGCTGTTGCCACTGCTATTATTACCAGTGTCGTAGTCCTCCCAATGGCTGCTGGTGTCTTTGCTGCCCGCGGTCGGCTTCTGGTTGTTGTCGTCGCCGCTTTCAAGTGGTGGCCCCGCTGGCTTCTTCAAAAGCTTGCTCGAGCTTCGCGATGGTACTGTCAGCGTGATTGTGGGTTTTTCTTGAGCACTGACATTACCGGATGCCGCCGCACCTGCGCCTTCGGCTAAGGTTCCCGTTGGTGCATCTTGACTACCCGCCTCACCGGTTGTTGGAGTGGCAGCAGGCTTCTCACTACGTGGCGGTAGCGGTGGAGCGTCCGCATACCGAGAAGTTACGGGGGCGCTCCCTACAGACTTGGTCTTGGCCAGACCCTTTGCTCGTCGGGGCGTATAGCGCTGCTGGTGGCTGAGAGATGCGGAACGATTTATTGCGTTCCCGGGAGCACCAGATCGCACAGCTGTCGGCCGACGCGAGCTCGACGCCTGCGATTCACGATGATCCTCAGAAACGGGATCTAGTCCCGCCGCCGCATCACCGGCGGGTGGATTTTTCCACATTCCAAATCTGGAGTTGATCTCCCGTTGAAACGCAGCTTCGATCGAGTCGTAAACCGGATATTGAGAGCGAGGGAGAGGTGCCAGATGAGAGAATTCGATGGGGATCGAGATGGCGATATGGCGATGCCCGGCGCGTGTGCGAGCAGCGACCGCCGAGTCCGGCAACACGATCACGGGCGGGCGCCGCTTCCGGGATTTACGGTGCCGAAATACTTTCCTCTTGAGCTTCTCCCAATTGTCCTCTTCTGAGCTACTGGGCTCATCGGGGATGGACATGTAATTGGTCGGGGGAGGCGGCGTCTTCTTAAAAAAATCGATCAAGTCCCTCAGCCCAACATCCGAATCTCCAGAGTCATCAGTCCCAGGCACGCTGGGGCGCGAGCCGCCATCATGCCGTCGCGGCCGCGAGGCGCCATTGTCTTCTTGAGGCTTCCCAGCCTGTCTGCTTTCGAATCGCGTGCTAGCCATTGGACGACAAAACGAATGGGATAGACGAGCAATACGACCTAAGCGTCTAGCTCCTCATTTCGACCCCCAGTGATAAAAGAGCCGGCAGACGTCTCGTCTTTTCTTTTCGCCCCAGGGGCAAGGGCACGCCGGGATGAAGGCTGTATGCCGAAGGGGGAGGGGAGGGGCGCAACCTTCAACGAAAAGCTTATATTGCAGCCTCGACGTCTAGCTGTCGTCTAACCCTCGCCCGGATGACCAGCGAGATGTGTAATGCTTTTTCCATCTCGCTTCGTATGCCATGCAGGCATGACTTAGACTCGGGCATACAAGGCTAGACGTGGGTAAACCAGGCATTGCCAACCCGCTGGACGCCCGTCCTTTTTCTTTGATCGAGGTTAAGAGTTTGGATGGGCAATTGCCTATGACCGTGATAGATTGAGTTGGCATTTTAAACATGACTCGAAGCCAGGCTCTGAACTGCCTGTAGCAGAAGATCTCGGGTATATGTAGAGAAAGGAGATGAAGCACCGGACCAGGGACCAGCGGCTTGGCCAGCTCAGGCTAGATGATTGAATACCGAAATCTGCGAACGTAAGCGACGCGCTAATGACTGAGTAAGGACATACCTAATGCACATCTGAGGAGACAGTCCGAGTCGAATGTATGCATAGTAAGGAGCGGGAACGGGATTGATGCTTAAGCCAAGTTGACCTGGAGCCGAAGTCAGTACTATAGACACCGTGCAAAATAAGGGAAGACCGCACTGTCAAGAATTATTTCAAGGCGCCTACCCACAAGCAGAAGCAGCCACCAATCGGCAGACAAGCAGCTAAAATATACAGTTTCTATGACTTTATACACACTGTCCTTGTAAGTCCGGGCAGCATACGTCATCCAAGCCGTGTTCTTCGACTCGTTTTCATCGCGGTACGAAATCCATACGCGCATTCTTCAGTGATTCCACTGCTCAGAACCCGTATTCGAATTCTCTCGAGTCAGTCGCTGCGAGGAGATTGCCCAAAGACGATCACGACGTATCATCGCTCCGCGTTCACACATCATGATGAACTGATATGTTTTACGGGAAATACTATGTTGAGCTCAGTTCTGGTCTACGGACATGCATAGTGACGGAAGCGAGACGGACGATGTTGTTGTTGCTTACCGGGAAGTTTTCAGCGTGGGTGACTCTGGTTGAGAACATGACACGGTGAGAACATGACACGGATCAAGATCTTGCTCGAGGTCATCTGGGGATATACTCTCACGCGCCTCGGTGTGTCCATCATGTCCAACACATGAAATCGAGCATGATCTGAACTGCGCAATATCTAGGCTATACGGTATCAAGTCATCAATAACGTAGCGAAAAGAAGCAAATGAATCTAAGGCAACAAATACACCACCAAGTAATCCCGCAAAACAACACGAAATCTCATTATGAATCCTCAAGCCTATCTAAAGGCAAGCCCGTAGCATTCATCTATCTATCTGAGTAACAAAGTAACCGCCCGTAAACAAATCGATGCTTAGAGTGACAACACCCCAAAGCGACAACACCATCCCAAAAACGAATCTTTTCGCCAGGACGTAACAATACCGAGTTGCAAAATAACAATATACAGTATAACCGAATACTCGAATGCCTGGAGCCGCCTAAAACATGGCAGCTTCAAGCCAAGGGCAAAAAGCACAAAAGCGTAAACCATATGCATCGTTGGCATTATAGCAAACCCGACTACCGGGTCAGGCGGTTGGAAAAGGGGTAGTCAACTCCATGCCGTGCCAAACATCGCATCCCATCATTATCATTACAGAGCCACGTCTTGAAAAGACGCGCCGTCGCCAGACGATTGCGCAGGCTTCTCCTCATCAGCGTTGCCGTTGCTGTTGCCGTTGCCGTTGCCGCTCTCGCTTTCAGCCGCGACCTCCTCGCTAGGCCGTATGGCGACTTTCTGCTCCTCTTTATCCTCGATTCTCATTTTCTGTTCATCGGCCGCCTTCGTCTTGGCCGTATCCTCTACCCCGGTATCCTCATCCTTGTTATCTTCCCCATCGTTGCTTCCACCCTCTCCCTTCTTCTCTGTAGCGTCTTCCTTACCGCTTTCTTGGGCTGGCGACGGTGTAGCAGGGAGTTCCTTATGTGTTTGAGGCGGTACGGGCGTAGCGGTGGGTGTAGAGCCCTCGCTGGGTGGACCTGGCCGGAGAGCATCTAGATAGAACTTTGTGACGCCGAGAATACGGCCGCTCTCTTCACAGGCAGCGACCCATTCGGGCCGCACAACGGGGATGTTCATCTCCACGGCCTTCTCCCAGGCGACGCCGCGGCCCTCGGTAGTAACGAAGTGTGTGGTATCAATGCGCACATTGTCGACAACCTTAGCGCCGATGCGCTCGACGGCGGCGGTGAGGGAATCGCGCGTCTGAGCAGGTAAGATACCAGTAGTAATGGTAATACCGCTCAGATCTGTCATTTTGTGCGTTCGCACTACGACTTGCTTGCTGGTCGTGGTGCCAGCCGAGGTCCTTAGCACCAGATGAAAGGTGTACTCGGTGTCGACGGCGAGACCACTGATTTTGGTACTGTGCATCTGCAGCGGCCGGGGGATGTTACCGGCTTTCTGGCCGTTGCGGTACAGCGACAAGGAGATGAGATTGGCGGTTGCCAATTGGATGGGGTCCCATTCGAGGACTACGGAAGTCTGGGTGGCATTGCGGCAGCGGAGGACGGGCGTGCTCGGCTCGACGGCGCCAAAGGCGGCGAATATCCGGTCTTGGAGGGCAGCGAATCGCTCGTCGGACTCGGTCTCTGAGGGATGGTTCCGGGCGACAGTGATGTCTACTATTGACCCGGATACGATGTTGGATGGGAGGAGGATGGAGGGAAATTCGATCTAGGCCCTGCAATTAGTTTCCAGCGCCGCGACCAAAGTCGTAAAGCAGATTCGGAAAAGGCGAGGGCGCATACCAGGCGTTTGTCCGGGGTCAGAAGCACCGTCACTCCGGCATCGACCTTGCCGACAGTGAGGGATACCAGCATTTCGAACAAGGAGACTCTTCAATGTGGGATTTCCGGTGACAATTGGCTTATTCGTTCGGGTTTCTTTTCTTGTCTTTTCTGTCGTAGGTAGAAGTATGAGCGGTTGGGTGCCGACGCAGTGCTGATGTGTGGAGCGTGAAGTTGGTTGGTGTCGACAGGCCAAGCATCGTGGGTAGGTGCTGTCACAACAAGCGTACCTGCGTTACGTAATCACGTGCATTGCGCATAACTTTGTGTACCCCAAGTATGTACTATCCTGTATATGTACATAATACCGCGATAAGGGGTGTAGCTACCGGATGGGTGGCTTGGTGCGGACAGCCAACATGTCCGCAGCGCACGCGTACATACCTGCGATGTAGGACATAATGCGAATCGGTACTATCTACCTGGTGGAATGGTATCTTACGTGCTCATGTACTTTGTAACTGGGTTCTTCTGTAGGGATGAGATCGAACTCCTGAGCCCAATGCGTATACATAAAGCAGTCTATAGGTAGGCGTTGCCGGACTCCTATCTCCTTAGCTGCCTGAAGACGCCAACTTCGTAACTGACGGAGGTCTGAACCAATCAGAAAACCGTCGACAAACGAGTAGCTCGCATTGTTAGGAAGTTGGGCGGTGCTCAATCCAGGTGAGTATTTCTCCTGGTAACGGTGTCTTCAGCAGCGAAGGAGATGATGACTACATGTAAGCATGTACGTAGCTGATATAGCGATCGGGATGTACGCACGTCTTAGCGAGTAGCCTGGCGCTCATTACGATGGAATTTGTGGTCATGACGCGTATTGTTATCCCGTTTCTGTCCTTGCCGTCCTTGCTGTCCCTGCTGTCCTTGCTGTCCTTTCCAATTGTTATGTTCGCGTCTCTGAGCATTCTGTGCGCCGGAAGGAGTAGCTGGGGGGAGATGGTGGCCGGACTTGTCTCTCCGAAGGGCTGGCTCGGCATAGGCCACTACCTTCTTTGCAGCCGTCAAAAGGTCCGTGAATTTGGCGTTGCATACGCCCACGGCATCGAAACACATGATATCTAGCGATCCGTACAGCTCGGCTATGGGGCTCTTTCCATCGCCCACGAGCACTCGCCGGCCAAAACGGTCATATCCTGCGTCTGCCAGGGCATCTCGCATCGCATGAGCAATCTTCTTCGAGGCTACCTTGTTGGGATATGCACTCCCCCCCATTGCGGAGCAGTGCATCCATAATGGATCCTTATTCTTCTTGATGTAGATTTCCAACATGGATGCTGCAAACGGATGCTCGAGCTTGTCAAAAAACCTCATGGCTCTCCGCTGCACGCAGTGCTGCTGGGAGGAGTTCACGACGAAATGAAATGGGGGTTCCTTTGGCTTGAGACCTCTCAAGAGTTTCATGTGCTGTGAGAATAAGATATTATGTTTCTTGAATACGGAAATCACATGCTGGCCTGGCTGTACACTCTCAGGTGGCCCGTCGGCCAAAGTGAGCTGTCTTTGGATGTCCGCAGGCGCAACTTCACTCGGTGTGGATAGGTGGGCACGAGAACCCAACGCTGCCAGCCGGGATAGGGATCGTCTCATGTTTCTGGACACGGCATGGGAGGTTTAAGTTGATTGAGCCGCGGGCTTGGGGGAAAGACTTTGAATCTCTCAAAACCCGAAAATAATCCATGGATGGACGTATACGCCAGATAAAAAGATGGATGGACGTTTACTGCGCCCGCTCTGATTGGTTCTGAGCACCAAAAAGGATGGGGCTGGGACTACCTAACGGGTTTAGCAGTGGCTTAGGTATGTTGTTCGCCACACAGAGCAACGCCACACAGAGCAACGGTGCTACGGTGCATGTCGGTATGGGCTTTGGTGAAGTTTTGTCGTTTACATTGGTCACATGTTTTTAACGTCACGTCCACCGCCGTAGGAGAGGATGTGCAAAGTGTATGGACGAAGTAATCTGTTAGATAGGTGGTAATACGCCAAAATGCATCAGTGTATGGACTATGGAATACGTCCGCAGTTACCGTTGCACCTAGCCTGTAGTGTAGTGATGCGCTAGTCTATACTGGGTAATTATTCCACTGCTAGTTAGCAGGTGCTGTGGTAGGGTACCGAAGTATACATCGTCTCCAGGAGATGGTGGGTTCACTTAGGCGTGCACAGACACATGATGAGTCCTTGGAAGTGAATGTACAATCGCTGCATGTTTTGGTCCTGGATTTAGTTAGCCAGCGCATAAACCTCTGAAAGGCCGAGCTCTCATTGGCTCCAAGCCTGTTGACAGGCTATAAAAGCACCTAATTATCGCACCTAATCCGATAACAACCGTCCGACGCCCCTCGTCAGCACAAAAGCCCATCCCACCATTTAAATCCGCCGTAAACTGTAGACCGCAGTCCGCCATTCAGCCTACAACATCGACTCGCACTGCGGCAATCCTCACAACCACGCACCAAGCCTTATCCTACTAGCATCTACGCCCGATCTTCACAACACTAAGCCGAGCACTTCGTCAACATGCCTAAGAATAAGGGAAAGGTACGCACAACACAACGGCTTCAAGCCGACAATACACGGCTCCTCGGCTGTCCCCTAGCCACCAACCCTTGCCGTGTTCATCCCCGGAACCCGCACCATCTTGTCGCCGACTTGTAGTGACTAACGCATCTCGTCTATACAGGGAGGAAAGAACCGCAGAAGGGGTAAGAACGAGAGCGACAAGGAGAAGCGTGAGCTTGTGTACGTTGCCTCCCCTCGATAAGCAAGCATCATCCGACGTGCTGTACTTGAGACTAACCGGGGCCAATCTGGACGATAGCTTCAAGGAGGAAGGCCAGGAATACGCCCAGGTAGTCAAGATGCTCGGTAGCGGCCGACTCTCCTGCTCCTGCTTCGACGGACAGACGCGCCTAGCCCACATCCGTGGTAAACTGCGAAAGAAGGTCTGGATCAACAACGGCGATGTGAGTCACGGCAATCCCGGGAACGGTCTTTGTAAAACGGCGCTAACTATTCCCTCAGATTATACTGTTGTCGCTTCGTGATTACCAAGATGACAAGGGAGACGTCCTCATCAAGTACACTGCCGACGAGGCTCGATCCCTCAAGGTATGGCATGAATCACTACTTGTCCCGACCACTCTTATATGTATACACATTGTATTTACTAACATTATTTACCCAGCAATATGGCGAACTTCCCGAGAGCGCCCGAATCAACGAGACCGATACGTACGGCCCCGGCGACGAGGGTGAATGCAACTTCGACTTCGCCGACGACCAGGACTCCGAGGAGTCAGACTCCGGCAACAACAAGGAGATCGAGATTGACGACATCTAAACTGTCCACTCCCGCCCCTTTGCGTCCATCGTTTGTCCGCCTTTCGTCCCGTCATCATCAATTACCCGGGATCAAGTCAAAAGGAACCAAAATCTCATATGCCAAGGCTTCTGGTTGTTACTTCCATTATTCATGCTTAGTGCTCTTCGGCGTACAATCTTAATGCTGAAGAGTGAGCTTGGCCAGTTAGGAAAGCACGGCAGGGAGCAAAGGGGTCATCGTCCATCTGGGTCTCGCAGGCCGGCCGAGGGCTTCTGTCCCTGGCATAAACTCTTCTAGCCGGACTACTCTGCGAAACCTTGTGCCTGTCTTCTCTCTCTAACCCGTACGGCTGTCGTGCGGGTTCCCCGACAGCGAGTTGGGCGATGGAGGCGTTTGGTCGGAACGTTGTCTTTTACACGTGTGACGGGAAGGATAATATCGAGTCCATGGTGGGAGAGACGTCATCGGACTCGTGATTCCCAGTTTGTTTACCTGCTTTCCTGGTATTGTCCGTCATGTCATGTCCATAGCCATGAATACGAAAATCGTCTTCCCTAGATTTCCTCCGCGTAGAATGTGATTGGAGCAGCATGTGCGCATCCGACCAATCCAGAACGCCCCCGAATACCGCCACCTAACCACTCGCCCGAAAACGCAGTCCGCCAATCAATCGCAGTAAAGACGGTGGCATACGCATACATAATACGACGCAACAAGCGACTCTCCGGACCGTAACGGCGATACCCAGCGCCTCATTTCTACAACCCTACACAAAGCCCAAGGATACCTACCTACGACTCCATCACGGAAAACACGCACGGTAACAGTTGGTAACAGTGATAGTAACTCTCAATTCTCTATCCCCAACCCCGACATCTCCCCAGCCCTCACCGGAACAAACCACACAAGAAACAAACCAACCCAAGAAAACAATAACAAAACAACGGAAAAAGCACACACGCACACAGACAAAAGCCTAATCTAGGTATCCCAATAAAACCACCAGCCAGCCAGCCAGCCACAAGAACCCACCGGTCTCGCGCCCGCCGCTATAAAGGGAAAAAACGCCCCTTGATTCGATGCCAAGGAGTTTCAGAAATAAACACGGAAGAGACCTGCCGTCTCTTATTTTTTTTTTCTTTTACGACCCCATGTAAATAACCTAGGGTATATAAATGTCTCCATCGCCCCCGGGTAATCCATTGCCTGGCCCGCCCTCTTCGATATTCCTCGGGGTCCGAGTTGTTCCGCCTTATCTGCCTAATCAGTTTGTATGTCTGTTTCGACCGAATGGCTTCATGCCAAGACTTCAAAACCTTTCAGGAATTGCGAGTTATGTTTTTCGTCTTAATCATATTGTTACTCGTGAACATTCAGACATGCTGGATATAAACGCAAGGCATTCACATGAAATGTGGATTGGGCCCTCGCTAGGAGGTAATATCACATGGCCGTGGTGTTTTAATCCAACAACCCCTAGCCCCTTGGATGTGTTCAAATTGGTGTGATTCTCCACCAATTTGGCTCCTCGTGCTTACAATGTCGCAGACGAGAAATCTCGACCAGACTCTACCATTCGTCGTCGCTCTTCTCGTCGTCTACAACATGATATTAGCAACAAACTCGTGACCCACGGCTAGAAGTATGGGGGCATGACACTTACCGCTATCACGGACTTTAGATTTCCGCACTTGCAAAGCCTTAGCCAATGCGTCGGCCATGCCACCCTCCCCTCCCATAGAGACAACACTAGCGGGCGGTAGGCCGCTACCGTGAGGCCCCGTGTCCGATCCTCCCCCAACTGTAGCCGCACTCCGATCCCTAATCTGGCTTTTGTCGACTTTCTTGAGTGAGCCAATGCCTCCGGCTTTCTGGATACCTTCCAACATAGCGGAACGCCCTGAATTTGCCCCAGGTGGTGCTGGAGCGCCCGAAGCATAGCCGGAGTCGCGGCTCACGGGTAGCGGTGGTGGGGGCGGCGGAACTCCGGGCCCGGAAGGAGGTAGCGGAGGCAACGGAGGTGCAGGAGGCGGTATTCCCGCAGCTGGCGGTGGCGGCGGTGGTGGGACCCCGGGATTTGAAGGAGGTGGAGGAGGCGGTGGCGGTGGCGGAGGAATGCCAACGGCTGGCGGCGGGGGTGGAGGCGGTGGTGCCGGTGGCGGTGCCGATGACTGTGGTAGAGGCGGCGGGGGATGTTTCTCGGGGGAGGCGCTGGTATTGGCCTCGAGGCAGTCGGGATAGGCGGCGGCGAAGGGGTACTTGAATGGGGAGCTTTCGGCGGAAGAGCAGGAGGTAAATGTGAAGACATAGGTTGAGGCTGTTCGCGTGGTGGTGGTGGCGGAACAGCACCTCTGGCTGGCGGTGGGGGCGGCATGTTGTTTAATCTCTGACCCGTAAAGGCCGGTGGAACACCAAATTTGTGAGCAGGCGTGTCCTTCTCTTCAACTGGTGTCTTCGGCGGCCGTGGAGGCGGGGCAGGCGCAGGAGTTGTTGCACGAGGAGCATCGACTTGAGCGTACTTGCCAGCATCGGGGAGCGCCGGGGGAGCATTGAATCGAGGACGGGAGACCATAGGCTCCTGAGGAGGCGTGGGCTCGCGCTGTCCGGCATCTAACTTGCCGGATCTCCGTGGTGCAGGAGGAGGTGGAGGAACGCCCCGACGCGAGCCAGCGGATGAAGAAATACTGTCGGATGCTGGTCGCGCGGCGGGAGGGGGTGGCGGCGGCGGCGGCGGCACCCGTCCATGACCATGTCCATTGCTTGTACTGGCAATGCTTCCAGTACTTCCATTCGCCGGCGGCGGGGGAGGTGGTGGTGCTGGAATCGCAGCAGCCTGAGTGTCATTTTGATTTTTCAGGAATTCGATGATAAAATCCTGGTTATCTCTAATGTACTCATCTGTAAGCCCTTGCTCAGACAAGGAGTTGCCGAAGGTCTCCCGCCAATTAGGATCGTATGCCTCCAGCTTAGCAAACTCAGAAGAAGGTGGCTTAGAGTAAAGACCCAAGTTCATGGAAGACGTCCTCGCATGGGGTTGCAGCAACGGAAAACTGTTTCGCGGTGACTCGGGCGGCGTGGGATTGGAGGCATGCTTATGACCCCCAAAAAGGCCGCTAAAGAAGCCAGACTTTTGATGCTGTTGTGTTGTTCCGCCGAAAGGCATGTTCCTGGTGGCCTTGGAAGCGTTCTTTTCCCTATCGTCCATCTTCTTCTTGAACTGTCTTGCCTCCTTCTCGTCAGCAAAAGAGAGGCCTGCCCAGCAATCCTCGAGCTCGAAGGTGTGGAAGAAGGTTCGGTCAGCATTGTAGGACCAGGATTCGAAGATCTCCTGATCCCATATGACACCTCGACCAGCAGGCTGAGAAGCAGGGTCAGCACATGTATGCACACAACAGGCAATGAACCTGGGACTGCCGGGTCCTCACCGATATGTCTACCAATTTGATCCAGTACGTATGCCCCACCAAGTCATTGGCGAGAACAATGGCACCTTGCAATCCTGTATAAGACCATCTTGATCTGTCGGGATATGCGACATAGAGCCTGGCCACGGCGACGGCTTGGATCTTGTTGGACTGCTTGGGGACGACCCGCTTGACGGTCTCCTTGTCCTCGTCGTTAAGGATGGAGGGCATTCTCGACGAGAGTGGAAACGATAGAAGTCAGGGCAGGTCAGGCCGGCGTCCACGGAAACAAAATCGGACAGGTCATTCGCGTGCGCACGGTTTATTTAGAGCCGATGGCATGCGGTAATGATGAGAAACTCAATATTCGACAACTTGCAGTAATCAATGGATAGCTAGCTATATGGCTGCCCACAGCGTCAGTTGGGCGGCGTCTCGGACAATGGCGAGCACGTACAGTAGCAGTGGCAGACGGAGCAGTGAAGCGATGAAGTCGTCGAGGCTCGGGGGTTTGGTGTGTGTGGTTGTGGTAATGGTGTAGGTACGGTAGGTACTTCGTAGGTGTAGGTGGGAGGCACGCACAACTGAGGGCGCTATGGGGAAACGTCGGGTGTGATTGATGGGCGGGCTCGGGCTATACCTGCTACTGCAATACCGAAGGGAATTGGAATTGATGGCGGCCGGCGGCAAGTTGGCAGCAATAAATAGCTCTACGCAGCGGCACACTACGGGTCGTCATAGCAAAACGTGGAACGCAATGCGGTGAGGCTCAAGAGCACAGGACCTCCAGGACCTCGACGGAATGGAATTCATCTATCAAGGATCCGTCTCGGGAGTTGAGGTACGCGGATTGTGTGCATATAACCGTATCACCAATCACGAATGAACCGTTAGCTGCAACAGGGACGACAGTTCGAATCGGGATCGGTGGTCAGTCTAATAAGGGGGTGCCTGCCTATATTTGTTAGTGTACCGGTACATTTACGGCGACAAGAGAAGCCACGTTTTACCCCACCGCGACCCACACCGCCACAATCCCACACCAGCGCACTACCGGTACGTACTTCGTACGCTGAACGACAGCGCTGGCCGCTGGTCTGCGCTGGACTACGGTACCTATTCGTACAGCGTATCTCTGCCTATAATAAGGCCCGAGCAGAAGACCGAGTCCGGAATGCACACGACGCTACTACATCCTACACCTCCGGGGGTCTCGGTTACGGCGTATCTCTCCGGTGCTGAAAGTTTATATTGGTGTATGAAATGCACGCCCAGATCAAGTACCGGTACGGCGGTGGATGTGGTACCGGAGACCCAAGAGCTGACTGCTAGGTGAGCCTCCGGCATACCTATTACCGACTACGCTATCTGCGACACCAGAAATTCCCAGGCAGCTCTCGAACGACGGCATGGCAACGAATCTATGCAGTTACAAAATTTGGACACCTTGATTCCCCATGGTCGATAGCAAACCGGGAATAGGGTCCTTATGCTAGGGTTCCCTTAGAAGTTCTGGCCGCAGCAGCAGTTTCAGACTTCCTGCTTTGCGCACACGAGGACACCTGCCAAGTTGCCAAGGGCCGCATTTCCCTTGCCACATCAACCGGTCTCCTCCAGTAAACAATGAACAAGAAAGCAGGAACACAGAGTCCAGTCCGGAGGACAAGTCTAACACTCAGGACCACCATGTCTACGATTCAAGGAGAAACATGAAGAAGATTTGCGATTCCTTCCGTGCTTTATTTATACACCTTACATACAAATCGGTAGATAGATATCGGGGATATCGAGGTGTGTACTTATACGTGGACCCATCATATACTGGGTAGTCCGCCCATAACGACCCCTATTTATTTGTTCATCTGTTGTGCCTTCGCTTGCCGTTCCTCCTTGGTTCCCTCTTGCGCGGGCATGCTCTGTGGTATGACAGGGCCCGGAGCTGCTTTATGAGCAACAAACGCGTTCACCTTGTCGGCCGCGTTGCCCACTGGGTTTGAGTGTGTGTTGGCATCGGGCTTGCCAGTCTGCTACGTTGATCATCAGAGCCAGTATTCAGACACGTACACTACACCGCACTTGGCAGCTTGGTTGGACTTACTTGAGCAGTGGAGTTCTGAGGCATTCTGACAGTTGTTGGTGCGGTCACTGGGAATTTCCGAGTGTTTTTGTTCTAATCTTGTGGTGGACGACTCGATAGAGGTTGTTATAGTCTGTAGTCTTTGTTCTTTCTTGGGCTGGCTGTGACTGATAAACAACGGAACTGAAAACCCGAAAACAGACGGAGAGACTGCTGAGGTTTTATATATTCTCGACTGTCTTTTGGCGAACGGTTACAGTTACACTACGTACGGGACTTGGTAATTGGCCGTCATACAAGCTGCGTCAACGATGACGTACCAGGCCCAGGCAGCCGGCATTTGCGATTCGGGCCTCGGCGTCAAGATGATACCTCCGTGCCTACCTAAAGTAGTCGGAGTCTATCTAATCTGTATAAACGGGATTTCAGGTATTCCTATAAGAGGGTTTATGTACTATTCCGTACTAACCTTACCCGAATGGCACGTGGACTCGCATTGCTCCTTCAACATTCCCAACCACGTCATTGGGACTTGCGCCGTAGACATCATCCGTGTCCAAAATTCAATCATTCAGCATGCTCTAGCCACTCCCTATCGCCGCACCTCTCGCCTTCGATAGTAGAGATGCGCCCCGCATGTCTGCGAGCAATACGCCCCAACCAGTGAGATTATCACTGCCTTTGGTACGTCGCAATATCTGATCCAGCAGCGTTCCTCATTCAAGTTCCTAGCGCCCTGACCACACTGCCGCCGCCAGGAATACCAACAGCACCTTTTCCAGGAGCTCCGCGCCGAAGATGAACTCGTCGTCATTGCGAAGGGGCTTGGCCTCATGCGCCTCGTCACCAATCTCCTCCATAGCTATGACGCCGCCGGGAACAACCTCATCATAGTCATCGGCGCTGAAGGCAGGGAAAATGTATGGATCGGCGAGGCCTTGGCTGAACATGCCGCTATCAGCATGGCTCCTAAGGCCAGGGGTCTGACTGTTGTCAATACCGACTTCACGAGTGTTGCTGCGCGAGAGAAGATGTATACCAAGGGCGGTATCTACAGTATCACGTCGCGAATCCTCGTTGTCGATCTCTTGACCAGCCTGCTCAAGACCGAGTGTATCACCGGCGTCATAGTGCTGCATGCCGACAAAGTCGTTGCCACTTCTCTTGAAGCATTCATCCTCCGCATCTATCGCCAGAAAAATAAGACAGGCTTTCTCAAAGCCTTTTCAGACAGTCCGGACCCCTTCACTATCGGGTTCTCTCCCTTGGCTACGATGATGAGAAATATGTTTCTACGCAAGGCATCGCTGTGGCCCCGTTTCCATATGACCGTCGCTAGTTCTCTTGAAGGGAAGAAGAAAGCCGAGGTGATCGAGCTTGAAGTTCCCATGACTGATGATATGAATGCCATCCAACAAGCTATTATGGAATGTGTCGAAGTCTGCATCCATGAGCTCAAGAAAGGCAACACCGGCCTGGAGATGGAGGACTGGAACCTCGACAACGCCTTGCTACATAATTTTGATATCATGGTCCGGCGGCAACTGGACCCCAATTGGCATCGCGTCAGCTGGAAGACGAAGCAGATTGTAAGCGACTTAACTGTCCTTCGAGGCTTGCTTCACTCCGTACTGGCCTTGGATGCCGTCTCCTTCCTTCAGCAGTTAGATACCATTCACGCCGCCCATTCTCCGCAGCCCGGCTCTACGAGGCAGAACCAGTCACCATGGCTCTTCCTCGACGCTGCGAATACTATATTCGCCACCGCTAAACAGCGAGTATACGCTGCTAGCAAAGCTAGTGCGAATGCTCAAAGCACGGTCGATTCGCTTCTTCCTGTGCTCGAAGAACAACCGAAATGGGCCCTCTTAGCCGAGATTCTCGAGGAGATTGACAGAGACCTCTACATGGAACCCACTATGCGAGATGACTCTAACAAAACAATACTCATTATGTGCTCGGACACGGCGACCTGCCGCCAACTGAGAGATTACCTGCAGACCATGCATGTACAGCCAAAAACAGATAGTAATCCAAATCCCAAGAAAGAAGACCACAAGCCCTCTGCTTCCTTCATGATGAGGAGAAGACTCCGCAATTATCTTAATTGGAAACGCGAATTTGCCAAGGTGAATAATGAGTTGTTTTCCGAGAATCAGAAGGCATTAGAGGGAGCTGTCGATCCCAGGCTAGCTCAAGGGTCCTACAAGGGGAGAGCTCCCGCAAACAAACGGCGAAGAATGCGTGGTGGCGGCGTTGTGGGTGCTACCACAACAGGCAGGACGGCGAATGGCAGCCTTGCACAGTACTTTGAGAAGCCTGCCGAGGTCGCCGATCTTGTGGAAGAGATGCAAATGTTGGAGGAAGAGGCACATCAGAAAGCGGACGTTGTTGTCGATTCGCTGGAAGATATAGACGACTACTTTGAGCTCTATGACATGCAGGACCTTGTCGTAGTTCACGCTTACGAAGGCGATCAAGACGAGCATGTCCTCGAAGAAGTTAAACCCCGGTACATCATCATGTATGAGCCAGACGCCTCGTTTATACGACGAGTTGAAGTCTATCGATCTTCACATAACGACCGAAACGTGAGAGTGTATTTCATGTTTTACGGTGGTTCCGTTGAGGAGCAGCGATACTTGGCGTCAGTTCGGCGTGAGAAAGATTGCTTCACCAAACTCATCAAGGAACGTGCTAGCATGTCCATCGTCATGACAGTTGACGCCCACGGGGTAGAAGATCCCCAAGAAGCGTTTTTACGCACGGTCAACACCCGAATAGCAGGCGGTGGACGCTTGACCGCTACGGCAGAGCAGCCGAGAGTTGTCGTCGACGTGCGAGAATTCCGCTCGTCGCTACCGTCATTACTCCATGGCCGCAACTTAAACGTCGTCCCTTGCATGCTGACGGTCGGGGACTACATTCTATCACCTAACATTTGCATCGAACGTAAGTCCATCAGCGACCTCATCAGCTCGTTCAAGGACGGGCGGTTATACAGCCAAGCGGAGACCATGTTCCAGCACTACAAGAGCCCGATGCTACTAATAGAATTCGACCAGAATAAGTCGTTCACGCTGGAACCGTTCGCCGATCTCTCGGGTAACCTGCGGTCCGTCAATCCTAATGAGGCGCCGTCGGACCTGCAGTCGAAACTCGTGCTCCTCACGCTCGCGTTCCCGCGCCTCCGTGTCATATGGAGCAGCAGTCCCTACCAGACGGCGGAGATCTTCGAGAATCTCAAGAAGCAGGAGGCCGAGCCGGATCCCATCACGGCGGTGCGCGCGGGGCTCGACAAGGATATGAACGCCGAGGACCAGGCGTTTAACCTCGAGCCCCACGAGATGCTGGGCGTCGTCCCTGGCGTCACGCCGCAGAACCTCAAAAACCTCACGTTGGTGACGGAGAATGTCCGGGAAGTCGCGAATATGACTGTTGAGGAACTGGATCCGTTGATTGGCAGAGAGGCTGCTAGGAAGGTCCATGGGTTTTTCAATCGGAACCTGATTGATATAGATATGTGATTTCTGGCACTTATTATGCTATCCGTCCTCTGGGACAAGTAAGCCTGGCGCTCGGATTGGGATTACAGAGAATATTGACTGAATATTTCCAGTCAGTTTGGTTTTGCTGGCTGGCCGGCGTACTTGAAGGTTAAT
Organism: Xylariaceae sp. X802; assembly: GCA_028637635.1. Lineage (NCBI taxonomy): Eukaryota > Fungi > Ascomycota > Sordariomycetes > Xylariales > Xylariaceae > Xylariaceae sp. X802. Next base: position 164,049 of record JAJFDH010000056.1, on the reverse strand, counting down.
CACTTAAAGGAAGATATTAACACGATTGCGAAGTGCTTTGGCACAACTACGGGCACGATACGATGTCAACATCAAAGCCAAAGCGCCAGACCGTAAGTGATGTGCATTAGGTAAACACCCATACAAAAGAAAATACCACAATTACGGTAATCATACAAAAGGGGGTATGGGTATGAGTATGGGTATCCGAGTAATAATCATAAAGTCCTCCCAGCCAAGCCTCCAGTTCTCTCGCGATCCATCCCGGTTAATCTTTCCCGTACTTTCCCTCAGCGCTAGATGCGACTCGTGGTCGTGCCGTGGTGTCTCGACCCGGTGCGGCGGCGTCGACGCCCGCCGCAGTACCCGCAGGTGACGAAGCTGATGATGATGTCTAGGAAGGTGACTATGCCGCTGATTATGGCGTGCAGGATGTTACCGACGCCGTTGACTATGGCCATTATCACGTTGCCGATTGTGCGGAAGATGCTTTGGATCTGGGGGTTGTTAGTCTTGGAGTGTTTTGTTGGTGGATGTGGTTTGGGGAGAGGTTGGGATTCGGGGGGAGGGTTCGGGACTTACACAGCTGAGTACGGCGCCCATTTTGGATGGTTGCTTGGATTGTTTATTTTGGGAATGTATTGGTTTTGTGGTGTTTGCCGGATGTAGGCGTGGATGAGGTCCCAGTATGATAAGTTCCCGGAACTACTGCGTGGCGATGGATATAGCGTAGCAGATGAGATCTCGTCGATCGATGCGTACTTTGCGTTTTGGGTTTGGTGCTAGGATGCGAGAGGCTAAGACGGTTCGTGTGAAGGGTTGTAGATCTACGCTATATATGTATCGGTCCTGGTAACTCACGGCATGTCATCGGGCAGGCACGCCTGAGACCGCGTTGCTTGATGAGATCATACCGTCTTGTGACGTGCGCTCATTGGCGGGTGCCTGTCTTTACTAAGGTCCGTAGTGACTGCGGGAACGGTCCAGATCCTCACAGGACTCAGGGCTGTCGATGCAGCATACGAACTGCCGTGACGCGAAAACAGGACATGCGTCAAGCCGGTTTTGCCCAAAGATCGGGCGTCGGAGTGCGGATCGACGTCATCGGTTCGCAGTGCAGCCCATGACGTCACGACGTCTTTGTTTCCCGATGCCAGAACCGATGCAAGCCAGAGCGTCTGCTGTTCCGGGATGACGTAGGGCAGTTGATATGGCCAGAATATGGCGTAGTTCGCTTGGCTTGTATGGGATAGATTGGCGCCGGTTCTCGAGCGCATCGGCGACCATTATTGGTTCTACGGCATGGTAATTGCGTAGATATGCCGTTTGGATCTTGGCTATCCCTGCTCTGCGTGTCTGTTTCCGGCACCGCCAATTCAGTCATATACCACCATACTCCCCTCCACAACGTTAGCTTGTTCCCTTCTTTTTTTCCCTATGTGCTCCCAAAGGCCGAGGCAGTCGACCGTAAACCCCATCTCCCCGCCCTAGTGCCCGGGAGGTCGAGCAGGCGGTTGGCTCCTACCGTCGCAGCACGAATAGTCCCGACGGCGGGATGAAGAGTTGAGCCCGAGCTCCTCTTCATGACCGACGACGGCGTCTCGGGAGCACATCATCCTTGTCGCGAGTAGGAGCTTGCCGAGATAGTCGACCGTGAAATCCTACCCCCTCCCCCGCCCGCCCCCCGGAGGCGGAAGGTTAGGCAGGCGGTCGACTCTTACCGTGGCTGGCAACAGTCGTGGCATGGAATGGGGAGTTGAGCATGTTTTATGCTCCTCTTCGTGGCTTATAACAGTATCTCCGAGCAACCATTGGACCGTCACACTTCGGAGTCCCCTCGCCCCTTGTCCGGGTTGTGTTGTATATCATTTCGACTGAACGTCCCTCCACGCTCATCGGATTGTCGGTCTTGAGATGTGAATACGACCCCCCTTTCGCCCTAGCAATTGCGTTGATGCGCTTGTCACTTGATAGATTTCTCTCGAGAGCACTTCGAGCTCTATTCGATCTTGCAACGAAGTCTAGCTTTCCCGCCTCGTGCGGCGCCGATGTATGAGGAATGGTCTGGAGTCACGGACGGTATTGTCAATCTCCTTGAAGGTCTTGAGGATTCCTGTCTACGGCGTTCTCATACTGGATACAGCTCTGCATGTCTCGATCGACGCTGTATGGTCTTGATAAACGCTCCCGTGCTAGGGCTGACGTCCTACTCTTCCTCCCGCACCCCTGGCCAAATTGGTTATCTCGAAAACGGTTTCCGTACGGGTATTCGCTAATGGGTTGGTACGACGCTTGCGCCACTTTGTCTCCGTGATCTGGTCCAAGGACGTGTTTGTAACCACGATCGAACTCCCGTTGTTGGCGCGGTCGTTACATCGTCACAATATCAGAAAAAAACGAAGTCGACCATGTCAAAGAGTCATAGCGTCGCAATCCGTCCTAGGAACCCGAACGACTCCGACCTGAATTACTTGACTCTAGTACAGCTGAATGGCGTGTCTGTCCACTACTGCAACCCACGCCTGGAATTCAGGCGGTCTTAGCCTGCAAGACGATGTCCTACTGAAAGCGGTGCGGATCAAGGAGGGGGATGTTGATAAGGCCTGTGAATCTCTAGTCTAGGTTGCTGCCTTTACACAGCCGTGATCAATATATATCGCTAGATTTCTACAGCATGTTCTCGATTACTCATATGCTCCCATTCTTCGCGGTGTTTCTTTTTCCAGTGTTGTACCTGACTTGACATTAGTAACCGAAGCCCTCCGTCCCGTTCCTAGGTTCACCCTCGTCAATGAAGTCAGGTCCTTTCTTGTCCACGACATTTCTAATGACAAGTTTCGGAAGCTAGATTTCTTTGGAGACTGCTGTCCATTCCTCTTCTTTTGGGTCTTGTGTGAAACTAACTAACCTTGAGAAATATCCACACGAAGAAATAGTCACGTACACGCTGGCAGATGGACTCTTACTCTGACAGTGGGAGATTCAAGATAAGCCATTGTCATTCTACTGTACACTACGGCCATCGACATGCTCGGCATAGAGCGGGCTGGTCAGGCCTTGTTTCTTACGATGAGATCTAACAAGACGGCAGGATATTGAGAATCCGATAAGCTTAAAAAGTGCCCTGAGCGCCGAACTTCTCATCAATAAGCTGGTAACGGGCGATTTCTTTCCGTTCCTTCAGGAGACAGACCAGAGCAATGATGAGCACGGCGTCGACACCGACGATGCCGAAGAGGGCCGTGAATATGTTGTCGAGGAAAGTGTTCCCGAACCGTGATAGCGGCGAGGCGCATCCCGGCATCAGGGCTGCCGTCGCCGGGCTGGGACAGGTGGAGTCTGTCGGGAAGGCCGGCGACGTGCTGTTGATGAAGCCGCAGCAATTAAACTAGTGGAAACCGGTTAATCAGGATATGTTCGTGTGCGCGTCAGGTTTACTTACGGCAGTTTGTATCAAGCTCTGAACCTCCGGGGGCTGCGTCACCCATATCTCACCAAGGGTATCCTTAAGCCGCAGCGTGAATATCCACAGCACAAGGCCGATGATCAGCGTGAATACGGCGTTGGCAACAATCAGGACAGCGGCGCCTTTCAGCCAGCCGCGACTGTTGGTCGCCAATGCCGGTAGCGTGCAGGCAAAGGCGATAAGGGCGAAGATGCCGTTGCCAACCCCGGCTATGGGGAGAAAGAGGGGAAAACATGTCAGCACTTGTTTCCAACGGCCCCTCTTTCTGCTTTTTTGCTCACCTGAGAAGGGGAAGTGCTGGTACAGCAGGTTGCGGGCTGCCTCGTTGCCGTCGGTTGGCGGGTCGAGGCATGTGCTCCGCACTATTACGGAGAATCCTAGTATCAGGCCGCCGGTTGCGGCGAAGAGGAGGTCGATGCCTGTGAAGACTGCTTGTACTTTGTTGACCATCTTGGTTATGTCCACCGATGGTGGTTGTCGATCCGGATCCACGGGACCGCAACGTTCTCGCGATTTTTTCTTCTTGCTGGCTTGTGTTTCTCTATATCCCTTATTGTATCCCCTTGCCCGTTATTTCCGGTGGTCGTTATTTGGATTTCTTGGGAATTGCGACGTCCAGCGTCTTCTACGTATGCCTGGAATTAGGAGATAAAATGAAATAAAAACAAAATAAACGATCGCAAATCTCACAACCAAGTGAAAGATTGAATATAATGTCACATATCAAATGCACAGGAGAAGAGAGGGAAGAAAAGAGCATCAATCATGCCAGACGGTGGTGATAGCAGTCGGGGAGTCGATGGGGTTCGATGAGACAACGAATGAGACAAAGGCGTAAGCGCCGCGCAAAGCGCTGGGCGCCCCAGACACACGCTTCACAGTACGCTTCATGTCTGTATCCTTGAAACTACGACTCTACCCCGGGTTTACACAAATACTGCGGCCGTGATGGTTGAGGGGATGGTGGTGGATAGCATGAATTCGACGCGCGGGGACAAAAGCGAACGGGCGCCTGATTACTTGCATTCGCCGTGATCTCCGGGAATACGGGTTTCGAAATCGGGGTTGGCCAGGGGTAACCACAAATGAGGCAAAAGCGCCTACGTGTGTTATAGTAGTTACGTAGTATGCTGCCGCTGGATGCGACGATGAGACGCTGGTTATTCGAGCTTGGGGGTTTCTCTCTGATCTACTGCGATGTAACTGTTATTATTGTTTATTCATCAACGGACGCATGTACGGAATGTTGAGTTGTGCTTGGGGGATGAGGAGGGGAAGGCATAGTTACCTCCGTACACTATCATTCCGGACACCAGCATGGGCAGATTGTAAGCACATATGTACGAAGTAGGTACATACTTATCTCCTAATGCATTGCCACCCAATGCGGTGCTCATCTACCTATAACAACATATGCGCACCAGTTGCAGTGTGGGCAGGTAGGTTACTGTATGCTCCATGCCAAGTCTTCATAGAGCAACAGCTTCGAGTTGGGTTTGCTTATACTCTACCTGCGGCGTGAAGTCAAAGCTGTTACACTGGATTGGTTCCAGCTATGTCTTCATTCTTAATTAGGCATGATTCGTTATTGCCTGCAGATCCGGAGATGCTTGGGCGTTGTGGACCACGTGAGGGTGTTACTCTTAACTACCTACGTCTGTAGGGTAGAGAGAGCTACCTAGGTAGGCGTGAATGCCCTCTACCTAAATAGTGCAGCAAGTAGTGTAATCAACCCTATGACTCGGCCTCCGTATCTTTCAAATCGTTCCCAGAGGCGCAAATCTCGCGTGAGAGGTGGCGTGGCCGGATGATATGGTAGGCTGATGGTTAAACTGGTATGTAGTTATCTCAACCCTCGAGGACACAACATTAAATAGGGACATCGAGAGCGTCGTTGTCTTCCGCTCCTTTCGTCATACATACGTAGTTAGTACGGAGTAACTAAGTAATTGTATCGTGTACGTTGTAATAAGTAGTGATTTGAAGGTCAACAGGCTCCTCGCCGTTCATGTGTCACCTTTTCGGTAGGTATACGGTTGTCTCTCCCTCATCTTCGCGATTCACCCCATTGCCTGTTTCTGCCTCGGTGTCGCTTCGTACTATGTACGGGTTGGATCGTGCAGTCGCCTGTCGCACTAACCCAGCCAAAGCGTTGCTATCCCCGGGTGGTCGGACGTTCGGGCTGTTCCATCGCCCGCATCCCTACCCAGCGTTTCAGTCGAGTCTCGACGCACGAAAACCTGGGGCCGCTGGCGCCTATCTGAGTTATATAACAAGCTCTATTAGGCACCGAAGGACCATCCAGCGGCGCCACTCACCGAGGCATGACCCCCGCCGATGTGGTTGAGCGGCCGACAAATGCGGTGGGCCGAGCAATAATAAAGAGGATACCGGTAGCTTAGCTATTATTAATCTGCACTAGTGATGGCGCAAAATCCACACTTGCGTGTTGCTTGTTAACCTGGCGCCGTCTTGGTACTGTATGAGTACAACCTGGACACCAGGCACACACACACTATGGTGTACCTAACATCTTCAAAGCCCGAACCCCAACCACGGTAACTAAATGTATCCCGTACATGGTATCTAGTACATATAGTACACTACCGTCTGACCACTATCTACATAATTATGGGTTGTTACTAATAATAAAAATGATGGGCGTTCGAGGTTGAGCGGGCCGCGAACTTGTCGAGAACTAATAAACTTGTAGGTATGTAACTTTGTCTCAAGTCAACTCAGAAAAACATATTCATTCAGAACATGAAAGCGCAGTACCGTAGTCAGTTAGTTACATAGTGTAGTCAGAATTATATGCTATATACAACTTGATACGGTTTGTGTGCGCGGCCTACTTATAAGTGCCTGTTTTGTAGGTAATCGAGGTAAGTACCCTATGGGTACAGATAACTTTCCAAAACCGCGAGCATCTACACTACACTATGAGAAAATGGAGCACCCGGGCGGAAACGGTCTAGACTCGCACGAACCAATATAGACGAAGAGCTTTAGGTGTGTAGCGTAGTATTGCAGATAGGTAGTGGAGGAGATGGAATGGACCTGGGATTTTGCGGTGAAACGACGCAAATGGTACGGAGTAACTTCGTACTTATACAAGAAAATTACAGATGATGCCATAGTAAGAATAACCCCGGCCGTTACTAATGGTAGGTATTTCTTACTTGCAGAGATCCAAGATATTGACGTTGAAGCGCATACGTACGAAGGTTGGAGACAAAAAAAGCCGGACGGGCACGGACCAAGTAAAAGTTGCGAAACAGTATGCGCCGTTATTATAAACACTGTCTGGTACACTGTAGGCAGATCGTCTAGCGACCACGGTTTGTTTATAGGCAGCGTTGTTATAGCGGTCCTAGCGGCCTACTAGTCGCTAAAGGCCCTATAAAATCTCTGTGCGTAGCACGACAGGCTACACTGTACCGTGACTTCTACCTGGTCTGTGCGAGTCCGGCTTTTTTTGTCTCCAACCTTCGTACTTTGTAGAAGTAGCTGAATGCCGTACGAAGTAGGTACCTACCGGTAGGTATACTACGGCTGGTCTCCCGTCAGGTCTGGGAGCGCCGCCATACATACCGGTAATTTGTACGGTCTACCTGGGTAGTTTTAACTAGAACTAACTACACAACCTACACGTGTACACTACGCGTCCTAAAGAAGTGCTAAGCATGTATCCTACCAACCGCCTAGTGTACGAAGTACCTACATAATTAGTAGGTAGTGCGTAATGTAGACTACCAGCTTGCTATGTACCTAGACATTCCCCGGCATTGTAGTCCTACAGCGGTCAGTTTCGGCTTCAAATTGCCGCCGAGAGCGAATTCAGCCCAGCAGATTGTCGGCAGACGGGCGACAGTCACGGGCTGAAAGATGGACTTGCAACTCTTTGACAACTTCAGAGCTTCATGGCTTCACTCGGCCGAGCTAACAAGTGATGCTTTGTCTTTACAGAACTTTATAGTCCGTATGGACTACCTACGTCCGTATACATCTTCATGAGAATAGTGTACCGTAGACTTTTAAGATGACAGCTTCGAGATTAGCGGTGAGACTCGCCATCTAACTATGTAGCACACTACACTACTGCACCATCCTTCGGGCCACCACCAGCAACCACGCGACAACTCCACAGGTAGGTAGGTACCTAGGGATAACCTGATGTACGCTACCTGCCGGTATGGCGCATGTTCCCTACGTGTATGCCTCAGGCATGCGATGTATTTCACACAAATTTGATAAGAACTTAGAACATAACCAAGTAGGGTACATAGTGTACAGGTTAAAAGCAGGTTAGAGACTTACTAGGTATGTAGGTACCGGTAGCCCGGAGGCCAACAAACAGCTCGTACTCACCCTCGTACTCCGTGTAATCAACAACCCCCCATCGGAGCGCACGGGTGTCGTTCCTGTGCGCCGCTTTTCAAGTACCAAAGGACAGTGCCGAAGTCTCGGAACGCAATCCTCCAAACGCCACTGCTTGCCATGAGTGACCCCGTGTGATCTCGCATTCTCACCCGGTGAATCCATGTCCGATTCCGCCCCGATCACCCAGCCCAATCTCCGCGTCGTGCTACGCAATCTCGACAACCCGCCACCTGTTTTCCCTGTGCGGAAACGCAGGAAGCACCGCGCCACCGGGAATCCGTCGGCTTACGGGCGGCTTGCTTCCGGGCGCACCCGCTCGTACTATCCAAGTGGAAGCGAGATAGTTGCCGTTGCTGCAGGTTATCTCTTTAGGTACCGATTGGCTTCTAAGTGTTGGTAGGTACTGTACGGCATTCGGGTTCACGGGGACTTAACCCTTTTAGCTTGATGTACGGACGTACCTCCGGGCTGGATGAAAGCACTACGCCGGGGGGACATGCTAGTGCTAATAGCCTATGCTACCTACACTACATAGGTAGTAAGTTGGTCCTGCAGATCAATCATTCCTGGGCACATTATGTGCTACCCTAGATACCTACGTGTAGGCAGATTATCCATTCCGAAGGGCATTTCAATAAGACCTACCGTAGTTACATTTATCAACCTTCAATTCCCTTTGTAATAGTTACCTAGGCAGATGCGGTGGCCGAGCCTCGCGGCCGGCCGAGCGACGTTCTACTGTGGGTAATCGCCTCACGTTACGATAAACTTGCGTACGTGCGCTAACCGTCCTGCACAGACCGTGCGTTCTCAAGTGGGACTACACAGGTAAGGCCCACGTATCTTGCTATCGATCTGTGTAAAATTGATGAGCCGCCAAGGTCGCTGAAGTCCACTGTAACTGGCGTTACAGGCTCATCACTTTTACATAGCAAATTGGCCATCTGTACGTACTGTACTGTACTTAGTAACAGCACGTCACACATTAGCGTATAATTAACTAAGCGCGATTCGTTTCGCCATAATTCTCAGGTTCAACAACCTGCTTACGTTCGTACTTCCTGGCAAGTCACTGCTACTGATATCTACACTACCTCCTCAAGTGGTTGTCAGTGTAGAATCGAACGTACGTGTTACTCCTACGGTAGGTACCGGTATTGGCCAACCCGCTTGTAAATATGGGTTTATAGAACCACCATGAACACGCATCTGTGAGCGGGTGGCCAAGCCGTTTGAAGCGTAACACGTTAGTATGAACAGTTGTACCTATGACAGTGCATAATGTACGTTAATTACTTATAAGCTAAAGTGTCCCTGCAGAATTCCGATTTAAAAGCTGTTGATCAGGCCGCCAATTCCTGCCGGCCACCCCACGAAACTACGCTATTAGAAGTAGGTATCGTGGGCATTCGCTGACTTCTCACGAATGGCCGAACAAGCTCGGTGGCCTACATATCAAGTTGGTAACACGTTAATTGCGTGGGCTCGGAAAAGCCTTTTGTACAACGATACCTGGCGTTTATAGCATTCTTCTCCTCGGCCTAATATCAACACTTTTTCCTCTATATCGGAATTCCGTGCACCACATAATATGCCCACTCCGTAGTGTAAGTCGCAATCTGGAGGCAACTCCCAAAGGGTCAACCGCCTTCGATTTGATTGGCCAGGCTAGTGCTGCCGAGTGCTTGCACCCCGGCTCTTGCGTCAGGATATCGGCCAATGAACATGGCGTAGATAAATACTGTGTGGGCCGGCTTACTGTGACAAGCACGGACCTGATTTCCATAGCACGACTGCAGGTGCTCCGTACAGTACGTAATATACATGGTACATGTGCTTTTATAACTGAGATAAATGACGCATTCACCACTGGTAGCTGGCGTTCCTCCGCGACTGAGCACCACTTTGCGCTTACATGCCGAGGACAAGAGCGATGGTAAATTGAGAATTGCAAAGGGAATCCGGGAGGCAAGGTACGATAGGTACAAAGTAGGTGTGTAATTATTGTTTGCTATCTGCACACGTACGATGGTTGGACTCCCGTGTTCTGACTGTCTGTTAAGCATCCACCACCAATGTACTTCGTACATCTACGTAGGCTGGTTGCCTTGTGTTCCTCGTTCCAAATCTGCGAATTACCATTTATCACGGGCATTTACAAAATATATCAGCTCCGTATATTGCAGAATGCCATGCCAAGGTCCGGTCTACAGTAACCAGATACGTAGCGAAGTCAACCGGGTGCTTATACATGCAGTGGCTACAGTCTGTGCTTACGGCATCGAATGTTTTTCACCCTGGTTGTCGGCCAACCGTCATGCTCGGCCATTTTGGCCGCAATAATCACCACCCCGCCGATGTGCTTGAATACCCAGCCCGGGTTTCTGCCCGGGGTAGGTGGCCGAGCCGTACTCCTCCGTGCTTGTAAAGACGTTACCGGGCGCTTTCCTTTACTTATCGGCTGCCAGTTCGGTATTAGGCATTACTGTACAGGTTTCTCTGGCCCAGGGCGCCGGGAAACTGCCCCGCCCCCGCACTCAATGTGTCTATCTACGGTACCCTACCTACCGATTTACACTTGTACATACAAACTTCCTCCACCATATAACTCATAAGTAGTGTATACGTACTCGCTTATTTCTGCTCTTATGATGTGCGCCAGCATATGAATACCTATCTGCAAGCTCAACTTTTTCATACCTATCGGTAGCGGCTCGGATGCTGCCGACTACTTAACGTACTTTAGCGATCGGTCTAGGTAGGTAGGTAGTGTCCAAGGATGTGTCCATAACCAACCTTATAATAACAGTCAAAGATAGGTATGTATCGACGGGGCGGCATAAGAACTTAAGAAGGGCGCTCCCGGTGGCCGAGGAATAGACCCTTTGTACATAACGGACTCTATTTGTAGCTTACCACGAATCGAGATTCGCGGCTGGCAGTTGTGTCTCAAAGAGGCACAGTATGTAACTTTGACAGGGTAAGCCTGGGTCTGTCAAACCAACTTAAAATCCGAATTATGTAAGGCGCTGCACGGCAGTGTATATAAGTACATACGGTCGTGCTCATAGGCAGTTGAAGAGCGATGTGTCCTGCCTTGATTGGGCTTTGAAGAACTTACTTGCGGTACGGAGCGATGTCCTCACCCCATTGTCCAGCTCACCCACGTTGCTCGGAGAGCTGACCTACTTCGTGCCTAGGTACCTACTTCAACACAGCGATAACAGGGGGTTAATCGGCGAGCGGTTGCGTGGCCGAGGTGGGCGCTAGGCCGAGCTACCGGTACATGTAAATGCTGGTAACGTACGACCGTATGGACCTAGGTACCTACCTATAGTACCTAGGCAGTAGCCACTGCCGTGTGTTACGGACCTCAACAAGGTGGGCTTAGGTGCCTACCTAGTTGTGGTGTGCCGTACCTGCCTCGGTAACGGACACTCTACACTACCAAGCTACGACTTGGATAACCTGTACGTGCTACGAACTACACTGCACTAACTTCTAGCGATACTACTCTACACTAACAAAGGCCAATGATTGGCCACTACTAGTAGTACTAGGTAAGCATATAAGCACATATCAAGTAACGCTGTGCATTTATCCTTGAGTGGCCATACCTAACCCACTGTACATACGGTATGTGGTTAAATAACGCTACAGTTCGTGTAGGTAGGCAATTAGCTCCTGGCGTATCGATAACTACAACTTGAAGGTGCTGACAAGACCTAAGGCCGGCCTTGGTGGTGGGCTGCATCTGAATAAGGCAAGCACGATCCATGGATACGGTGCGTAATATGTACCTTACGTTAGCGTATTAAGTACACTGCCTAAGTCCGTTGTTAGGGCGAACAATGTGCTAGGTATAACATATAAATGCGTAGAAAGGAGCCTACAGACATGCGCTAGTACCAGTAAGGCATGTACTATGTAAGCTGCAGCTCGGCACCGTGTGGAGCACTATGTACATTGCGCTAGCGTAATTCCCCTCCATTGTCCTGTATCCATCCATCCATGCAGGAGGTGACTGGCACCTAGCAGTGGCACTAGCGCCCACTTGTCCGCCCCCGCAGCTTCCTGGAGGTTTTCACAGTCTGGCAAGTCAAAAAAGACCAAAAAGCCCGTGTGCTACTTTAATTTACCACCTCGCTATTCTCTTTTCAACCATCCCGCATTCACCTTTCCTGATCAATCACCCAAACCCAAAATCGTTAAGAAAAAGGGAAAGGCTTGACCACCAACCTCTGGGCTTTTCCTTTACAGGGAAAGGTGTCACTCAAGATTCGAACCACTACCTATTGCGTGCACGACAATATATCGAAACTTCTTTTTTTCTTCGCCTCGTCCATTCTTGGGACGTACCTTCAGACGCGCAGCCTTACCGGGTACAGTACGCGCCCATCACCATCGGAGAGGCTGGTAGCAAACAACAAATTGGACCATTCAATTTACATCGCGGTGTGCTGTGTCGCATCGCATCTGAACTTTCGTTCGGTTTCGTTTGGTTTGGCTTGGTTGCTATTGACATTTCCACTTATTACCTAGTCCTGACTACCCGTTTTTGGGACAAGGTCAGCCAACCCGTCAGAGCGCCTCTACAGCGGATAGAGCTCCAGCTCCAATCCGTCCTGCCCTACCTACCGGACTGGGAACCTACCATACACGGCAAACACGTCCTGCCGTGGACCTATTATCTTCACTCGTCGTCTGGTACGTATACGCACGCTGCACTACCACGGGATTTATGCTGCAAGCGCTGTTGTGTCTTCCATGCTCCCATGCTTCCGAGTCGTTTGCCAGTTCGTTCACATCAAGTCATCCCCATTCGATCGAATCTGGTCCTGCCCTGCTGCGTCGCGAGCTGGGGCTGTACCTGTATTACCTGCCCTAGCAGTGCCCAGGCGGCTTTCTCACCCCCCCAAGCCCTGTATTCCTTCCGTACAGTTGTAAACCCCCTACCACGTACGGTACCCAGTGGGTACTCTGTGCCTCCCCTCCCACGCGTCGGCGTTGCCCCACTCCAGCACAACACAGTACGGACGAGGTACCTACGCACCTACGCTACAACCGCAATCAGTACCTGGCATCTAACGAAATTGGGCCACACAGCGCACCGGTTCAGTACTTCGTACGGACGTACTTTCCTGCCCCCCAAAAGTCTTCAGAAGGCACGCCAGCCTTGGTAATCACGTCCCAAACAAAGCAACAGTGCCAGCAGCCAACCGAGTATTTTGGGGGAATTCTTCGGCACTCGCTTCCAGATTTGTCTCTGTCGAGATCACACCAAACTCAATACAGCAGGCGCCCCCAAACCAGGTTTCTGCGACAAAGCTCCCAGCCTACAGTACACCCCGACAACGAGCCTCTCCGCTCAACGCCTGATCCAGTATAGGCCGTCGGCACCACGACCAAAACAGTATCTCCACCATTTTTTGCCTGTTTTGTTCGTGATACCATCCAGCACCGTTTCGCAATGGCAGACATTACCGAACAGCATGAACAGACCACTCCTCAGGAGCTGGACGAAAGTCATGTTGGTAATGGCAATGCCGTCGCCTCGGAGAATCGCGGCGTTAAGCGTCCGCGCAACAGCATTGCCGATGATGATGACGACGATGACGAGAAGGGCGGGCGCGAGCGGCGCAAGATTGAGATTAAGTTCATCAGCGATAAGTCGCGTCGCCACATCACCTTCTCCAAGCGCAAAGCCGGCATCATGAAGAAGGTATGTCGCTGGCGTTTTGCCCATCACCGTTCCGCCACGCAACACTCGCGTTTCACGCGTTCTTGCGCCTTCGACGCTCTGTTTTTGGCGTTGTCGCGAATCAAGCACTAATTCGGTCAACCAGGCATATGAGCTATCAGTCCTCACTGGTACCCAAGTCCTCCTTCTTGTCGTCTCCGAGACTGGCCTTGTCTACACATTCACCACGCCAAAGCTCCAGCCTCTTGTTACCAAAGCAGAGGGCAAGAACTTGATCCAGGTTAGCATGTCCTCGATCGCGCCAGACCATTGCTTCTAGTGCCGGACTAATCACGTTATTGCAGGCTTGCTTGAATGCACCGGAGCCCAATCCCGGTAACGAAAACGGCGTTGACGATGCGAACCAAGTCGAATCGCCCGAAGAGCCACCCAGCTCACATCTTCCGCCCCAGACTAGTCGGCCAGGCATGCCGCAGAATCCTCATATGCCAGCTAACTACATGTCCAACGTCCCCATGGATCATCAGGCCATGGCATACCAAGGCTACGTACAGCGTGGCGCGCCGCCTTACGGCATGCCGCCACAGTCGGGCATGACTCAACACTCCGCTCACCAGTCTTAATCGTCGACTTTATGGCGACTTTGTGCCTTCCGCTGATACCCGAATATAATGCATCGATGAGGCTCTTTTTCTACCCAGGCATTCTTCATCCCAACTATAATCGCGAGGCTACGGTGGCCCGGCGTTGTTTGGTCATCGTGACTTTCCCACAATGTCAATTTAGTTTCTGGTCCGATTTCCAATCCCATCTTTCCATACTTCCTCTTTTTGTTCTTGAATTTTGCTCCCCCTTCCCATGGCCTACCTTGATACATCCTGACGGTCAGCATTAAATCACGGCGTACCCATCCAGTAACCATGCATCACTTACCCTTGAACTGGCGACGGCATATCCTATATTCCTTCCGACCATTTTCCTGGGACGTCCGGTGGTCTCTGTTGCCATGTATCTTTTCTCGTCTCACATCAGAGTCGAGGCGGGCACTATTCGTATCAAATACGGCCCTGAACTCTACTAGGCATCGAAGACTATTTGCCAATCGGTGTCCTGGGACCAATTATACTGTCGAAATAGTCGCTTGCGGAATCACTATTTCGACTTGTATAACTGACATTTTGTGTCACGTTCCCTCTCGAACTTCAGCACTTTGTGCGGCACAGAAAGTTATTTGGGACAAAGCTCAGACTATATGAGGGCCGAACAAGTTAAAACTCGGAGTGTCATAGCGGCGTTCTCTTATCGGCTGGATGCTTCTAATCGGAGAACATCCAGTACTTCACAGTTTTTTTTTGGTAGCTTTAGCCAAAGCTTTGGAGAATGTAAGCATTTGCTTGGAGCGCTCGAAATCCCAGTCCGAACCAGCAACTGTTTCGACCCCCCGCCATCGTGGATACCTCAGTTGGCTGATGCGTTTGTGCGCTGCAAGCCACAATATACCGGAACTGATGTTCTTCCCGACAATACGCAATATTGAATTGCCATCAATAATTGCATGGCAACAAAACGTAAGTCCACGGCGGCATGGATCGCGATGGGCATGCAGTATTGAAGGCAGACGAGTTTTTACGACATCGACGGATTGCAATGACAATGACATTCATGCCTCTTCATCTCTCCTACTCGTTTCCTATACCCAAACCCAAATCCCTAAACAGTCGATGCCGACAGTTTTACCTCGCCATCACCTCGTCCCAGTTAGTCTGCCTCTTGACCCTGGCGGTCTCGAAGGGGTCAACTACCAAGGCTTTGGCGTTATTGGGGCTTGAATACGGCTTCAGGACAAATAGGCCGGACAGTGGAGACCCTGACGCTGTGCACTCCACTGGTCTATGGATCCTGACCAGCAACCGACAACTCCATCCGATGCCCGATGTTCATCTTTCCCGATACTCGACTAGCCAAATCTAGTGTTCTTAAGAGATCGAAGCAAGCGATCTAATGCCTGGCGCGATAAGAAGCCACAGGTTTCTCGCAAGGACCCATATGACATTTGTCACCGGAGCATGGATGGAGAAGGTTATACTGGAGTTGAACTGTATCATAGCATCATCCTTCTTCCCGTTAGACCACCATCAAGATCGAGTAGTAATCGAACCTCAAATTTGAGCTACATGTGTTTCATTTCTTGTCGTTGGCTTCCCGTAATTGAAGATGAGGGAGAACCTGCCCCGGACCTGAGTCGCGAACCTGAGTCGTTGAATCCGTGAATTTATAGTCTGATTGAAGTTCCCAGGGCTCATACCAACGCCGAGCTCGATGCCACCCCGACCAATGCAAAAGCCGACCAAAACAACATTAGTCAAGGCATAGTCAAATAAGAGATGGAGAATCGAGTTCAGGGTTCAAGAAACCTGAGTCACTATCTACCGGGGCGCCTGTTGTTGGCGTGCCGTGTATTAATATTCCGTAGCTACCTATGGGTTGTGCTTGATATGATATGCTTCAATTCTATACCTTGTACATAGTGTAGACTGACGGAAATAACCATTGGTGCGTGACCAGAGATAGGAGAAGATAAGATTCGGGTGCTTTGTGCTGGGTGATTTGCTTGAATAATGCTGGGGTTGGGCTTCTTGTGTTTTTTTGTTTGTCTATGGGGTTTATTGGTGGGGGGTACGGGTTGGTTGGGTTATGGGTGGTGGTGTTTGGGTTATGGTGTTGAGTGAGGGTTTGTATGTGGGTGGTGTAGGTAGTGTCTCGTTCATGCCAGCGCTTGTTATGACTACCGGGAGTCTCGAGATAGGCGGGGTCCCGGCCGGCATGTTGTTGTTTAGCCTAGCCCGGATAATGTTTGATGGTAGGTGACTGCATGCCGGGATGGAGATGGTACGACTACACTACATACGTGACGGATGGGACTTGAGGGTAGCTAAGGTAGTGAATGGACTGTGCGGGTTGCTTGCTTTGAAATTACTTTGGTTACTTCAACTCACTACATGGCGTTCTTCGAAAGGGTTCTTTCGAAAGTGATCCTAAAGTCCGGGCCGGCCCGGCGTTGACTGGATTAAGGTCCGAAGAGTTCGGTTCGAATAGCAGTCTGTATCTAGTTATACGGTATATGGATATACTGCGCATATGCACCTATCGAGGCGGTTATGATGTACAAGTACATACCGTCGGGGCGGAGAGACGCGCAGGTGACGGTTAGCGCAGCTCCACAACGAGCTGGTTTGAGAAGGTTTATGCACGCTACCGAACCTTGAGGGCTCCATCACGGACGTACGCAATCACGGACGGGAGACGTTTAGGAAGCGAATCGTGGTATCACTGCAATGCCGCCGAACGCGAAATTGCGGAATGTTTGACGGATGCTATGCGCACTGCGGTGCAATATTACCTCCTGTAGTGTATTATCGACCAAGTGCTGTTTAAACGGAATCTGCTGGCCTTCTGGCCTTATTCCGCTCGCTCTTTACAACAAGGCCATCTGTGGCCTGTTCTGCTTCGTCTGCCACATAATAGCGCAGACGGCGTTCCGTCTGTTGGTAGGCGGTGCTGTCGTGTAGATATCCTAGACTCCTCGGCCAATATGCCGAACCCCCTATCCATTACCTGCGCCAAATCTATCAAATCCCGCAATGAGGGCATGGTCTTCGTCTCTCGTTTCGCTTCTTCGGCGAGTCGCTGCTTCGTAGTGATAATCGGTGCTGATGGGGGCGCTGACGCGCGACCCCTATCTTTCGATCGACTCGTGGGCGTTCTCGGGGTATCACATATAAATTCATTCGTCGTGTTGTATAAAATTCTGTTTCGGTGTTGATCTGGTGGTGTTTGATCTCGGGCAGTGCCGTTGGTTCGTGTTTTCGAATGCAGCCTAGCTCAGCACGCTCTGTGCTGTACGGACTCCGTGAGCGCATTGTCTTTTCGTAGTTGTTTGTAAGGAATTTGATCTCGCTACGCTCGTTAATGCTCTGTCGCTATAAACCGGCCTACGAATAGGCTGCCGAGGAATGTGCCGCCCAATATAGCCACGAAATAACCGACATTCATCGACATGACTCCCAACATCCTACATAATTCAGTTAGCGAGATTCGATTGGAAGCCCCTGAAGGGACCGCCCCTTGAGGACCGTGTAAAGATGCAGCAAACACTTACAGCAGATAGCCTACGCCCGCAATTACCATATCCAGGGCGGCGCGCAAGGGGTCAACAGACAGTCTGAATGGACGGGTGATCTTCTTCTTGCGCTGGACAACAAAGACTTCTTCCTCGACTCCGTTCTCTGAGAGTGTCATGCGTTTGGGAATGTCTTCGCTGGACACCTGCTCTGAGAAGGGCTGCTTGCCCTGGACGACAACGTAGCGGCGCTTCATCTCGGCGTCGAGCCATCTCGCCTCTGCCAGTGCCTTGCCCGCTAACAAGAGGCGAAACACTATGGCTAGGATTATCAGGAATATGATTGTTCCTGCGTAGCCGCCTGGTGTTGAGGGCGTCCAGGCGTTGGAGTAGAGAGGTGTATTCATATTGTTGGTGAAGACGGACGTCATCATCATCGTCTGTCCGGACGAGGCCGATGACGATGTTGACGAGGAGGAACCCATGTCCATACCCCCCATGTCCATATCCATATCCATGTCGCGCGGTGACGGTATTTGTCTCGGGGATTTCTTCGTGATGCCGAGACTTGACGTAAGAGAGGAGACGAATATGCGTCTTGTTGTTCGCCTGTAGAACTGGGATTGATGCTCGATAGGTGTTTCTCAAGTCCTTGGATCGAACAAAGCGTGGTACTTGAAAGAGAAGAGATATCGCGTTTCTGTACTGAAGAGAAGGCCCTGTATATACTTATGGAGTCGGAGAGAAAAGAAGGTGATGAGAACGTAAGAGCAGGATATTCAAGGGCGGTGCATGAGCATGAATAAGGAGCCGGGAGACACGATTACGAATTTGGTTTTCCGGGGAGATGGGGTGTAAGTCGGAAGAGTGAGCAAGTATTGGTTAGTGGGTTCAGGTTATTTGCGAGGAGCGAGACATGACACAGGCAGAGAGCACTGAATCAGACTGACGCCGTACGATCTTCTATCTAATCGACAAAGAGGCATATTGTGTACGTAGTAGCTCGAAACACACGGCGGGTCTGAGACTATCACGTCCTTGGTGTAGTCCGTAGTCCGTAGTCTCGATCTTGTGTTCAATTCTTGCTCAAATGCACTCAATTACACTCGATTGGTGCATCCGGCGCGGCTCGGTGGGTCCCCTGTACGCTTATGTAACTCCTAAGTGGGTCGTCGTTGTCCTCTCGTACCGGTACTTGACCCGGTTGATCGCTTCGTCACGTTAACTGCATAACGTGCTCGTTACGACTGTAGGTTAGTTAGGCGCATAAATGGATATCTTGGCCTGTGTGTTGGCGATGATGTGTGCACGCATTTGGTCTTCTAAGAATAGATGGCATTTATACTTAGAAGATGTAGAGTCTCTGTTTACGTATCGGCCGGTTAGATTCTTCCGACCGGCTTCCATTCTGAGGCGATGATTATCTCTTTAAATTAGACCGGAAGTCCTACCGTTCCCGCCGGCCGGCGCAATCATGGCTATACGCCGGTGCCTTACGCCGGCCTGCCGGACTGAAAGGAGGCACTTACCGGTATATATGGGGCATATATTGAGCGCGGTTGATCAGTTTTCGTTGCGGAGCTTTTGTACGTGCTGCCGTATTGTCAACTTTGACTATCAACGCTCCGTCGCCGAGACATAATATGGACCATTCTTCGACTGCTGCAGTGATAGTCTCCAATCTCTCATTGTAGTTTGGCTACTTGACCTGCTGTCCATGTGGTTAAACTCTTCTCGAAAAGGACGTTGCGGTCCAATTTACACTTTCACCCTCAATGTCTTAGTTGACCGCCCACAGCCGAAGCTCGTTGGATCCTCTAAAGGCGCCGCATATCTTCCGAAGTCTGCCATGAATGCTCTTGTATAATCCTTATATCCAGTAAAGGAGCGTATACCGCTGCTTGGTGTAGGTAGTTTCTCTGCCATTATCTTGGAGTCTCAGATTAAACGATCTTGGTGGTCGTTGTTGTCTCAAATTCACCGAGGGATTTCAGTCGCAGGCTTGATTTATCGTCCACACCCATACCTGCAGTCATACCTGGAGTAGAAGGGCTATGCTTTCTCTAGACATATCACGCGCCTAGCGCTATATGTGAGAATAAAGGGAAGAAATGCCAGAGGCTAACGTGGCTTTCTGGCAGATGTCTATCCGAAGCAAGGGGGCCAAGCAAAGTAGAGCTAGAATCCTGCCGACCGAGATGCGTTGAATAAGTAATCATACTAGACCAGCCGAATGACCTTCGTGGCATAGTGGCTTCGATCTATAGCAAACTGGCTATTGATCTTGCCCAGTCGTTTATACGTGTCGCTGGACCCCTCGATCAAGTCAAGCACCAGCCCTGGACCGCTGATACCACACAGGATATACACATCCATTAGCCTATCCCAAGGAACTTCTGTCTCAACATCCACAACCCACGATGTCTCATTTCCGCCATCCACTGTTAATCTTAGGCACCATGCACGAGCATCGATGAGTATTCCGCGGAGGGTGAGGGCTTTTGCCGAAACATCAGTGAACGACCCTGGAATGCCGCGTTCAAAGGACATCTCTACTACTTCTAGACCTCTGATAGAAGCCGACTGGTTCAGGTCGACCGGGCAAGTCACAGATGCCCATGACCATGAAGGCATCGATGGACCTCCCGAGCGCCGTCCATTGATTTTAAAGTATCCCATAAATATACTGCGGACTTCCCAGAAGAGGTCCGAAACGAGAGTCGATTCCCAGAGACCGTTCACGTACCGGCCCAGCCCTTTGTCGGACAACAAATGTGCAATACCGGCCAGTGCGGGTAACTTGTCAGTAGCAAAGGTCAAGTTTTTCGAAGAATAGTGGTTGACTATGTCTCGCCACATCATATGCGACTCGCCATCAGTGCCATTTCGAATCGTTTTGTCAAATCGGATTTTGAGGGCACTTTCAGAGACGATGCTACGTGCATCTCTGCTATACTCTCCGCAATTGCATTCCATTCGGGCATGGCACACCCAGAGAATCTCCCAATCCGTAAATAACAACAGTCGTGGGGATAGCAGATACTCTGCATGTGGACTTTAGACCTGAACGCCAACGAAGCTCTAGACATCTTATAATGTGTAATGGAGCTTCTGCTTACCTTGGAAACACCAGGCACGTCCTAGAAGCCACGCCTCGGTATTCGGTAGCAGGCCGTAAGGGGTGCAATTGTAATAGGATGAATGTTCTAGCGCTGGGCGCACATCTATCACCACATCTCTACCGCCATCTCCCGCACACCGAATCGTACGCTTCGCTGTGGCTGCTTCGTGAGATGAAAACAACCCACCATTGCTATTGGCTGACTTGACGGCGGCGATTGTGACATATGAGTTGCCGTAGATGCCGGCCATTCTGGCAGCCTCCCTTGCCCAATCTTCCTTGCTATCCTGGATGATACAGAGTGAGTCAATCCATAAATATTCGCACTTAAGACGCCTCGTCATGAACACTGCATCTCGGAAGGTCTTTGGGAGGGACTCCAGTCGAATCCCGTCCTTGAACCGATTGATACTATCGGCCGTTGTCTGGATGGGTACCGCGCCGCCCCAAACGTGGCTGAGAGCTACGTATAGGCCCGTCTGTGTCTGTTCGGGCTCATATAGGAAGACGAAATCCTCATGTAGTGAAACATTCAGTACCCTGGTGGGCAGACTGGAGCTTCGCCGTTCCCTGCAACGATCGTGCTTCTCATGGCATTCATGGACCCAACTCTGAACCTGGGTGAGGTATCTATCGCAGGCTGTGTCAGGCTCCAGATCCAGACTGGGCTTGAAGATATCAGACAGAGGCGACTCCGCTGCCATCAAAAATGAGCTGTGAGCACAATCTAGAGCGACATGAATAACTTGCCAGTTCTGGTATAAAAATGAAGCCCGAACCATGTCTTGTGGTCTTCTGAAAACCTGTATTGCAGTCGAAACGCAGAATTGTCCTGCTTCAGCGCCATCCAGTGCACCTTTTCGGGATCATGTACGGACAAGCTCGAGAGCCCCTCCCATAATATGAAGCAGAGCTGACAACCAGACGCTGACTTTGCGAGGTCAATTCCGCGGCCACCTGTAATAAAGCCGCCAGATGGCCCGGGTAACGGGACGAGATTGCGGCACACTTGGCAGGATTCCATGAGTCTCAAGCTTCACAGGCGGCTGCTGGAATGCGGGCAAACGCAAATGTCATCAGGGGGTTACATTGGCCACTCCAAGCTGATTGCGCTGAGCCGCACAATTTGAGGACTCTTCAATCAAGGACAGGCCGCGTAAACAGGTTCATCGGTCACAGAAAGGATGACAAGAACTGCCAAAAGTTTTGGTCACTATCGTCTCTTTTCAGGTGAAAAAAAAAAAGGTTCCTCGCAACGAGCATCTTATTAATTTTCCTCTGCATTCACAGGGAGGCGGTTTGAAGACTTTGGGACGCGAGTGAGAGCTTTGGAGTTTGGACACCCTGTTTTGCGGTAGATCCACTTTTGGTGGCAGAATGGATCTCAACGAATCGTACACAATTTTCTCTGCTGACAAATTATTTATGACTAATAATTCTCTGCTCAAAACGACGAGCCCAAGCATAAACTTCTCATCCGACACCACCTACCGTACCACCATGGCCTCGCGGCAGACGCGTAGGGAGACGCGTGCAGTCATTTGCTCCGGGCAGCTGTACCATCCACTCGCAATCTGGTCACGACCTTAACAACGACCCATGACCGACCTTACGACTCATCGCCCCAGACCCGGCCGTCTCCATCTCCTACCAGCTACCCACGGCTTCCTAATACCGTAGGCGATCCGTATTGCAGTAGCCCCGGCTCGTATGAAATAGCCTGACTGGTTAATTGGAACGCTACTCGCGATTTGGCCATGTCGTGGCTACTGTGCAGGATACGAGCGAGCTATTTCCCCAGTCTTGGCGCTCGACCGATCCCTTCGCGCGACTTGGTGCATATTCTCCTCAAACTTTGAGGCCAAACACGACTACGAAACATCCTATCAAGTGGGCAATGAAGCCCAGGGAAGCAAGATGGCGCTGAAGCAAAGCCACGGTCGCGAATCGCTGCCTTGGAACGGATCTTCGCTGGCAATGTTGCATATCTCGACGGTGGGTTGGCCGCGATATCACTGAGAGCATTCGGACCATGACAGCAACCTTTTTATGATATCTGCCCTCATGAGGGACCTAAAATCGTCATGGCTACCCGGGATTTGCTGCTACGATATATGTCCCTGAGCTAGTGTGCGAGCTACCGTCAAGTTTGGGATGAGGAACTTAGATTCTTCAAGGGTACCTCTCATGGCTCTAAGTATTCTATTATGTGTTTGGTGCAGCTTACGGGACTCCCAGTAGAGGGGCATCTCATTATTTGGTCCTACCATGCCCTTCTCATGTTCCAATGCGCCTCTCTTTTTTATAGGAGACCGAATCACATTGGAAAGATTATGATTCGGATGGATCTTGATTACTGCTTTGGTAAGCATACTGCAGTCCTCAGTGCTCGTTTTCTTAAGGGAATAAATTTAGAGATTCAATCTATGAGGCATCCAATACTGGCATTAACCTGCAAGAAACTTGCTAGATGTCTCGTCAAGGGCACCCTGGGAAGTGGTGAGACCACGTTGGCGCGTCTCTAAAATGCGCTGTAGGCGTTGCCTTCCGGACTGGCAATACCACCCGAAAACCGGGTCGAGGTCCGGAATTGATAAGCGCCAACCCGGCCTATCCTCGACATCAGAACCTAGATCGCATTATCGCAGTTCGGTCGGATAATAAGTGCCTTATGAAAAGTCTCAACAGATGTACGAGATTGGAAATCGAAGGGGGTTCATTGTCACTATTCTTCAAAATGAGGGGATCTATGGCATCACCTCCTGAGGCTTGAGCTCTTGTATCTTTTGGCTGACATTTCTCAAGTCGGGCTAACCGCAGACACTATTGAAAAGTTCGAAGTCGAACCAAAGCCAGCGAATCTAGCAATTAGATCAACATATCATTGGTTGGAAAGCTACGTGGTCTTTCCAGCAGAATGTATACTTTCAAATGCTGCCTCAGATTTTTAATGCTGTATCACCGCTACCGATATGCGCCCATTCAATACTCTTCGTCCAGAGCGCCCTCTGCTTATCCTCATTCCTACTCTCCGGCGAGCTCTCATCCTTAGACAGGAGCGTATAGAAGCCTGACGCATTTGCATACTTCGCACCGACCGCAAGTTCAACAACATCCACCGCTGCCGCATTCACCAGTCGTGCTGTGGGGTCGGATAGCCGAACGAGCGGCAATAAGGGCCGAAGAACGAACCTTTGCATAAAGCTTAGGAACTGTGGTGTATTGACCCTCAATGCGCGAGAATCGACGAGGTTCCCTGGGTTGATGGCGACCGCCGTGATCTTATTTAATTTCGCATCCTAGTGGGAGTCAGCGGTGCTATCAACGTCCTCCTCAAAATGCTTCCGGCACGACTGCGACGAGGCTATTTGCCCACGGGGATTGCTGACCTTCTCCAGATGTGTATTGAGCGCGTACATCCACGCCGTTATTACTAACTTCGTGCACGCGTACTGCAGAAATCCTAACCCTTGCTTGTCGTTGCCGACTTTTGGCTCTACGAGGCTTCCGAGGTCTTCGGGAATTTCTGGGGGATACTTCTGTACTATACACTGAGCGTTAGCCATGTCATGCCCGTGACGTTTTTAGTTGGAACTTCTGTTTAGGCGTTGGGGAGCTATATACAGTTGGAAGCCCGAGTTGAGCAGCTCGAAGAAGGCACAAGTTGGGGGTTGCTGAGATGTTCTGGTTACTCACGCCCATTTTTGCCCGGCCAGTGAGCGTCGCTTGAAAAGAGTACAATACGACCACCTTCAGACCGGAAACTTCCTAGAAGACGCAGGATCAGGGAAACGTGCGCAATGTGGCCAACCTGGAACGTCTTGTCGTATCCGTCGACGGTGAGCTCGGGGTCGCGAACGAGATTCCAGTGGTACGCAGTAGCGATGATCGCACATAACGGGGGCTGGGAGTTGTTCAATATGTCAGCGGCAAGCTTCGTGGCAAAGTTGCGGACGGCAGAGAGGTCGGAGAGGTCGAGTGGTTTTATGACGGCCTTTGCGCCTGGGTGCTTTGCTATCGTCTTTCGGAGGGTTTGACTGTTTTCATCGTCGGGATTACGAACTGTTAAGATGGCAGTCAGGTTTGGATGGTGCTGGAGAAGCTGGTCGACGGCGCTTATGCCTAGTGAGCCGTTGGCTCCTGTGATAAGGACAGAGGCTTCCATGTTCGAAATGATGGGCCGCCGTTCGGCTGGGTGACGGTTGGCAGAATAACAAGGTAGGGCAAGTAATTGTCAGAATCTATGGAGCTTGGACAAGTCTGGGCGCGAAGCGGGCATTTGATGCCATACGGATGGGAAAGGGGAATCATATCGCCTCCTGAGTTTCTGCGCAGGCAATATGAGAAGACCCCGGACCGAGTCCCTGGCATATCACGGGTACCTACTCACTAACGTGTGTCCCGTTAGAGAGCGTTGGCATGCCTGAAGGCAGCGGTTTGACGCGCTCGGGTAGTCATGATAACCTGCGTAAGTAAACCTGGACCTTGGGGCCCTTCGTCATGAGCGTTTGCGCTACCGCTGCCGTGTCTCGACTTCGTCACTGCCTACATTGCAATCACGGACATGCCGTCGGCTCATCGTGAAACGACGTGTTACTAGGATTCAACACTATCAATAACGGATATGAAAATATAAATCGCCGTCGTATTCCGCGCTTCAGTGACTTCACATGGTTTTTCGCGCCATGTACATTACGTACGTAAGAAGTTGTTATTCAGACGCGGCAATCCCAGGATGGTTCAAACGATTGGTACATTGTGATGGTGGTCTGCCTACCAGTCAGGGTGAATAATAAAGGCGGACAGATTGTTCGATTAATACCCTCGTGCAGCTACCTACATCTATGAGCTATCACGTCTTACACGTGGGTTACATCTGCAGTACTCCGGCTGTGGGCTAGTAAATTAGTTCTGGTCTTCCGAAGGGGTTTCTAGTAGCGTACACTCCCTATGTAAGAAAGAGATGGATAATTAGAAGCAGGCTAGATAACTACAATACTGAAGGGTCAAAATAGTACTGTGCAAGGCGGAACCGCGATGAAATTACGGCACGGAGGCAATACACTACCGGGACTAGCGGTACGGAGGCCGACGGCTTTCAGATCCGGATGCGCTAGGGGTTGGTGCTAGGCCCGTAAGGTAGATACTCCCGTAAGCACCGGCCGGAATCCTGGGCCTATCTAGGTTAGATGGGACTTTTTACTTCGCTAGCCTTCGTGTGCGGGATGGAGGAATATCTACCTAGTCTTATCTATGAGCTCAGCTGGATAGAACGGAAGGGGGTAATCGTTGTCATTGGCGAACGACGGACTCAGATCTGAAATGAAATGGGTTATGGTTCTTCATGAGGGTCCTTGTTTGGTCTCGTTGTCCTTGATATTGTATACTGCTATACCTTGCTACCTATGGGAACGGCATCGCGCCTTGAGCGTTCACGAGCCAACCGGCCAGTCCGGTCTACGGTACCTACTTCAATGACCGCCGGCGAGAGCCTGGGTTTTGGCTACCTATCCAATGCAAAATACTTCGTATAATAAGTTGCATACCGAGAAGGAAAAAAAAAAGAGTTTCAAAACGTACAACACCGGGGATTCGCTGGTCGTCACCGACCCAACTACTAATCCGGCGCTCGGCCAGCTTATCTATGGGAGAGCGGACGGGATCCCGAGTTTTCTGGCGGCTGTGGTCGTACGTGATAGAGACTCCCTCTGTGTGGGTTTATAAACCTGGTCCGGGATTGAAGGTGGCGGTTTTGGTGTTGCGCGCCTGTACGCTCCGTAGGTAATCGATGAGGCCCCTTTTATGGGAACACATATGCCAAATGAAATGCTACGCGTGCTACGTACGCAGTCCGATCTATCATTAATGCCCTACGCGGTATCCATAGTGTAAAAGCCTCAGACCTCGTGGTTAGAGTTGCTGTGCCTACTTCCGAAGCTTGCTGCACGTACCAAATCCCCTGCCCGCCGCATCCCGTACATAGTCTATAGAAACACAGAAGGGCAGCTACAGCTCAGAAAGAAGAAACCCGCCATTCTGCAATCTCTGAAACACCTGCTTCTCGTCGTACTTGAGTGCCACCCGTTTGAGCTTGGCCACGCTTTCAGGGCCGTACGATGCGATGGGGTTTTGATCCCGGGACGCATCGTTCATGAATAGGTACGGCAGTGACAAGCCCCGCGCTTCTCCTAGCTTCTTCCATAATTTCGATGTTTTGATCGAGACGGATCTCACCACGTCGTCGTCCGCCGCGTTTTCCCAGTCAATGAGAGTTGTCCACCCTGCAATAGGGTGTTTAGTATTCTGCTGGGGTTTTCTGTTCTGGGTGCAGGTCTGGCTTACAACTGTGAGTCTCGTGGGGGATGTTCATAGGGTTACCACCCTTTTCTCGCCCTTTCTCGGCAACTTTGCGAGGAATGTGTTGGATTGTGAAGGTTTGGTTGGCGCCTGTTGCAGTGCGCACCTCGAGCGCTTCTTGTCGCCAGAAGGCGTGCACTTCCTTGTAAAGCGCGGCATCAACCCGAGACGTGGCAGCCCTGTAGTCATGACTATCTGGTATCAGATTTCGCATCTCACAAGGACGATTTCGAGTAAAGAGACACATACCGTGGTTGACCCGTTCCAGTGCTGCTCATGATTGCCGTCAGGAGTGATACCGTGCCATTAGTAGGGGGTACGACAACGGCAAGCGGTTCCAGTTCGTAAAAAGGGGCGAATACGCTTGGCCGTTCTGCCGGAGCCGCATAGACTAGGCCTAGGATAATCATATCAAGACTAATGACGAGCCCGATGGTACATTGGGTGTCGACCGCTCCCTCGTTCAGTTCCCACTTGGCATACGTCTCAAGAATAAGATCAACTTGTTCGATGGGATATGCGGATATCTGGTACCAGATATCCCTCACCGGTATAGTATAGAGATCAAACCGAGTAACGATGCCAAAGTTCGGCCCGCCTCCCTTGAGAGCCCAGAAGAGGTCAGAGTTGACATCGGCATTAGCGTCGGTGATTGTTCCGTCTGCAAGGACAACCTACGACATATTAGCTCGTGACATGATGACCTACTAATACAACTTGGAGCTTCGCTGATAGTCTGATACACAGATGTTTTCATACCTCGAAATTCTTCACATTATCCGCTGCAGTACCATACTCCGCGGTGAAATAGGAGAGGCCGCCTAGAGGCGTTAGCGCCCATCATGAAAGAAGGTTGGCTCTGACTTACCACCTAACATAAGCCCAGCTACTCCAACACCAGGTATTCGGCCTCCAACTACGCTGACTCCATGCGCGTCAAGCTGTGCGTAAACATCACCCCAGCGAGCACCGGGACCGACCGATGCAACGCTCTTGTCGGAGCTCACGTTTACCTGATTGAGTTTCTGAAGGTCAAGTAAGACGCCGTCTTCCCCTACACTCGACCAGCCGGGGTTGGGCGAATGTCCACCACTACGAATGGCGAACCGGATACCGAAGTGGGTAATGATTTTGATGGCTTTGGAGACATCTTCTGCGTTCTCTGGCTGTATTATGCAACGCGGCCTAGCAACACAGGCTTTTGACCTTGATCATTCGTTAGGTGCGGCCCGATAGATAATAGAAGCACACGAGAGGCATTACTCACCAGTTTTGATCTGCCGCAGCCGATTTCAGAGGAGTGACGTCGACGCGGCCCGCTCCAAGACTCAGTTCCGCGGCCGTACAAGCAGCGTCGAGTTGGATCGGCTTCGAATCGGGATTGCCCTTCGCCAGATGGTATTTCACCTTCAGAGAGGTCGACTGCGAGTCGAACAGGCCAATGCCCTCGCAGAAAGATTCGAAATTGCCGGCCATAGTGTTATAGTCAGACAATGAGCAGAGCCGAGAGAGACAGAGCTGATGACGAGTCCGACTGCCTTAAGTTATATATTCCCCGGAAACCAGTATCTGAAAAACAGTGACGAGAGGTTCCAGATCAATGCCATGCCTCTTCTGTGACACTTAGCAGGGGCACTGATGATTGGCCTGATGTGAAGCATTGACATGACGTGCCGACAGAGCTATGCCGCTCTCGTACGTGGGATCGTGGGTACTGCCATAGCGCCAGGTACACCATGTCGGTTCTCGTTACATTCCTTGCTGAAAGACCCACCGCAGCTGGCAAGGTCCTTGGGTCCCAAATTCGGAATAGGGAGATGCCGTGTCTCTACACCTGATTAAATGAGAGAAAGCAATATGGACGTATGTGATGTAAAATCACCTAGCCTTGCCCTCATTGCGAAGTCCTGCGCTATACAGCCGACTAGTTCCAACGTCAGTGCACTACGACTACACACGATATCCTAAATGGGTTCAGCATGTTTGTTCAAACGACAATGCAGTTGCGACCAGAAAAAGAGCTTACAGCATACAGATATTCTTCTGTCGGGAGTTGTTACCTGCCAAGTCGCCAAGGCTGAGTTCTTTCTAAGACTGTACACTACAGCTCTCCGCCCGGTATAAGAGGCTTGGCCCCGGGCCCCCAGGGTAGACGAAGGGTGTAAACGGTGGCAGTGTATGCTAGTAATGAGAGACAGAATCAGGGTTCCCGAGCAGACTTCCGCTCTATCCTGATTCCGCTGCCCCGGCGGCAGCGGTGGCGGACGGTTGAGGCCTCTCTCTATCGGTAAGGGGTATTCCCTAGACGAGGGACCTTATGCCGGCAGTAACGTACCGAAGAGTGATTTAAAAGTTCCGATCAGCCAAACCCGCTAAAGTCGACCGTAATGTCGCTATGGTGATCGAAACTTTTAAATCGCTCTTCCTTACGTACGTACGTGCGTGCTTCGTATATCATACCCATTGGCTGGTTGGCAGCAAGAAGATGTGTAGATGGTTTGGTCCGCTTGGGCGAGCGTCGAGGTCGATATGCAAGCGAAAGTACCGTACATATGCGCATATCCCGAGGAGGAGTCGAATACATTCATTTAAAGGGAAACAAATAGGGGCATATGCATCTAAGAATGGGTCCAGGTGGGACTTCCTGACGGCAATGCAGAACCGGCCAGCGGCCAGCAAACGATCTTGCAACTTTCGGATTCCTAGCGGAGCCCTTGCTGGCGGATAAATCAACCCGGCGGAAGCGGTCAAATGGGTCTTTTTCCGCCGACTGGCTGACCATTGGAGATTCTGTCACGACTCACAGATCCTTAACCCGGCTTGTACGCCTTTAAGGGGCGTGGCTTAACCGCTACATAGTTATTTCCCTTAAGCTTTTAAGTCCGCCATCTACCGGTAGGTCCGCCATTTAAGTCCGATCGCCATTCATAACCGCCTTCTGCGCGCAGCGAAGCAGAAGGCCTCGTCTAATTTTGTGAATCGTCTGCTCGCATACGCCTTCGCTTTGTAATGCGCAAGGTACTTTTATAATTCCACTCGTGGTCAGACTCAGACCAGTGGACATGGAAATTCATAGGCAGCACACTTCACCTTCACGGCCCAGAGGAGTCTTTGACTCTTTGCCACGGCGGCTGATAAGTAGGTAGATTTACGAATTGCTTGGTGCTTCAAGCGAGAGGCGTAGTGACAGCTAACAAGGGTACTAGGAGATCCACCCACGGAAACCTCCTTCGCTGCGCTAATTATGGTACATAATAGAACTGCATTAGTTGAGGGGAATGTTGCATTCACCAGGGAGGGCTGACATGTTCTGGGAAGATGTTGTTTATCTTCTCCACCGCCGAGGCGCGACTTACTGACCGTGTATTCCTCGAGTCCCAAAAAAATGCTGTCTCGGAGCCCGTCGTTCCCTCAAACGACTAATACTACTACAATCGCAGAGGATTGTCCGCGCACAAACCCATTCATTGACCCCGGCGATATGGACGACATGGTTACTGGCACAGCGCCACAACCAGTACCGCCCAACGCTAGGCAAGAGAATGGGGACGAAAATCAAGATACGGAGGCAACAGAGGAGGAGATACATGACCAAATGCGAAACTTATTAAAGGAGTGGGTCGAGTTAACAGAATCAGAAGAAGACCAAAAGAAAATCGGTCTGGACGAGCAAAGTGCGGACGAGCTGTTCCGCAGTGTTGCCGAGGTAAAGGGGAAGAAGCGCCTGTTCGTATGCTGTGATGGTACCTTACAGAATGCTGCTGGCACAATCCGGCCCATGTCCAACGTTGCGAAGCTCGCGAGAAGCATAGATCGAATCGGGAGAGATGGCTTCGATTGCGGAACTTTAGGCGGAGTTCCACAGCTTGCGTACTACTCAGGCGGAATCGGCAGCAATTCTATCGTGGGTGTAGATGGATTAGTTGCCGCGACAACGGGAAAAGGTTCGTAGTTGACTTTGAAGTTTTACTGGACCGGTAGACTAGCATGGTGATTGCGCTGACCCGACGATAGGATTCACCAGCACTGTCCTGAATGCGTACTGTTTCATCAGTAATAATTACAACGGGAGCTCCTTGAGAGACGATATCATCCTTGTCGGGTATTCGCGTGGCGCGTTTGCTATGCGATGCCTAGCCCAGTTCATTAGCGATGTGGGCTTACTCCGGCGGAGTGGACTGCCGCATCTTGGCCTGTTCTGGAAACTATGGCTAAGCGATGAGAAGTCGCCAGGAGAAGATGAGCCAAAGTGGGAAACCATGCAAGATGAATTGGCGCCTCTCTTCTTCAAAGAGGCGAAGATCAAAGTGCTTGCCGAATGGGATCCCGTCAAATCGTTAATTTGGCCATCGCTTCAGGGCAAGAAGCGCCTGGCAAACATGACCAGGACCGTTCCTCAAAAGGTTGAAAATGCATTCGTCGCGATTTCTCTGCATGAAAAGAGATGGAGTTACAAGCCGGTTGTCTGGGAAAAATACAAGGAGGACCAGGAGGTATCTCAATGTGCTTTCCTAGGGAGCCATAGCGATGTTGGGGGAGGTAACGTCGATGCTGGTCTCTCGACCATATCGCTGTATTGGATGGTCGCGAAAATTGAGAATGCTTGTCGTGCCTCGTTCAACAGCGATGTGTTACTTCGATTTATCATGCCGGAAAGAGTCCGCACAGCACCGCGGATTACGAGGCCGATAGGCAAACGGGAAACTTTCCTCACTACACAAGCGCTTTCGGAAGGTAATTGATCTTTTTATAATGGCCCCGTGTTAAACCTTCATACTGAGATTGTGCAGGAAATGTGAACAACCCGTCTGTTCTCTGGCAGTTGCCCCGATTGATTTCTTTTGGGCTATGCTTCAATGGCAATCGCCGCCGTCTTCTCGAATCTTCTGCAAGGCCGGAAGGTGAATGGGACGATCCGGGAACTCAACAATGTGAACTGAAGATCCACAAAACAGTCCACTGGATTACGCAGAGACGGGACAGTGGTGAAAGCCCCTCTGCTCTGAATGGCTTTACCTATGAAGGGGTAGGAAGGTGGAAATCACGCAACGGCACATACCTCAGGGAGGCAGATTTAGAGCGGAGAGAGCTGAAATTGGCCACTAGATGGGTGGAAGTGGCAGAAAAGGCTCAGAGCTCGCTGAATTACCTAAGAGAAAAGAAGCGAGAAGAGGCGAGACGAGATCGTAACATGACGACTGAAAATGCGGACATTGATGGTGGGAGAACCTCAGAACGACCACCGCTAGGACAACCACTGCTAGAACAACCACCGCTAGAAAATCAGGAGGATACGGCAGCCGACGAGGATATGGCAGCCGACGAGGAAATTTTCGACGCGGTCAAGGACTGGAGGAGATGGCGAGGCGCTGTAAACAGTGAAGACACGATGCGCTTGGAGACCGCTCTTATCATCAAATACTTGAAGCCTTTTCTGGAAGAAGAACTGAGAGGAAGACAAAGCCTCGAATCCTTATATGCAATCATCAGACCGCTCCGCGACCCCAGCAATGGTGGTAGAACGACCCCCTTGAACGGTTGAACCTTCACGGTTCACCAGGCCCAGAGTTGCGCTTCGGTTCGCCCCGGCATGATATCAGTCCTGACAACGACCATGGCCTGTCGACCGACCACAGAAGGGGTTTGTCACTTGGGCGATCGATAATATTTGTCGGCTAAGAAGTAGTACCTAATCGTCTGACAGATCCGACTGGCGAGAAAAGAGCCATCGGCCGCCGATGGCTTTTTATGATCGGCCTCAACGGTCGGCTGGAAGTTATGACAGGAAAGAACAGTATCGTAGTTCGGACCGCCAGCGATTCCAGACTCGATTTATAATCATTGGAAAATGAGAGAAGTTCTATCTGTGGCCGTCGGGCCTGCTCTACCAGTTACATAGGCCGTATTATATTTTGCGCCTAAGTCTGCGCTCACTCCCGGCTTAACTGGTTTCGTGACAGATAGTGAGGGCATTCCCACATATTGGCGCATATTAATACCCTGAATTGGTACCAAGTCCCGACCAGAACTATAGAAATCCAACTTGCATATAGTCCGGACACCAAACACCAAGAAGAAACCGTGCTACCAGTATTATAGCATACATTTGAGGTATATATCCACTTCGCCCAAACCGCCTCCTTCAACCCCAAAGCCCCCTTTCAGAACAACCGTCGGTCCTAGGCTCTTAGCGTTCGCCCAAGCGCATGTTCAAGTTCAACCATTACCAGTCGTTAACAGCTTTTGCCTACAGGCAACCTATTGCTAGCGGTCAGTTGGATATAGTTACCTGGCCTATTGACCGTAACCCATGGGCCATCGCCCAAGGGAGTGAAGCCGACAAGCCGGCTGCTGGCCGACTGATGTATAATTTTGAAGCCTGTCATGGCGCACTCGGCACGCAACACTGTCTAATGTCTCGATGCTTTCAATTATTCTGCCAGCGGCCCAGTGTATGACAGTATTACTTGACCCCAATCAGGCCTAACAACAATACGTCAACACCTCCTACGCTCGTCGCTCTCCGGAGGTTAAAAGGGGGGAAGGAAGCGGACTTGCCGTCAGTAATGAAATCGATCTTACGCATCACGAAATGATATCATCGAGGGCACGTCATATTTACAGGCTAACTGAGCCCGACTTTGACCCCTTTGTGTTGTGAATTTGTCAACCCACAGGCTACGGTGTAGTATAACACTTGGGGATATCCTCCGTTCGTTCAAACTGTCCAGTATTTCCTAACCGACAACTGGCCCGCCACCACACACGGGATCGTCAAATATCCCATACATCAGTCCGGTCTACTAGGCCTAAGGCAATACTCTTTGGCGGCTGCGGTGATCAGCTGGCTAATGCCCAGCGGTCAACTCATTGATAGGTAGTGATCCATCTGATTCTAAGGGACCAATGTGCAGCCCTTCTAATGAATAAGGAGTTTTCGTAGTGACATGCATCACATCCACACAGCCTGGAAATCCAGCACGTAGACTCGGTAGAAACTTAAAGTACTCCAAGGCTATCCTCCTAAGTAGCCCGTCACAAACGTAGTGTCCCAATCAGAAGAACAGAGATAGGTTCTCACCCGAGGGCCGAGGCCAGTGTCTTGAAATTACACGGGCCTGTCGGGTGTAGAGATACAAAGGCCAAGCCCTCAAATGAGGTAGTTTTCCCACGAGGGAGAAAAAGAAACCGAAGAATCAGACTCGTGGCAACATGGAAATGATATGCGAGGCTTCGGCAATCGCCAGCAGGCGTACCTATTAGACCAGAGTATGCGTAGACCGGCTCACGCCAATATGCAGAAGAGCCGATGTCTAAATCTATTTACTCCTTAGGTTAGATCTCCCTCATTAGACAAGCTCAGATACCACCCGGGTACTATTGAGTATCGTTGTAACTTGCAATGACTTCGACAAAGGTCTCGGGGCTTATCCGTGGTCATCTGCGTACGCACATCATCCAAGTCCTACCCACCAGAAGTCACAAGACTCGCAGGCCGGTGCTATTGATATTTGTCCCACGCATCTGTGCACCAATCGCTGCAGCCACCCCCTCGAGGAAGTGCGGAGGAAAGACGTGTTGGGGTTTCACGCGCATGCCGCGTAGGCACTGCTGTCGTGGACCTCGTCTCACGGAGAATATCAGAGACAAGCAGTCCAGATTCTGCAGGAGGTTGTGTTACGGACGTACGGTGGCGTTGACTCGTCTCGGAGCTTTTTTGTCGATCGGCACTCGGGAGGAGAGACGGGATAGACAGAACAGAGAGAGACTTGGATCATCCTGGTTCTGGGAATGAACGGTAGATTGCTCGGCCTGCTGTCTTTCAGAAACAAGCTGTGGATCATATGTGGTATCAATATCATATCATATCTTCTCTCTGAGACTTGCGTAGTTAATTGGCTGGAGAACAGGATGCCTACTATCAGACTACTATTTACAAGAGGCTAAGAGCTGCCAGGAGTAGGAGATTAGGAGGGGATGCCATATTACCATCACGAACATCATCACTAGTAAACACCTTGAGCTACTCGGAAAGAGTCTCGAGATGACGTGCCGGCCAAACCCGTGGTGTTTCATACGGGTCAATCTTTTGACAATTAACATGATATTCTCCTGGTTGATGAACCAAGCCACTGAGCCTGTATCAATACGGATGGGATCTAATTAGGCTCTAGCTATTACTAGACGGAACGGCAGCCACTCGCGGCTCATCGATGACGAATCATCTCTCCGTAGAAAGCCAAAGCCGAGACTAAACGCGAATAAGATTAAAGATGATGGTAACCACATTTGCTCTGGTCTGCCCTACGGTCTAGCTCCCTTTCAGTGCCTTCAGGGGCTTACGGCGGGCGAAAGGGGGCTCTGGTTCACGAATGGGTACTCGAGAATAAATGTATGGTAATTCCAGATTTTTTCACCGGCCATAGAGCAGAGCAGGCAAGTCTCATTTCCAGAATTTCGTCAGATATGGTGGGTTGACGTTCTTGAAACAAACGGGATGAAACCCAATTCAAGTCTTAACTTTTCTTGTCCATCAACTAGATATACAAAAACAAATGATTGCGAAACCTCCATACGTCCAGTGCTCACTAGAGTTGTAAAACCGTCTAACCTCGATAGGCTGTAGATTGTTTTACGCTCAGCCTACGCAGCCGCTCGGAGTCATGTTTTTGTCTTAGGTATACCCTAATTCTGACTGAATCTTCTTCCTCTCAAGATCTCAATTTTAATAGTGCTCGTTATAAAGCTAAAGCCTAAGAGTCTAAGAACAGATACTTGCGATACACTCTCGACGAACTGAGATTCATCCACATACCGGCGTGCGATAGTTAAACCTCATGGTTGGCCAAGTGAGACAGAACGTACACAGGCTAATTGTTTAGAGAACCGGTGAAGCTTTTTCAGCAGAGACATGGCAATGTAGGTGATAGGATCGGCATTCTTATGCGCCCGGTGTAGGTTTCTTCAAAGGATTATGTAACTATCTTGCTCTGGCTTCCCTAGATACCCTTTACCGCAGGCGTGCATGGTGATCGCCATGTGAGTTTGCCAATGAGACTTCTCCCTGACTCCCCCAGCCAGTCTAACATGGGCGGGGTTTCCGAGATGACGATTGATGGCCTAGATCCCACTACCTATTAGTAGATAGGATCGGCACTTCGGGCTGCATACATGTGCATTTGGAACTTGATAGGGTACGCGGTTATGAGGGGGTTCTTATCATTATTCACACACAAGTCCAAGAAGGCGAAATTGAGCAAAGGGTATGAAAGGATAGAGTCGGTAGATCGTAGCGGCTGGGGGTGGATAGAGGACTACTCGTTTAGAGACTCAGCTGGCTCAAAGGACATGAAGACTATATACGGCAATGGGCATATGTACGTCGAGATAAGCTCTATATTATTATTGGCAACATTAGGATCTTGAGCGCTTACAGCTCGACATCGAGCATGATACATGTTACCCGGACCTGAATCTCTAAGAACCTGGTCCTGATCAGTGGTAACCAGTACTAACCACTAACGGGTGTTCAACTTGCTCATATTTCTTCCAGAGTCTTGCTCTTCGTTGTGACATAGATCGAGATAACACAGCAAACAGCCGCAACACCATTTCATCGGATTGGCTGGTATCAGTGGTATGTATGTAGGATCTATTGGAGCGGGTACAGCGGTGTGCCATTCCCAAGTCGCTGGCAACCAGGATCGATATTGCATCAGTTATTTCTTTCGTTATCTTCCGCTCGCCGCAACTCTCCAGTCATGTACCGATTGGATTCGACTCGCGTTCTTGCCCAAGACGCGGGTTAGAACTCAGCGGACTGTAAGAATCGGTTCGCTGCATGTAAGTCATAGTCTGCCCCTGTCCTGCATCCAGTCTGTCGGCGGCACAACGTCTCGTGGCTAATCAATTACCAATATGCCAAAGCTTGAATCATCGACGGCAGCGTTCAGATTAGATGGAAGTCCGTATACCACCTTCCTATAAGAGCAGCTGGCGTATGGGAGTGGGTGTATGCGCGTGCGTGTGTGCCGTGGGACAGGTCGCCGAAACGCCATCCTTTTCAGCCTCACCATGTGGACTGCGACAGGGAAGGCAAGCCACCACCCCGATTATGGGGAAGTACGGACTTCGGCCATCGTCCCAGGGCGTCTCTAGCCGTGAGAACATCGCGGGGAGAACGAGCGCAAGGAAAAGCCGAAAAGCCACCCCACGCGGCAACGCCAAGCGAGAGGTCGTACCTGGTATGCCAAAGTGACGACGCGGATGGGGATTGGGCTTAGCTAGTTACCTACATCATATGAATGCGCATCTGGGGAACTATTTAGAGGAACAGAGGGATGAGGGAGGGTATAGGCCAAGACTATTTGTCAGCCACAGAATCCCAGATGTCTATTAGCTGATGATCCTGATCTGTGTAGGCATGTCATGGCCCATGGCCCATGGCCCCGTCCGAGTTGCCTGCCGCCGTTGCCACGACGCTACCCAGGTTCTGGTACACCGACAGTAGACATACACAATAGAACTACACAATAGGTTCACGGGCAGTCTGCAATCTGCATTGTTCGCTGGGAACGCGTAGGCGAGAGGCGTGTGATATCTGGTACTAGCTCGGGACATCCAGGAGCTGCTGTTATTGTCAGCTGCTTGGAACATGGAGTCATGGCCAAAGTCGAGACATCCATGACCTAACTTCTAAGATTATACCTTCAACCCGAGTCCAAGGCCCCTAAGACCCCGTCCAATCCGCGATCGCACTGCCCATTATTAGCTAAGGCGATCAGCCGGGCGCCAAATGAGCGGGAAGAAGAGCTGCAAGACAATCCATAGCGCGCGCCACCTGAAAGCATACTTGGCGCCGTCACAGAGACCCATCCGGTCGCTGAGACTTGGCGACTCCAGACCTCGGCTTGCTCGGAGAACAAAAAGAAAAGGAGATGGGAAATCCCGTTTGAGTTCGGGGTTGCGACGAGATAGGGATGCGGTTTGCGTATGGGCAAAATTGGCCTTTTTTCTTTAGCCCTTGGGAAAAGAAAGGAGCAAGGGAGAAAGGACCCGGTATCTTGACCGGAGATGCACATGTCGCATGCTCTAGCCCCGGATGCTCTTTTCCAGTCCGAAACGTCTGGTTCCTTGGCCCCCTGTTTGTCTGTCATCTGTACTCCGGGGTGGGACCCAGAGTCTAGTAATAGGAAGAGATTCTGACGCATGTCTTTTTACTCTCTTCTTCTCTTTCGTCTTACTCGTCCATTATATCATACCACACATAAGCAGTGAGTACGAAACAGTTGCCGCCTATTCGAGGTGATCAGATGAGTAAGTCCGAAGAGGGGGACGAACCGCTGTACTAGGGGATCCACCCGTAGAGACCCCCTTCGCTGCGCTCAGGGGGCACCTAAACTCTGGACCACAACCAAAACCTTGGACCAGACTTTGTATGGGAAATGCATCATTTTCATCGTGAATATCTCACCACAACGCATTCTAATTAAATTGTTGTTATGATGAATAGCAGTAGATCGACTGCTTTACTTAGGCTATCTCGGTATTTTTTTTGCGAATACGTTATTTGGTCGCAAAGGTATATGGCATAGGTACTTTCTATGATATACAATTTCTTATGTAAAACTAAGTACCCTGTGGTGCGCGGGTTCGTACTTTCATCTAGTGAATTGTATGGAAAATATCACTATAAAGGTCTGGTCCAAGGTTTTGGTGTGTGGTCCAGAGTTTAGGTGCCCCCTGAGCGCAGCGAAGGGGGTCTCTACGGGTGGATCCCCTAGTAGTTCCCGGGAACGGGGGTGAGGAGAGATAGAGAGATTTTAAAGAAACACGGCATAGACTCCTCTACCGTTAGCCTCTTCAGGTTTAAGCAATTAATTAATTTATCTTGTCTGCCAAGTCAGATGTCTAAGTTAACCTTTATGTAATGTACATTCTACCACAGTCAGTACGCTGGCGGCTGGGTTCATACAACAAGTCACGTTGTAACTTGTAACCAGGAGATTTGAACATTGTGAACATGGATACCGGCACCTATCTTTACGGGATTGCAATACCTACACCAGTTAGAAGTTGGTATTTGCTGCAGCTATATCGAGATCAGGAGTTTCAAGTTAGACACTTCCACGAGGGAGGCGTGCGAATTTCAGGTTTCCGAACAAGATATGGACTTCGGTATCGTTACGACCAGAAGCACACAAACAGTTGATAGTTAGGAACTCGACGGGATCACGTAACTCACTGGCGATGCGTAATGGTAGCTAGGAAAATAAGCAATGGAACGAACCCCGTCCTCATACATACTACTACGCCGAGCACAAAACTTCGTTCGACCAAGTAAGTAGGCATGAAGACTTGAGTAGTATAGAGCCCCATATTTCGAAAATGGGACGTTCCGGTCCAGCTGCAGTGTTTTCCACTCCGGCATAGCAACAAGTAAACAAATCCCAGAAGCCCTAGCCAAGCGACGACCGCATCTCACAGCCGTGGTCTCTTCGCAGTCCCCGAAAAACCCGTGACGGTACAACCGAATAGTCCTACATCTATACTAACCCTCGCGAGTGTAACTCCGACCCAGGCCTCCTATAACAGACAAAAGAGACTCTAAGACAAGCCACGCTCAAAAATGCTCCAGCCAGACCCGAAAGAAACGCCTCGGCCACGGATTTGCCAAGAAGAAGAAAAAAGCGCGGCTCGTGTATTCAGAGAAAAACAGACAGCCCGTTTTTTTTTGGTAATCCTTCGGAATCCAATCGTGACACTTGCCGAGTTTGCTTTCGAAAATAGAACCGATTACTCCGTCCCTTGATTCCCTTTTCCTGCCGTTTGTGATGGTGAGATGTCGTTGCTCCGTTCATGCCGGTGTTCCATGCTTCCCGCTCGCGTGACGCGAGTCCCGAATTGAGAAATGACATTCGAGTCGGGCACCCGTGCCGGATTGAGATTCCTGCTTAGAAGCGCCCCCTACGCCGACTCGTCCTTGACTATCCCCGAACTGGTTGGTCCGTCTATATGCATTTTCGAATCTTCCCTCGGCGAACCGCCGCTTCCGCTGTTCGGCGACGTCTTTCCGTTGTTGCCGCACCCTTTCACCAGTCGATGGCGCTGTCCTTCGTTAGTAACCACCGCGTAGATGCGTGACAGTGTTGCGTACCTTCAATGCGTCCTTCCTGGAAAAGGCCTTCTCGCAGAACTCGCACGGGTAGGGCTTGACGGCTAGGTGGATCCGTTTGTGTCTTTTCAGATCGTGATTCCGGTTGAAGGACTGTGGACATGTGTCGCATCTGTACGGGCGGTCCTGCTGCGAGTGTGGTGCTCCAGGGTATATGCCGTGATGGCCGAGGGCGTGTCCCGTGTGGTAGGCATTCAGGGGATTCGCACCCATGAGATGCATTTGCCCCCCGGGGTTGCCCATGTTCGACAGAACTACAGGTCCTAAGCTGTGGACGTTCGTGGAGTAGTTGTAGTGTCGATTCCCATAGGCTGGGAGAGCCCCCATTGGGGCGTGGTGCTGTGAGCTTAGGGCCGGGATTGCTCTGGTCGGCGTCCCTGTTGTCGTTGGAGATAACGGCGTGGGGGAATGGTGCGGTGGAGGGAATGCTGGGAATGAGTTCTGCTGGGGTGTTGATGAGGACGCCGTGTAATAACCAGGTGTTGGTGGTGCCCTGGAATAGGGGTCGGGTGGTGCAGTCGTCGCTGGCGTTGGAGGTTGAGACGTCTGAGAACTAAGAATGGCGTGCTGTAGATGCTGTGGATGCTGTGGATGTGAGGGTTGTGAGGCGAAACTCGAGTGGTTAGTGGCGCCGCCGGACATGGACATCGGAAGGAATGAATGGTTGACGTTATCGTAGGGGGGTGGCAGAGCATCCGCGGTCGCTGGTGATTGGGAGTTTCTGCCACCATAGCCCGTTTGCCCTGACCCTCCTTGTGCGCTTGGCGCGCTTGAGGAGAAGATGTGGCGATTGTAATTCGACGACATGATGTTAGACTGTGCCCCTGGTGCTATTGAGCCGTACGTATAAGAGGAATTATTCGCCATGGGCCAGCCGTTTGCGTTGCTATATTGCGTGACGCTTGTATGAGGACTGTGCGAACTGCTGCTGTTGAGGCTCGAGGAGGGTGGGCTTATACTGTCACTCACTCCTGAGGATGAAGTCAGATGATTGCTGCCAACGGCTTGTGGAAAGGTGTGTTGCAAGTACGGCGAAGAGATGTCTTGACGAGAACCAGAGGGGGAGGAGGTAGGAGGAGGTGAAGGGTAGTGAAGAAAGCGACTAGGAGATACCATACTTGGTATTTGGAAGTCCAAGGACGTATTGGGAGGAGGGAGATGGAATTGAGGAAGGCCGCCAGCTGCTGGTCGACGAGAGAGAATGCTCTGCGTGGCGGCGGATTCCATGCTCTCTCCAACAACAACACCCGTCCTCTCGTCTCTGCCCACGCTCTTCCTCTCGTCTCTTGTCCGTTCGCAGACCGCACCGCTGACGCTGTCTAGTATCCGCCTGTCTCTAAGTGTTCTTCGCTGGCAAGAAGAAAGCGTGTCTATCGTTGCTTGCAGTAACAAGTCGGTACTGTTAGGACTTGTGGGGTCACGGATGATACAAAAGGATCAGAACCCTGATATGGTGTTAGACCCCGGACCCGTCGAGGCTCGTCGAGCGGTCGCCGTCTTTCGTATGAGGCCGAGCACGGCACGGCTACCACCTCCCGTCCACACTCTAATGTCTTCCAAGAAGTAATTGTTATATCCTGCTGCGCACAACGCTTGCTCATCGAGATAGCCCTGGGTTAATTGGAGTTGCTATGATTGCTGCTTATATAACAGGTCGACGACGAGTATCAGTTGTGTGGTGCCGCCGCGTCGGTATTGCGATGATGGCAAGTCCTTGGTCAAGACCGCGGTGTAGCTGTATGGACAGATGGAGTGAATGAAGGCGCCTTTAGGCGCTTTCAACCTCGTCCTGGGGAAACCAATGGCTTATGGTACGGGCCAGAGGATGGATATATTAAGTCCCCCGGGCCACGGGCTTGCGATACATGCAAGAGGGTTGGTTTGCGAGCTTAAAAGTAGATAATGGATAGACAGATGCATACCTAGACCTAGACTACAACCCGAACCAGGTAGTATAGATATAGGTGGGCTGTGGAGACGTCGATCATCGGGAGGCGCCTGTCGTAATATAATATGGTGCCAGGCATAAGTTATACACCACACTACACACTCATGTATATCGTGGGAACCTCTGCGTTTTACAGTAGTTTTACAGTAGTTTTACGCTGACCTATGCGGCCGGCTTGATTGTATTGCTGGATAATAGGTCTTTCGTGTGTAGTATTATAATTCAGTACACTAGACATTGGCAGAGGCAAAGACGAGCGTTGCTGTTAGTTGACCTCTGTCCCGGTATCTGGTTTCTTCACTGGGTTAGCCTGCTTAAGGTCCTGTCTTTGAGATCCGTCCGTTCTTCTGACCTAGGTAGGTACTTCAGAACTCCAGGGACTTTGAGCGAGGGGTGCACTGTAAACAAACCCGCCGCCTGTATGATGTACCGAAAAGCGTGAGGGCATCAGAGCCGGAGAATGTGTCCCAATGTACATCCACTTACGCATGTATGCTGTACTTCAGACTGGCTGGTGAAAGGCCATCTTCTGGCACGTGTCGTAACTTGTAGATTGTAGAGAGTACTCGTCGTCCGCAGCCGACAAGGTGCCTTTGGTATGTCCCAGCAACTTCAAGGCCCCTTATGGGGGTGAGTCTGGTGCTGGGACCGGGGAAGAAACGACATGCGACTCCAGACTAGTCTAGCTTGGTCGAGCTGAGGTCGCTAGTCTACCGGTATTATAATCTTCGGCCAGTGGTCCTCCTCCTATAGGTGTTAGGCATATTACGGTAATACTGGGTATTCTGATAGGTAGCATGTCTGCAGCGCAGCAGCTGAAGGGTTTACACTACACCACGGATTACGGGGAACTCCAATGTAAAAAAACAATAAATGCTGTAAATATGGAGAGCAGAGAGGGGGCAGAGCCGAGAAGATCTGCTTTTGCAGTAA
The DNA here is from genome assembly GCA_028637635.1 of Xylariaceae sp. X802. Classification (NCBI taxonomy): domain Eukaryota; kingdom Fungi; phylum Ascomycota; class Sordariomycetes; order Xylariales; family Xylariaceae; species Xylariaceae sp. X802. Next base: position 120,867 of record JAJFDH010000056.1, on the reverse strand, counting down.
TAGGTAATAATGTAGGTATCACCGACCTATCTCTGTTCACCGGTGGGTTCTTTTTCCCGGTTTTCTTTTCTTCCAGAGATCAGCAGCTGAGAGCATGTAAGCAAACTAGATTCAGACGGTTTGTCTGGGCAAGATGCCTTATGTACTCGGTAATGGCCATCCAGCACAAATGTTTCGCTGAGCGAGACTTGTACATACCTACAAGGCAATGTACACCTCGGAGATTCAGCTTCTAGGTAATTAAAAATATTATTTGGTCTATGTGGTGTTCGAAATCTTCCGACACTCTGTCTCTGTCCTGGGGGGTTTTCCCGAGTCGGGTTAATCTTGAAGCATTCCCGCGGCCAAACTTTCCGAGGCGAGCTGTTCTCCGCGCGGTTTAGATCGGCAACGGTCAGAAGCACGCGAGTAGGTACACGCAGTTATGGGGGCGGGTGGAATCTGAGTACTGTGGCCAGGGCTAGAGATCGGGGCTGGAGTGTTTTATCGCGAGGATATTGCCGGCACTAAGTGAACGATCCAAATAGTCAATGCAGCGCAGGAATAACGGGTGTGATGAATACCGCAGATCACACCAAACGTTGCAGGCGGATCTAGGATGCCCGACTTTGGCCGTCCGATGCAGATTGTGAGACAAGGCCCAGCAGCTGGAAGGATGGATGAAAGATGAAGGGAGGTGTACAGAGTACAGCTCGAGCCAGCGCCTGGAGGACGGGGAATTCTCTTTCAGCTCTGGAAGATGGAAATGTAAGTAAGACAATCAGAGTTCAAAGCCTTGCGTTCTCTGCTTTTCTCCCTTTCCCACTTTCCCACTTTCCCACTCACTTTCCTTCGTCCCCAGCTACCTCTATTTATCTTCCTTCCGCCTCTCCAGCAAGTTCCGAAGAGTAGATGCCGGCGCAAACTTCGAAGAGAGATAGGTAACAGTTACCTCGAGAGTATGCTATGTTACGAAGTTTTCAAGTGCCGACGAGTTACAAGCAAGAAGGGGGGCGCGTTCTTGTCGGTTTGGGCAGACGTATGAAAGCATCGACATGGTTAGAAAAGAGATGAGAACCCTACCCTTGCGCATCATATCCACTCCAGCTCCCAAGATTTTGGGTCGTCGGAGGCATAAATAGAATATTATCACGTCAAGTATAGGTGCCCAGGCCCCTATACCACCTAATGTGCGTCTTACCATCCACAATAGCCGCACGGGTATACCTATCATACCTACTTATAGGAGTCGACGATGTCAGGGCAATGACTGCTCATTTCTGAAATCGCCATACGCGAATTGATCGCTGGGTCCTAGATATGTACCTAGAAATGTTGCCGTTTTCCTTTCTGCCGGCCAACTGAACTGTTAAACCTATTGCGCTAGGTACTCTGCTCAAGGTAAGGGAAGACCGTCGCTCGCGGCCATTAGTTAACATGCGCAGTGAGCAACATCTTTCTGGACCGAGATTTGGAAATCTACTGCTGAGATCCTGATATGATAGTCGACCAGGGTTTCCCAATGTACATATGCATCATAAGACTATCTAGTGTAGGTGGTATGTGGTATGTTCATACTGTAGCTGCATCCGACAGGGGTTTTGATTGCTTGGCCGAGTTGCCCATGATTGATCATTGTCCGAACTGGGCAGACTGTCACTGAGTACATTAATGTACCGGGCGTGGTGCTGGAACTCTCTCGACCGTGTCGATGTCTATAGATAGCTGACAAATGTGGTTTAGCCCAACTCGTGGATAACTCCAGTGCAAATGCATGTGTTAATTATCATCCGTATTGCGTACATTGCGTAGCGCAACAACGAAGGCCCAAACCCATTTCGGGGTTTAATATGTCGGACATAAGTCTGTACACTATGCTACGTAACTATGCTAAGTCTATATATATAATGCGCGAAGCCGTAGTTATAGGCATGCGATGAAAGAATAAGGTATGAAGCATAGCGCAGGCCGTGACTGGATACCCTCCTGGGTAGGCGATCTGCATTTCTGCTATCACTAAGTCTTCAACCTATTGTCTTGGCGTGTGATTAGCGATGAGCCATCCGATGCGAGCCTGCTTAGCTTCAACTCAGCTGGAGCAGAGTCTGACGGTTGCGGCTGGATCTGCTTCAACATCGCTACACGGTACTGGCAGTATCTGACCACGAGTCGGTAGCAGAAGCCTACACGAGCACATTTGCGCGACAATACGGAATACATAAACGCGACGATCGGGGATGTACGGTAGAGGTAAAGGGGTTTGATAGTCTGTATTGTTGCTCGGTTCCTAAATTGCTGCATTATGTAATACTTCCATTTCCATACGGGCAACAAACGGGCTCTCTTCATGGACCTGCAGGCAGACATAAATGTAGTGTAGGTAGCAGTACCCGCTACATTGCTTGTTGTAATTGTGATGTTTTGACGTCAACTTTGACGTGTCGTATCTTTAATCTCTTCGCTTGTCAGCGACCGCGGTTTTGGCTTACACTCAGCGGTATGATAGCATCCATTTCCGTGATCATCAGGACGAGAGAACACACCGTAACCTCGAACGGGTGGTCTCCATGTTTTGGAAGCGGGAAGAGAGAAAGACCTCAAGGCTGAGCCTTTCGACTCATACATAGGTACCGGTAGTTTAGTGTAGGTTAACGTATGGTGTTCTCAACTAAAATAACTGCAAATAATAACTTATGCCGCGTTTCGATAACTGGGGACCGGTAGGACCTGGGTGAACTACACTGCCGGTATGTACACCAGATAGGTAGCATTGTGTATCAAATCACAGCACGGAGCTGACCTCGGGGACCGCTGCGACAAGGCCCAGGAAACAAGGGTGTCCCTGCACCACCTGTCTGCTTCGGGACCTGTACACTACCTCGCTGTAGGTAGTGTAGGCTGGGTAGTAAGAAGTAATGTGCGGCCTGTACGAAGTACGAAGTACGAAGTACGAGGTACACTAAGAAGAAACCTGCTTACTGGTTAATCAAGCAGTCGACTGGAACCCGTGTTTTGCCCATCGTGACCAGTAGCTAACTATATCGAGATAGTGCCTAATAGTAGGCAACTATCTGAAGACTGACATGCGCTCTGGTTGAAAGCTACACTACATACAGTAGTGTGTGGTAGTTATGTAGTGTACGGGATACATACTTCGTATGAGTTGTGAGCATGCTGAAATCGTAATAGGATGACGGTCGCATCTAGGCCTGAAGCAGGTGTAAACGGCTTCAATTGCTCAACCCAACAAGCAGCAACGCCTTGTAATAGCAACCTGAGGAAGGGAGTTAACTGAAGGCGATGCCGCAATACTACTTGGTAAGGGTTAGTTAAGCTGACTGAGCACAACTAAACTACCTACACTACACTGGAAGATACCCAGACTTGTGCGGAGCTGCATCAACTGAGCGGCATTGAAATTTCGGAAGGGATGCTGCATGCTGCAGTCCTTTTTCCGAGCATGGGTCTGGTCACTTGAGCATACACGCAACAACACTTGTACATACACACGGTAAACCGCAATGTGACGATGCCGCCGCTGCAGTACCGGTAGATCAAAGGTACCTACAGCTTAACTACGCCCGTACGGACTACAGCCCGCACAGTTCAAGGAGCGGGCATCGACGAGATGCCTACTCTAGAATCCCCCGCATGGCTGGCATGGCACGGCACGGCATAGCCTGGCATGACATGCCAGCTTTGATGAGTTGCAAATGTGAGGCAAGAGAGTGTGTGACAGGTTGTCTGTCGTCCAATAAAGCCTATGAGACATGGTCACTCTCAGATTTCTGGTATTTCTTTTTTATTTGTCACGGCGGGATGGTGATTGGACGGCCCTGATCGAATGCGTGGTTCTTTTTTGTATCTACCGTCGGACGGGCGGGCGGACGGCCTGTGGATTTTGTAGATTTACATAGGGAGGTGGTAACCAGATAGGGCTTTCTGTCGACAAACAAGCTTGTACTTCCCGTATTTCCGTGCTTGAAGTGGTCGGACATACAGCATTATGTAGGTTGATATTGGCAGTGTAAGTGATTAGTTATTGCGCATTTACTTTGTACTTGGCTTGTTTACCGGTGCGCTCTCCGTCCAAACCCTGCCGCGCCGCGCCGGCTTCACTCCCTGTAATGAATGTTGCCGCCATGCTTGCCGGCCGTGTCTGACCCCTTCTGACAGAGGCCCAAAGTGTGGGACTCCCTACGCTTCGGTATGTCACTGTAACTGTAGGGGTGTTGTCCAGGACCCATGATGATGATTGATCACGACGGGCCATGCTCACAGTTAGCTGAAACGTCCAATTTTAGAGAAAAGAAGTTGGGAGATGATTCATGACTTATGTTTTACATAAATTGTCAGCCAAAAAGGGGATTGCAGCCGACAGGCAGAAGGATTTCGAGCAAGGCCGCCGCTATACGGCACATCCATCCATAACTACATCCATACTTCCATACATAACCCTCAATCATAACTCGAGATTCGTACCCACGCAGCTTCCAGGAAATCATTGCCTATCTCGTCCATGTAGTGCAAATGTACTTCGTACATCATGTCGAAAAACGGCCCTGCAACGGCCTTGGCCCTGCCCCCCCTTGGTCGTCGTCGACCCTACTCCAGAGGCGTCGAGATGGATATGGCCACCAGATCTGTGCTACTCCACACGATGCCATTGCAGTGCGGCCATGATGCGTGGCGTCGACAGCAGGGACTCAGGGTCTGCCTAACCTCAGAGCGGATAGTGTCTGTAGGTACAACATAGGCACACCCTTGCCGTCCTGGAGCCTTGGCGCAACCGACTGAAGAAGGATTCTGCATGGCGCAAACTGTTGTGGTCGACGGCTGGGAACTACACCTGGTTTGCAACTTGGCACTTATCAGTCTGCAGCAAGACTCAAGACAGGTTAGGTTGCTACGCAGAGGCAGGTATTGCATTATCACAGTAATAACTGAGAGAAGCACTGAAGTAAAAGCTTCATGTAGTCTGTCCGTATGCATTCCATAATATGTAGTTATCATTATCATGTATGAGCCCTGCCCGCTTGGGAAACTCGACGACGACGAGTAGCACAATGTGCCGCTAGACAATGCCGGTAACCGGATTGTATCGTCATCCGCGGGCCTCGAGGCTCGAGAAGCGCAGCCCCCGAGCCCAAGAAGGGAAGTTGTCCTCTATTGTCTACCCGCGATTGGGGAGCTCGATGCCGATTGAGAAGCACGATGGACTGATTTGCTCGGAAGGCATAGATGTCACCGTCTGTATTGCGTTGCGTGTCTCGGGAAGATGCAGCAACACATCGACGATTCGACAGGTTCTCCGGGGGCCGTGAGGAACCGAACCTTGTTGACAGCGGTCTGATGCCTAACCAACCGCTTCCCTATTCAGAGGATACCTACCTAGATACTCCCCGTTCCCGTCATCCGCCTTTGCAATTTCTAGCATCGTGCTTTGTAAACTGGAGGTGTTCTTATTAAAGGGAATCCCAGTCGGCGAGAGGATCCACGAGCGCATCCACTGTTGGAGTCTAGACTTCCTTACGATCCTTGGCTGAACAGGAAGTGTTTTCCGAGTGGAGCAGGCAGCCTACCGAAGAGTCGGCTCGTACTCTGCAATGTGGGAGGCGTAGGCATCCCATGTAGTAACCTCACCTACATAATATGTATACACCGTGACAATGTGCACCCATCCCATCCCGAAAGCCGACGTTGCAACTTGCAAGACCCCCACGCTCCCTTCCCGACAAAATGCTCAGAGAAAGACGTCCTGCCGTGCGCCATCTTCGTCCTTATGCCATTCAACCGGCCTAAACAAGACAACGGCTGGCCTATTTCGAGAAGTCCGAGCGACAGCGATGCCTGTTTGCATCTGATATTGTCCTATAACTACCTAGGTCAGCTAACTCTACTTCGCACACGTCCTGTAGGCATGCTGCAGGCTGCTCGATCCTTTCGTACTGTTACAAGGGTCATTTGGGCCTGAAGTGTCACCGCCAAGCCTGCTTCGAGGACTCTGAGTTGGTCCCGAATCCCATACCGATGTCATATTGCCCGGTACTATTTGTGCGACCTGCGCAGGTAGAAGCAATACGAAGGACCTGGGACCTATCCTTTCTTCTTCTTCCTGCCCAGTCCAGTCCAGTCCAGTCCTTCGACACGGCGGCACGGCCTCTGCGTAACCAGTCGGTCAGCACGCACAAGGCTTATTCATAAGCATATTGCTCCTCTCCCGTGACAAAAATAGCTCGTGGGTACAAGTGTACAGTAAGGGTAAGACCGACGATCTGTCGCTGCTTTCTTGTAGGTTAGGTAGGTAGGCATCTTGCCTTGGGAGTCTAGCTTAGTTGACGCTTAGGTAGTTGACAACCCGAAGAACCCCGACCAAGCAATCCATCGCCACGGGTTACCGTTGCCTGTCCGCGGCAAGTATAGCGCCGGCGATCTCAACGCAAGCCACCGGGCCCGAAGGCACGATGTGGCTGCAGGAGCCGCTGTCGCATAAGTTGGGTTAATAGCTTGAGAACGATGCAACCTTGTCTGTATGCTAGCGCGGATCCCGCCGACTGGGGGGACTTACCGGAATTCCACCCTGACGGAAGCATCGCGAAACCGAGGTTGGAACTTGGAACTTGGCGGAATTATGCTGTTATACTCTTTGCTTACCTGCCTATCACGGAACACACGCACAAACACATATACAGTATGGAACTCCGAGAAAAGACAGCAATACTTGAGGTGTATATTCGGAAACTGAGCCGGCAATTGGGTTTCAATGTTCACAGTAACCCACGACAGACTGACAAATACAACGCTCTTATTAGGGTGCGTACGTGGTAACCTTACTTCCTTCTCCCCGTTCCTTTTCAGCTGCTCACCGGTCTACAAGGCAGGTATAGCAAGTAGGTACGTATCGGACTAATTACGACCCAACAAACGTAGTAATTAATATACAATCATACACAATTATATATGTCTTGCATCGACGCCGGTAACGGACAGTTGAAAGCACACCCAGGCGCCGAACAGACCTTTCCAACCCGACATACCCAGTGGCGGGCTCGGCGGACCAGAGAAAACACATCGTCGAGACTGGGTCATGTTATGTAATTGTTCACGAACTGTTTCTCGTCGTCATGCTGCAGGTACTCAACCACGCTGTCGGGTCGTAAAAAGTTCGGTTGGCGCACAGCATGAGTCTTGTGTGGCCAATATCTAGAGCCACAAGGGGAGAGAGAGCCTCAATCAAGCCCGTCCCCCCTCGAAAGAAAAAACGAAACAAAAACTCTCCGAAACGGTTTTTTTATGGCTGCTTATGGCTTTCGGCTAGAGTTCCGAGAAAAGACCCCCCTCTCAGATCTGAGACTCCACAATCGAGGGGAGAAGAGATGCGTTGTCGATCCTCACGACGCCTCACTAACCCGAATGAACAAAAAAACACGGGCTTAAGAGACTACACTAAGCACTGCTACACTACACTACACCCTTTTGAAATCGTGATATTAATAGCTTCCGATTCAGGATGGTGTCATCTGAGATCTAGATAGTGTTGCAAGCTTGCCAGATCTAAGCTTGCGTTATACTAGTTCCCGAGATGGGATTGATCCCTTCCCGCATGTACTTTCGACAAACGCGGTCGTTAAACCCCATTCTAGAGCCTACACTAGACCGCGATACAAGAGCATTTCGATCACTAAAGTCCTCGCGCTGATTTGCGAGCGTGAGCATCTAGACATGCCATCTACCAATAACACGGCAAGACCGTACTCACTGAAGGGACGAGACGCGGGGAAGCCGGGTGTGCTGAGACAACAAAGGCTGCTAATTCCACGCTCCCTTGCAGACGGGGTTGTCACGAGTTTACCGGGTGTCTGAGACTATTACCTAGATATGGAGTAGTGTCGATTGGGTCAATGCTGTCGCTGCGCACAATAGACGGGCGATGGATGAAGCAACATCTCACGCACGAATGGCGAGGTATTTCGCATATCAGATATATGAATATGCAGTGCCGTGTACGCGGCCCAGAGACACGACTCGTAGAGGAAACTGCTTGGTTGTTGAATGTTCCCTGTGATTGCTTCGGACATTATTATGATTCGCTGTTAGACACGCCGGTTTAATTACATTGTCACAATTGCGATTGCCCCGTCAGTATAAAAGTTCCCCTGGGCAACGAACGCGCCCTGGTGGACAGCCTTTCTTTCCCGATGCGACTTCTCAAAAGATTGGGCACCGACATTCAGGCTCCATCCCGCAGAAGCTTGATGGTTATACTTATGACTACCAAGGAAGTCGTTTCCAGCACGCGCGGCAGGGCTATATTTGTGACAATAGATAGTGTGTTCGAGACACGCCAGGATGGAGTATGATTAAATTCGAATGCGTTACAGACACATGCTTGACATGGGATAACGAGGCACTACCGGACAGCCGCTACTTTGCTGATGGGACGATAGCAAGATGAGCGAGGGGAATAGGCGCTTGTTTATCAGGCTATAGGCAACAAGTTGGCAAGCCAATTCTAGCTCTTAGATGCCAGAAGGGTATATCGAGGCAAATACTGCATTGTGTAGTCATTTCTTGTTTACTGTCGCGACAATTGATGATACTGTCGATGTCCGTTTCGTTCATAAGACGTTTCAATCTTCGCTAGGTCTCCCGCTGCGAAGTTAGGCCGCATCAAGAACTCAGCTCCCCGGCAGTGAACTCGAACACAGGCTTAAGATGAACGTAGGCGAAGAATGAGAAACGGGACAAGGAACATAGGTGTTCAGCTCACAGCAGCAACCCAGCGTCCCACCCGAAGATCACAACACCTTCTTACCCTTTTTACTGCCCCCGTGCCCTCATGTCTCCGCTCATACTCCATTGTCAAAGTTCCAATAGGATGGTCAGGAAGTTCTATCCGGATATTATATAATCGACAATGTCCCGGCAATGGTGGCAATGACATATCCTGTTCAGCAGGTATGTCGACAGGATTAAACTTATCGTCGTTCTCGAAGCTCTGGTAGTGATCGCCCTCCTCTATTCGTATGACCTCCTTGGCTATTAGGATAGCGAGCTTTGCATCCCATATCCCTTCTTTATGCGCCGTGAGCGACAGCAATCTGACAGCTTGAATCCTGATTCGATGGACACGGCACTTAACGGCGATGAAATAGAGGAGAGGAATCCATCCCTTGTCCCCGACCGAGTGGGATATCTTTCGAGGCAAACCGGTTGCCCACGGCTTGGGATGCCACGCTGGCTGGACTACATGGGACTTCCAGAGCGTGACCAATTGCTCTATCAAAGCAATGAAGTCCTTATTGTAGAGGTCGTACATATCTTCGCTCGCATACCAGGTGCAAGTATTCAATATAATGTTAGCGATGGTATGATAGCCGCGCAGCAATTTCATGTAAAAGTCATCAACGGGCGAAAATGCTTCACGCATTGTTGGAGCTGTAGCGTCGTATGCTGCTAACCACTGTCTGAGTCGTCCATCAAGGCGGTTCTGACTGTCGTGGTATCCAAGGGGAAGCATCAGATTTGACACGCTGCTATTCGCTATAGAACATTGCTCTGCTAGATGTAACATTTCAAGCATCAACTGGTCCATATGTTGGGCGGCCTGATGAGCCGATTCAAAGACGGTTGGTATCGGTGTGGTCGGGAATACCGGTAACTTTGGGTATAGATATAGTAGACCTTGCCCGAGCAGAGCTGCTTGAACGTGCAACCTTGCAAAGGTCTCAATGATCCAATCGTCAACATATCCGCGCGGGTTGGCGCCAGCGACAATCTCGTCGCTTTGCCGGTCAACAGCAGCATATTGTTCGGCTACAAGTCTTAGACCCGAGTGAAGGTGGGCGTTCGCAGAAGCGTAACATCCGCGCAGGTTTTCAAGGAAGGTAAATAATATACAGGTGGCGAGAGCTACACGGATAGATTGCCTGTCTTGACTTGACAAATGAGGTTGGAGGGAACGCACAGCTCTGCCGTACTCCTGCAACATAAACTTTTGACGGGCATCTAATACTATGTCAAGTCCTTCGTGGGTGCTTCCATCAAAGCTCTCCTTTTGATGTGCCGAACCCAGGGCGAGAGCGGCGTGAAGGATGGCGGGCTCGGCAGCACATGCCTGAAGGATGAGTGTATTCCAAAATGGGGTGATGAACGGAAGCGGTAGTTTTATAAAGGTTCGATGTTTGAACCATTCATAGTAAGTCCCCTGGTCAGGGCTCAATTTACCGAGACAGTCCGACAAAGCGTGGGCCACAGAATCTTTGTGGGCTCCCGGAGCGACGGCGACTTGTCCAGCGCATTGGATTCCGTCACTGCCACCACCCCAGACCCCATAGCCCTCACATTTACGGCCCGTGGAGACACAGTGGGAGCAAGCTGGCCGGCCTTCATCACACTTGACGCGTCGTACCTTGCAGGTACGACAACCACTCTTGACCTTCTTCCTACGAGTCGGCAGATCGGAAGGCTGATGGACCATCGTGCCACTGCAGTAAGAATCGAGGCAGCGTTACGGAATGAGAACCCAAACCCCAAATTTCCTGCGGTGAACTTAATCGAAGATATGTATTCTCATCTTCAAGGGGAGAGATGGGCTGGGATGAAACGCAGCACGCACCCTTGTTCGAGATGGAAGAATGACTTGAAAGGTTCATACGGATGATCCGGTACTCGTTGGTTATGGAGGCGATTGTTTTGACGGCCCGTGGGGTTTATTAGGGGTTGTATACGCTGTCAGATCCGACAATACCGCTGCGCCAAAGATTTTGCTTGTCCTCTTCTCCATACTGTGACTGGATACGGTAACGCGTCGCCAAGTCGCCAACGTTGGGTCGGCCACCCCGCGTACGAAGTACCGTACACGTAACCAAATCAGGCATAAATACCTAGATAACTGGGTGGAAGCGTTGTCAGAATTCGCTGAAGTCCCCTGTTGGCCGAACTTTCTGATGATAGCATCTCCAAGGCAATAATGCCCGTCGCAAGGCTGCAAATTGGCATGAATACAAAGCTGAGCTGCGCCGCGATGCTATCAGGCTTATGCTGAACCATCATAGTGTATTTTCCAACGCGGCGACACCTCAGAAGATCTAATTCACCACTTTCCCAGGCTCAGATCTTATAGCGAGAGATGTAGGTTCATCCGACCACGGTTGGGGGACGCCGGGAATGAGGTACTCCTGCCCGTCTTCGAAACCATGGGAGCGAATTCCGCTTCGGCGACGGTCTTCCTCAGTCGAGAACAAAGCCTGAGATATCCCCCAAGGATTCCGCCGCATCCTCTTAGAAGATAGAACATCCCCTGTTCCGTGAGGGTCATGTTTCCATTGATTGACGGCCTCGACAACCCCTCGTATTGCAGCTTTGTTGGCGCCATCCACCATACCCGGTGGGTCGACACCGATAAAGTCCACGCGGTTCAAGGGAAAGCGAATAGCCTCGCAATGGCAATCAACTAGACGCTCACGCTTGAAGGCATGGCTCACAATGGTCAACTCCGTTGGCCAAGCACCATACTTGGACCAGAATTGAATGATAGAAAAAAGAACGTTTGAATACGAGTCAAGAGCTCGCTCCTCACTCAGTATTCTTGTGGACGCGGTCTCATTTGGAAGAATCTGAAAATAAGAATTGGCCGCAGCTAGATTGACATAGCTGCCTGCTTCAGACAGCCGTGTCTCGGAGCGAGTAGGGCCGCTAATTCAGTGTAATATACGTGTCAGCACATTTATGTAGAGATGCTTCGTTGAGCCGATGAAAGATGACTATTGCGAAACGTCGATTCCTCTGCGGGGTTTTCTCGAGACCGTGAATTTGTTCAATTGACTTGATTCGCAATGGCCAAGCAAAGGGAAAAAAAAGAAGCTCAACTAACCCCGAGAACATCAACACAGAACTAGAATCATTCTTCAACACGCGCAGCCCAGCCTTAATATGCTCGATGAATGTTGGTGTTTCGCCAGCCTGAAAGCCAGCAATCAACCACTCTCCTTCGTCGAATCCCCGCGCGGGCCCACCGAGCCAGATCGCATGACAGCATACGATAATAAGATGCTGAGGCAGCGGTGCAGGCATGATACTGGTGGTTTTCGTTAGTCGAGAGAACTGTTAAGGAGACTGTTCATCAATTTGATTCAGCTGCAGTTCTGAAGTTGAAGTACTTACCCGAGCAGCTGACTCTTCTACTACCTATCCGTGATCTATACAGTCTGTCATAGATCCGGTCTTACCTGGCTACACTACTAGCTGCCGAACAATGAATTATAAACAAGGTGTACAACGGTGCAGGCTGAAAATTAATTTGTGATGCTTTTTTGGATTCCACTCCAGTGCAGTGATGGAGTAGGTAGGACAGGACCACCTGGGCAATAACCGTCATTATTGCATAAATGTGAGATATATTACCTCTCTAACGAGATGTTCGGCCCGATACTTGCAACCCCTCGATTCCAGTCGCAGGTGGTAGCCAGGAGCAAATACCGACACCGTCCATACGAAGGAACACCCCATTGTTGTTATTCTCAAGGTGTGGACATTGGCCTTAGATACAAAACTCGCTCAAATTGGGGATTTGCCATCCTGGTTTCTGATCCCTCATCGAGAAGAGAAAACTGGGCGCGCCTAGCCAACAACTTCATGAATTTGCTGCAACTAGTCTGGTATCCGCCGGACATTTCTTTTGGGATAACTCAGGAGCCTTCTGGGGCTACCCTATTGCGATGATAAACCACATCCTTGTTGATTGTAATACACCGAGGGGGAGAGAGCATGTATGAGCACTGAGTCTGCTCCCGCCTCAGATGCCAGTAAATTCAATCACACACCCGGAGGAAGTTGGAATTTGTCAACCATGACGGAGAAAGACATTCATACATCGCCGTACAATGAGATGAGTGTAGGTGCTGCGTGGAGTATTCTCGATAACCCGCGAATCAGGCCTTTGTGCGATTGATAGGGCAACGTGAGAAAGATGATAGATGGCATCAGAACACTCGACTCGAGATAGCTGCCGAAGAACTTCGCAAGGGTACCCGTCTGTGAACCTATAGCCTAGACACCTGCCATAGAGGTCGCGACAGAACCGCATTCTATGTTCGCAGAAGCTTGAGACATTCAGACACCAGATAGAGACTTCCTGCGACTACTAGGGGGCCATCGCAGGATACTTTACTAGCCCAATCCAGCGCCATCCTGAGGTCTGCCTGTGCATCTCGCTGCGCTGCGACAGAAATCCCCGTGGCGTCAATGGTTTGAAGAATGGTGGCTGACTTCATTGGTTTGACCCAGGGCATGCCGTCGACAGGCCCGAACTCCACAGCGGCGACGTTGTCGCCATGGCGTAATATGACTTTTACTATCTCGGACAAATCTTTCCCGGCAGACGCAGCGAGAACCCAGGTCACGGGTTTGCCAGGGGCTCGGAGTCGCTTGTCAACAAGATCCGAGAGAACTTGTGCGCCTTGGGGGTTGTGGGCACCATCAAGAAGGATAGGTTCCCCCCTGCCAGTAATTTTTTGTATATTGATGAATTGCAAGCGGCCAGGCCATACGGCATTTGCGCCTACGTTGAGTAGTTCATCTGTCAAAATAGGATGGTCTGGGAAAGCAAGGCGAAATGCCTCGTACGCACAGAGTAGATTCTGCCGTTGATGTATTTCGAGTCGATCACCAAGCTTGCCCTCGAAATTGACGGTCTGCAAGTCAGCAAGCTTAATATTGGCTCCGAGTGATTCGGCCTGCGATCGGATGACATCTAGGACGGGCGCTGAATTACTAGCATCCACAACACAAGGCACGTTGGGCCGAATGATGCCTGCCTTTTCGCGGGCGATCTCTTCAAGGGTGTTACCCAGGAAAGACTGATGGTCGAGCCCGATTTTGGCGATGACGGTCACAGATTTATGCTTCAAGACGTTTGTCGCGTCTAGCCTCCCACCAAGCCCGACCTCGATGACACCAACCTCGACCTTCTCAGCCTCGAATATTTCGAAAGCGGTGGCCGTGAGTAGCTCAAACTCACTGGCACCCAAGCCGTGTTCGTCGTTTCGCTTCTTGACAAGCTCTTCAAAATGACGGAATTGACTTTCGGATACAACGCCGTCGTTGATCGTGATGCAATCCCAACGATCGATCAAATGAGGCGAAGTGAACCTGCCACAGGACACACGGTTGAAGCGCAGCATAGCATGTAAGTGTGCACATATTGAGCCCTTGCCATTCGTGCCGGCGACATGAATGGCCTTCCAGGTTTGTGGAGTGTTCCTCAGCAAAGCGGTGATGCGCGCCAGCCCCAGGTCAATCATTTCTACCTCTCGTCCTGCAATAGGATTAACCAATCCGAATCACATGCGGTGTGTATTGGGAAAGATTCGGACAAAATCAGATGAATCGCAGGCCAACAAACCGTAGTTCCGAACTCGGATGGCTTATTGTCGAGTCGGTGGTTGGTAAATGTATGTACCAGTTGCTGGGAGACTATGGTAAAGTTTGATTTTCCTTCAGGGGCGAGAATCTCCGATGGTAGTGTACCGTACGTCCGTAAATATGTCCGTACAGAATATCTGTTAAAAGTCATACCGTTTTACTCCATAATGCTCATTGGTGCATACGGCAGTCTTATGCGACCAAGCAGATATACGCCAGGGTCGTAGAGGCGCAACATCGCAACTCAATGGCCTGCCGTGTATTCCAATCGCGAGCATGACATGATGTATCAGAACTTCAACCAGCCAATTCCTCTCGGATGAATCGCCTCACCGTTGCTTGTATGCCTACATATGCTCTGTACCGCGGAACCGGCAGTAACATTAAGCATCATCGGTTGGGATGGGATGCTAGCAGGCCGCATATGGTGATTTGCCTACCTATTTTCCCGCACGTTCCTATAGATATTGCGACAATAAGGCGGGCGTACCGCAGACTACGTCACTATCGTTTGCCTACAGGGAATTAGTTTCGTCGTCAAGGAAGTCCAACTCTACACCCCCTTGGTTCACAGCCAGTGCAATGCTGGAGCTGGCCTAGCAGCTGGAGACTCATCATCTTATGCGTTCCTTTATGGCCTCGTCTTCAATCGTCGTCCCAAAGTCTACGGCTAATGATTATGGGCCGTGCTTGGTCCCAGGGCCCATTGATTGCGTTCTTGTACTTTTGTAGTGAAATGAGCCACCAGCTACAGCCACCCATAGCTACTATGGCAATGAGTGCTGCAACAAGCACGCCTAGAAGGCCGCTCTTCCATGGCCAAACACCATCATTCTCTCCGCCTAGAATTATCCCCACGCCAGCGCCGGCCCCTATGACGAGCATGACTGAGATGGCCACGTGATACGTCCAGCTCTGATGCCTTGCATATCGCCTAAATACGGGAAAGAGCCCGAAGACTTCGATGCTGAAAAGAGTGAGGCTGAACACTTGTCCGGTAGAAGGAAGCCGTGAAGCTAACACGGTCGATGCCATGAGGGCAGCATTTGTGGAAAGGGAGGCAGGAAACCTGACGCCACCCACACCTCCAGAATAGTCGTAGAAGAAGATATTTATCGTCAACAACCAGAAGGAAATAGCCCAGATGCTGTCGGACGACGTAGACCGCGTGAGGGACTTGAGAATGGGCGATAGTCCCAGAAGGGTGAAGTAGATGAGAACGGCTGACTTGATGGTACTCAAGCGCAGGCTTGTACGGCCGATCGGGGCGGGAGACAAAGATCCACGCCTTGGCTCGTCAGACGAGTCATTGGAAAGACAAGCTGCGTTGCTTGTCTGTGATGTACCTGACTGAAGAGAAAGCGCCGAGGTAGAATGGAACTGCTGCAAGGCTATCTGAGGAGAAGCACGTTCAGCGGCTGCCAGATTCGTCATGGAGCTCGCAGCGGAGAGGCTGGCGGAAGAGCGGCTGCGGCGACCTATCTGCTCACCCGCGGCACGGTTGCGGTTGCTGCGACGTCTCTGTACCAGTTCGTCATCATCCTCTAGAGCGACCCAATTGTCCCAGAATAGCCAGCCGACAAAGGTTGCGAAGCTACCCCAGCCAACGACAGAGACAGGCGAAACACGCTCTTGGAAGATCCCTACGAAGCAGGCGATGAAAATAGTAACGGAGCAGACCTGTTGAAGAATGACGGTGGTATCAGCGACGAGGGGCCAGAATTCGTATGGTTGGAGACGGGGGTTTCGTTGGAGGTTCTCGAGGAACGTAGCCTGGTCGGTGTAGTTGTCTGGATCTATAAACGAGCGAGAATCAGTAACTAGTAGCCAGATCACAGATGTGATGTGTATATGTCATGCACAAGTGTGCGAGTGGATGGTTATACGTGAGGTGATGTTGGCGTAGGGCGGAAAAGCGTACATGATTGCTTGACCCAGAGCAGTTTCTTCCAACTGCGTTTCCGCCGACTCCGGCTCGGGCTCCCGCGTTTCGATCTCGCTTTCCTGGGCCGTAACTCATTGTTCGCGCCATGGAAGGCATTGCGATCACGGCGCGGGGGCAGTTGAGAAGTAAAGGCATCTTCCGGGGCGAGGTGGGAGCGCACGGAGCGAGGCAGTTGTAGCTCGATAGGGACCGTGGCGGAGCGCACGAGGCCAGGATGCGACTCATCTGGTGATGTCGACAGAAAATCGGCCATATTTACAGTTACGACGTTAAGATATCGGTGGCGATGGGCATTATGATCCGGACCACAGACTTAGGAGGTACGTCTGTGGGCGTGTATGTACTGGTAGGGGAGTGATTCGGACTCCTTTACCAGGTGTAATTCGGATGTGATGCGACAATGGCAAGTCAGCTACCTACCTACCTGGTACGGCAAGTCCATACATGAAGATAAAGGGGTATGAAAATAAGGGGGGTAAGAAGAGCCGGGGTTATGATGATACAGAGGCAGCATTTACACTACCTAGGCACCCCGTCATCCCTCAAATGAGGCTCCCTCTTTCAGATATCTAAGCGGATGTCGAATGATTGAACGATCACTTTCCAAGGGTTGAGATTTATTGATAATCGCCAGTCATCGCTCGGAAACGTTCTCTTGCTCGTCAAACAATGCCAGACACGAATGGCCCTCTGACGCCAAACGAACAGAAGATTGTATTGAGGATACACCGGTATCAGCCTCTGTCGAACTACCTACCTACCTACCTAGGTATTCCCTAAGACCTACTTGAAATCTGGTTAGCGAGTGGAATTTCAGGCTGCTACCAAGGTCTACTCGTATGAGGGTCTCGACTACTCCAGAGACATGTTTGCGAGACATGCAATTGAACAAGTGTTCAGCCTGCTACCTATGCAGCTGGCTTGCGAGTCAGCCATTACGTATGGACCGGACCTACGCCAGCAAGGCAGTGCAAGTTCAACTGGTTAGTTAAGTAACTTATTAAGCCGGCACTTCTGGGGATAGTCGGGATAGCTCTTCGACGTGGCGTCAAGCACGTAATTGGTAATCCCCGGATCTGGCGCAGGCCGCGCAGCAAGCGTCCGAGCGGGCGACGGGCGCAGCCTCGCATTCAGAGGCAGAATAGCCAGGAGTTACTGCCAGATAAGTATCGGGGTAATTACCGAAGTGTCGGCGTGGTCTGAGACAATTGCGGTGCTCGGGGCGCAGGTGGCCGTCCTTTCACATCATATCTTCCCTTGTGTCAATAACAAGAAAGAAAAGGGCATTGTGGCCTTCTTTCTTCTTGATTTTACCTGGTCATGACTAACATCTCTCTCTTATTTTATAATACCTAGTCATTTCTCCCGTTCTATGATCTATCGGTACTCACGCGATTCTGTCCGTGTCGGCAACAATCAAACACAACGAAAGCGCATTCTTAAGGCCAGCCAGTGGAATTCCTGGCCAAGAAGAGTGTTTGTCGCTTACTCCAAGGACCTATCTTTAAGGCATACGGTTTGTGGCACCGCCTAACCTCTCTCGCTGTTCAACTATTGGTCTCGAAGCCTCGACTGGGTACCTATCTACCTATCCTTTATTCCTGCCCTCTTTGGACGGCAAAGTTTTGGTCTACTTCTCTGTTTTGCATCATTTGAGGAACAGCGAGAACGGGCCTATCATGAAACCCACGACAGTTATCAACCTTTTGACACTTTCATGTGCTACTGCGGCTGCCATACCCGTGGTCTTTAAGAAGGACTTCACCCCACGACGGGAATCGTCAGCTGGATTGTCCTTCGGGACAACATTTCAACTACTAAGTGAAGTTTTAGGGCAAAAGGCAGTGAAGACACAGCAGATAAATATTAGCAAAAGTCAGCCAATACCGTTAGATGACGCTGTGCCGTCGCCCGAGAAAGGTTGTCGACCAAAGTATTACTACGTTGCTTCGCTCACCCATCGTCTGATCGACAAGTCGCCATTCTCTGGATCAAGCATCGTCAGTGCGGAGACTAGGGCTAGTAGAATAGATGGAGAACCAGAAGCGGCAATGGTCGAGGCGGAGATCACCGGTGGGAAGGAGTCCTATATTCAGATACCCAGTTTCCCCGGCAACGCGCCCGACTATGAAGGTGTCCAAATTCATGCTGATGTGATTGTGGTGAGCCTGGTGCTCATTTTCATCGCCGTCGTACTTATCACCGAGCTGTGGAACCCGGTTGCAGCTAGGTAAGGCCCGCGTAAGCGAGAATGCATGGCACGCTACATGCAGGTATGCTTCTGGATGAATATCAGGGCTAACTCCAATACTTAGGATTTCCTGCTTTCGATCCGGCCACGGCCCAATCTACCTGGATGCGAAAGAAGGAATGACAAGAGATAATGTAGTATGAAAGTTATGAATTGCCTGCGGATGGTGCCTCCACAGAGAAACCGGCAAAAGCAAATACAGGTTGGCAGGGTCGGGACAGACTCGACAATATGCGCTGGCGTTTGGGATTGTGAGTTGGCATTGCTTGCACAGATGGTTATTTCTGTATGGGTGTGATCGGAGAGACACCAGGATCTGATAGGAAGCACCAAGGCGTTGGAGGCATGAGTCAAGTCAAACAAACATACGGCATCGATCATGGCCTATGATAGGCACACTCAGGCTGGCCGTCCAGTTCCACAACATTGCACCATGGACTTGAATGACAATATCTCGACAATGCATGTTGCCCTGTGGATGATAAGTGAGACGTCACTTGCAACCGCCTCCCGTTCACAGGGTCGACCCTACGAGCCTGACAAGTTGACATCGCCAGCAGTGCGCATATGTACCCGGAAGATAAGAGACAGAAGGACCTAATAGCCCACCACATATTGATCCATTTTGCCTATCTTCTGCCGTCCACAGGTGCCGAATGGTGTACGGATCTGTGTACGAAGTAGGTACCGTCATACTCACAACCCTCAATTAACCCGGTGACGACGACAATTGCGACTGTGCAAGCAAGTCGGATGCAGATTGGCTCTCTAGCTTTGTTTACCTAACTATGTTTTGCAGTTAATTCGCGGCCCCGTATGGAATACGCACCTACTATGTAATATACCAGCTTCGTATACACCGTCCAGTTTCCGCGCGTGTTTCTTCTGGCGAACCACACACGTGTGTGAACGCGATGCACGCTGACGCGCACGACTCGATGACCTGCTTTCGATTTTCTCGACGAGCTGATTAGCAGCAATCTTCCTCGGTAGCCTCCCTGCCAATAAGTACATCGCAGCTACATAGGCAGCCTCGGGTGGCTCCTAGGCATGGCGGACTCGGGTGTTTTTAATGGGTGCTGGATTCCGAGCTGATGGGTTATTTCGATTCCGTTGTTGATTTTATGTTCTTTGCCACCGAGTCGATGATCCCGTCGGCATGGGCATGGATGCTGCTTACCTACGAAGTACTTAGGTAGGTAGGTATTCTTAGGTAGGTAGGTATTTTTAGGAAGCTGTAATCCGTAGATCTGCTGGCTCCGTTAAAAACCTAGGCGTGCTTGTCCCGTGTGTAGTACCGGTAGGTACCGTACAGATACGGCGTGTACCTACGTAGGCAGTGTAGTGCATGTTGCGGGACTTCTTAGTCAGGTAGCTACTTGGTTACGGTAAGGCGGGCGCAACTGCAACCTCGCGACATGCACCATCCGCCAACTCCATGTACCCATGCCGCTAACATCTCAGGATGAGGGATCTTCAGCATGCAGTCCGTCTAGAACCAGACAGACCAAACGATGCCGTGATATCGCCTCGGGTCCACCAAGTCGATGAGCGAAGCAGAACTTTGCACGTTTCACGTTGCTTGAATCCCGACCATTCCAGCCGTTCTCGAGTACATACCTACTCACACACTTGGTGTCGTAGCTGGATCATGGATGTACCTACACCAGGCCTGTCCAAGGCCCGCCAAGCCTGCGCATGAGGGCACGAAGTATCTGCTTCGTACCTACGGAACACGGTCTGTAGGTATGGAGTACGAAGCTGCGAAGCTGCTTACCGTACCTACTCGGTCAGGACCGGCGAGGATGACTGGACGGGTGCTGATGCCATGGACTTCGCAAAACCGTTTTGCATGGTCTTTACAGACAGCCTACCTACACCACCGTTGCCTACCTACCGGTAGGGTATCTTCTGGTGTATCTGGCGTACGTGTGCAATCTTGGTCCACTTCTCAGCCTGCACACGCCGATCGCCTCTGCGTCCTCGTGACCATCTTTCCTGGCGCAACGCTCGACAATGGACAAGGTACAGTCTTCTGTCCCAGCTCGATGCTTGGCCGTGAATGCCAGCAACACATGTTCATGCACAGAAGCGATAATCCGGCCTTTGTCCACAGCCCGCTGAGTCCAGAATGTTGCAAAAAAGCCTTGCATGCCGGTCTCATGCAGCGCTCCTAGAACGTTTAAAAAAGTCCTGGCACAAGTCCTGGCACAGCTTCTGTCAACCGACCAACCAGCCCCATTCTTTTACTTCTACTTCTACACCATCCCGGCTCCACGCCTCCGAGCTCTGACTCAATGGCGCTGCTGGGCAGCAACTCACTGAGCACCGAGGCCATTTGGTGTGTTGTGACCGGCAACAAAAACAAACAAACAACACTTACAGACTGGAGCCCTCTGTTCTCTCGTTTTCTTCGGGTTATGCAGATCTTATGACCGCAATGCACGGGACTGTGACCGGGCCTGTTGTGGTAGCACTGGATCTCTTCTCGCACCAAGTACCCAGATATCAGGCACCTTTCCCTACATAAGTTAGCTCGGCATCACCGTGACCAGGGGCATCCACCGTCATTCCATCGCGCCGATCCACCGTGCTGAGATCAAGATATATAAAGTCCCAGCCTTACCACCTGTTACCCCGCAGTACCTAGTCTCAATTGCCGGCCCTGCAGCCTGCCTTTCTTCCAGCCATCGTGTCAAGGCCGTTTAGTGTTGTTGACTGACCTAAGCAACTGACGAAGCTCGCGACCAAGACGATCGTCTACGAGCCAGAACAACTTGTTACTTGCGAAAAGTCGCCGTGCGCCGTAACTACCTATGTCTTTGAGAGCAAGCGATGGAGGACGTGGGCGGTCTCCGGCCACTTACGATTATGACCGTGACCGGCGCCTAGCTTCCGAGTCGCCTTCTATCATGGGCACTGTTCGAATGCCCTCCCCTCCCCCCGGCTTCAGTTATGACGATCCTCGACGTCCTGCCTACAACTATAGTCACCGTGGACAACGTGACTCGTACCGCATGCATTCCCCCACCCAGGAGCCGCGATACTACAGCCACAGCCATGAAGGTATTGACATGCCTACCATACCGGACAAAAGCTCGCGGTATTCCACACCTAGTAGCCAAGAGCCTCGCAAGTCGAAGGGCGACATAGACATGGTGGAAGCCGTCCAAGATACGCTACGACGAGGCGCGAATGCCTTCCTGCCTGCCAAATACGCAGCCAAGCTTCAAGCCTCCGACAGCGATCGCGAGGAAACCAAGAGCCGCAGAAAGAGGAATGAAGATGAGGATCTGGCATACGGCAGCGCTGCGTCCTTGGTAGACACCAAGACTAAACCTAGCAACAATGCGCCTCCACAGCCTACACATAACTACTCCATGCCAGGACAATGGGTCCACGACCGGCCTGACGAGAAGCCTATGCCGCAAGGCACCAACGTTGGCTTCTCTGCAGATAGGTCGTCTTCCCGCAATTCGTATGGTGCAGGTCGTCGAAGTCCGAGGCTCAATAAACCAGCCACCAGCCGTGGCCCGCATTCACCTACTTCCGTGTCTACGCGGATGTCTAACCTGAGCGTGAATACGGGACGTCATTCGGCCTCCCTGTCCTACAGCAGCACAAGCGGTGCAGCACCCGCTTCTCCCCTTCTTGAGTCTTATCATGGAACATATCAGGAGTCGTCGCCGATGCCATCCCCAATACTCCTTGCTTCACAGAGCCCTAAGACAAGTGGGATTAACGTCATCGAGCCCCTGTCACCTAATCTCTCGGACGGAGATGGTGGAGAGAAGAAGACGCGCCGGCGCGCCCGGTTCTACGATCCAGAAGCGGATGCGGAACGGCTGTCCCTGGCGCTTAAGACCGAGCACCGGGCTCCCAGGACGGAAGCGCTAATCGAGGTCCTCCCGGGGTTGTCACACGAGCAAGTCATGGAACTGCGATCGCAATACAAGAAAATCGTAAAGATAGGGCCGGACAAGCGCGGCGTTAATATCGCAAAGCACATCCGGCTGCGTCTCAAAGATGAGGATCCGCTTCTTATGAAGGCCTGTTACGCCACGGCTCTCGGAAAATGGGAATCAGATGCCTATTGGGCCAACTTCTGGTACCAGGGTGACAAGACGCGTCGGGAACTCCTAATTGAAAGCCTCATAGGTCGCACCAATGACGAGATTCGCAAAATTAAAAACGCATTCTCCGACAAGAAATACAACGACTCACTAGTACAATGTATGAAGACCGAGCTCAAGGAGGACAAATTCAAGAAAGCGGTCTTGCTAGTGCTGGAGGAGAGGCGCATGGAAGATCGCGACGGGTACGGCCGACTTTTGCCAGTTGATCGTACACTGGTCGGAACCGACGTTGAAGAACTGTATAGTGCTGTTCACTCGGAGAAGGGTGGTGAGACTGCTATGATCCAGATCGTGCTACTCCGCAGTGATGAGCATATACGTGAGGTGCTTCAACTATACGAGAAAGTTTGCCGGAGCAACTTTCCGCGGGACGCCCTTAAAAAGAGCGGAAATTTGGTGGTAAGTACAATCCCTCTGAGTTTTGGGATCGATCGTCCTTTCATCCCATGATCTCTTTTAAAATCAGTATTTTAGTAGTTGTACACTAGAACTAACGGTCAATCACAGGGTGAATTACTAGCGCACGTTCTCAACGGCATCGTCAACAAGCCCGTCCGTGACGCCCTACTTCTACACCATGCCCTTACGGCGTCCAAGAAGGATAACCTCCGCCGTGAATTACTCATCAGCCGCCTGGTGCGCTTTCACTGGGATCGACAACACTTCGCTGCCATCAAGAAGGCCTATTCCGAGCGGTACCACGAAGACCTTTTGGATGCCGTGCGTGAGGGCACGACTGGCGAGTGGGGACACTTCTGTGAGCAACTCGCCGTTACGCGGATGCCCGACGAAGTCAAAAGATTCGACGCCGTCGAAAGAGTTATTGAGACACGAGACCCTGAACAACAACACATCCGTGAGAGGGAGAAGGAGTTGGACCGCGAGTATGAGAGGCAGAAGGAGAGAGATAAGGATAGGGGGCGCCATCATCGCGGTCACAGAAACGAGGGAATGCTGGTCGTCAAAGATTCCAAATACAGGGATCGCAGCCGGAGCCGGGACCGGGACCGGGAGCGAGACCGAAGCAGGAGACGGGATTAAGCATTTGCAAGGAATGTTTGATTAACAGATGGCCAGGCCAGCGTTGAGGCGTACGTACACTCGGTATGTGAACGACTTCCTATGAAGTCATTAGGCAAGGGGTGCTCAGAAGGACACGCTCAGCCATGAGATAACAACAGCAGCGACCCTCTACAGCCCTTCTCGGGGGTTTGGTTTTAGCTCAACCCGATCCGGGCAACTCTGAGAGCTCTAATCTGTTAGGAGCTTTCATACGAGTTGAGTTGCCTGTCTTCCGGGGCTCGCTTGGGGAAAACAAGTAATGGGTTTAAGCTAAGATACTGGTTATAGCCTATCTTGATTGCCAATTTGCTGGCAGGCCCGTTTTTATTGACATCTACATCAAAAATTCATGGATCGAGAAACGATATTCTCCTTGTCTCGTCCCGGCAACGACCTGCCGAGGTTACGGTCACACGGCAAGATTTGGGACCTGTAGGATAATTCTTGGGAATATGTAAGACTTGAAGCCTACTTATTCAGAAGGCCGGAATTAACGACATTGAGCCTTGCTTCATACTGTTCTTCAATAGTATAACGGCCGGCGGAATGGGGATAGACTACTTCAAACGTGTTGCTCCTGTGTTGGAGCGAAGAATGGAATGGCTGCCCTCTCTGGTGGTGTGTTGTGTCTTCATAATACTGTATTACAATAGAATGTTGTTACCACTTGCACTTACTTGACAATTTTTGTTATAAGTCTATATTCCTTTGTTCTATTTCCTTTTCACTCTTATTCTATGTTCTTGATAATCGGTGTACTGGGTAGTAGTGTCAATATACGCAATTTGCTGCACTGCGTTCCAAGTAACGAGACCCCGTGCCTCTAATGGCTGGGCTCCAAAGTAAACAGAGCGCAACAATAGGTAGGAGAGCAGTTTAGCAAACGCCGGCTGATTCTTTCTGCTGGATGTCGACGCACAGCTAGTCAGCTTGACGCCTTTGGTACCATTTCGTCAACAGCGTTCACGAAACCCTCAACCGCAACTGCTCACCTGACGGTCATTCCATTGAAGAAAGGACAGTCACCTGTTTAGTCTTCTAGACATGCCTGCGATTTCAAAATTGACGACACGGGTTGTCATGTATTCCGCATGTCTGCATACATTATTGTCACATGGATTGTAGGAAGATTGGCAGAGGAGTCAACTCTCCATTACTACCTATTACAAAGAGTACCGTAATCTCATTGACGCGTCCATCCAACGCGACGTCTCATATACCAAAGCAGACCAAGCACAAGACGCTGAAGACTATCTCTCTACACGCAGATTCCAAGCCCCCGCGGGACCGCAGAGCAAACATCAACCACCAACGAAGACACAAGTATAGCAAAGAAAGTCAACAACGCCGTAAGAACAACAGACTTTTCAACCGGCGCTCGTATCCTATCCAACCTCCCCTTCGCCGAATTCTGTTGATCACGAATCTCACTCGCGCGAAGCCTCCAGGGAACAGCGACACGCAAATCATCAAGGATCTGCTCAGCCGTGATCTTAGAGCCCGCAAGAACAATAGGCACGCCGGTACCAGGGTGCGTGCTAGCGCCAACAAAGTACGCATTCCGGAATCCCCTGGCCCTAGTCCGCGGGCGGAAAGCCAACACGTTGAAGAAGCTGTGGCTCAATCCTAGAATGGACCCCTTGTCGAGATTGAACTTGTCCTCCCACGTGAACGGGTCGTTGACCATTTCGTGCGTTATGGCGGATTCTAGCGGTTTGCAGCCTGTTCTTGCTGTTATTGTGGATAGAACAACCTCTCTTGCTCGCGATACAAGCGCGTCCCAGTCTTGCGTCCTATCTATCCCGGTGTCGCTGCCGCTGGTGCTGTCGAAACCTCGTGACGTTGGTAAATGGCCCACGGGCACGAGCGCGATGATTGACTCGCAGCCGACGGGGGCGGCGCTTGAGTCGATACGGCTGGGCACATTGACGTAAAAGCTCGGCTCGGCAGGGAGTGTCTGGCGATCGAAGATAGCATCAAAGGATTCGCGGTACTCATCAGCCAGGAAGATATTATGTGTCTGGAGTTCAGGAACTTTGCGGTTCAGACTCCAGTAGAACGAGATAGAGCTGCAAGACCCGTCTTTCCGCCGCAGCGACTCGCTGTATCTTCGGGCTTCCGGCGTCGTCTGCGGGAATAGGTTGCTGTACGAGTATACGAGATCCGCGTTCACGACTACTATATCTGCCTCTATGACCTCGCCGCTTCTCAGTTGCACGCCCCGTGCCGTCTTGCCATCCTCGCGCATCAGGATTCGTTCTACAGGCGCTTCCAGTCGGTATTTGACGCCTAACCTCTCTCCCACGCGCTGCAGCGCTGCAAGAACGGTCTG
Organism: Xylariaceae sp. X802; assembly: GCA_028637635.1. Classification (NCBI taxonomy): domain Eukaryota; kingdom Fungi; phylum Ascomycota; class Sordariomycetes; order Xylariales; family Xylariaceae; species Xylariaceae sp. X802. The sequence goes on along the minus strand of JAJFDH010000056.1, from coordinate 94,738 downwards.
GAAGCCGCCGCGGGGATACCAGATGCCCTCAGCGAGCTCGGTGTACTGAAGTAATGAGTACGTAGCCGGTGCGTCGAAGGGGCTCATTCCCATATACATAGTAGCGAACGTGAAAACCCGACGCAACCTTTCGGACCAGAAGTAGAGGCACGCTCTCCGCCAGATGGTGTGTAGTGGGTGTAGCTTCAAGCCCGTGAGAACGAACTTGGGCATCGCTAGTTGCCATATGCTCGTGAAGTTACGGCTCAGTACCTCGGAGACGCTGAGCTCGTAATGCTCGTGTGACTCCTGCAGCCAGCGCAGATACCGGGCGAACCCGGCCTTCCCTTCCCAGCGCTCGATCTGCGTCTTCATGCGCGCGAGGTCCGTCGTCAGCTCGAAGTTCTCGCCGTCGGCGAACCAGACGTTGTAGTTAGTCGGGCATCGCAGTAGCTCGACGCCCTCGGCTTCAAGGGTTGTGTCGAGGTCGAGGAACGCCTGCTGGAATAACTTGGGGAGCAGTAGGAGCGACGGCCCCTGATCGAAACGGTGGCCGTTATGCGTTATGAGACTGCAGCGGCCGCCGGTAAACGAGTTCTTTTCTAGCACGGTCACGGATAGGCCTGCTTTTGCTAGTCTTGCTGCTGTCGAAATGCCGCCGGCGCCGGCACCTGGATTGCTGTGTCAGCGCAATGGGAGCATGAAATCGCTATCTACTATTTGACACCAACGTTGGATAATGTGAATAGGTGGTTTGGCATGCGATCTTACCAATGATGACGGCTTTCTTTCGAGGTGGTGGGTTGTTCATCTTAGCATAGAGTCGGCAGCGACGGAAAAGCAAACCTCAGATATCAGATGCAAATAGCTTCAAAGAGATGATGAAAGAGATGATGGATTATGCCGTCGATGAACGAAACCCAAGGCGGTAGGATACAGTGTGTGGTTAGCCCCGACAATAGGAGACGGCAATGGTTTGAATTGCCAAGTTCACCACATGTGTATCCATAGAGTCCGCCGAGCAAGGAGTACTTGCGGCAGCAAGATACCCGAGTCTTGGCGAGATGTTGAAGTCAACGATGCATCATAGACAATGCAGCAGCGCGGCTGGACCAGCTGGGATATTGCCAGCCACCAGATTGACGAGTACCCAGCAACCGCGGATAAACACATGCCCTGACGAGGCCATGACATGTCCTTAAATTAGTTGAGTCAGCAATGTCTTGCTTGGAAATGTGTGTCTCAGCCACTATGCTGTATCAGAGATTCATGATTCATCAGTGCAGCCGATCCATTGAGGATTGTAGAGATTCTGGCCGTGTAATGGAGATAAACATAATCTCCGTAGGAACACACGCGAAAAGTCAGATGCATGACAGAGTTGGTGTTCTCTTTTTGGGCGCTCGAAAGAAGAATAACCAAAAAGGAGACAACCCGATGTCGGGCCATCGGTTACTCACATTCCACAACCGTCGACTAGCATGATTCTAATTCTATAGCTTGGCAGTTGCTGTTTATCAGGATATTGCCAGATTCTTCCAGGCAACCCACAGGCGCCTGGGGAGAGGCACAGTCGCTCGGCCTTTTTTTGTCTTGGAGGGGACACCGCGCTTCTCCCGGAGAACACGGCCAATTTCCATGTAACTCTCTACTGCTACTACAAGAGGACCTCGGATGTCATCGGGTAACAAGTCCATTGTAGGCCGTGATTGATCGTACTCCTTGAATGCTAGGTCGAGCAGCCTCTGTCTGAGTACCTCTACTTTCGGGTGCCTGGGATTGTTGCAAATATCTTGGGGCGTCAGATCTTCATCTCCCAGCCAATCCGTAGGTAAATAGACGCGTCCGACTTCTGCATCAACCTGAATATCGCGCGCAATGTTGACGTATTGAAGTGCATGCCCCATAGTTATGGCAGCTTGAATAAGTCGAGACTTTTTGCCCTCATCTATTCTAGTCGGGTTATGTCGAAAAACCAACCAGAGACACAGCTCACCAACAGTACTCGCAACCCGGTGCGCGTAAGTCCGAATGTAATTCTCGTCGTGAATTGGAAACTCAGCGCGAGCGAAAACCAGATCCATTTTAAATCCTGCCAATAGCTCGTATAGTGGCCCGCTTGGAAGGCTGCTGATGGGCAAAAGCTCTAGAATTGACCGGACGGTTGTTGGAAAATTGTTCTCAATATAATCACTCAGGATTGAAAGCGATTCCTTTTCTGTAGTACCATAACATACGTCGAGATATCCAGTAAGTTTTTGAATCCATGCTGAGGCCTCAGCCTCAGTGCTGGCGTTATCCACAAGATCGTCGGCAACCCGGCAGAAGGAGTATCTGATAACGGTTAGCTTTCATCCCAACTTCCTGAGATCATGTGGAAGAGAAAGGCTTACAATAACACCAAGTCGATGCGGAGGCGTCCAGGGAAGACAGCGCTGGCAAGGTAGAAGCTCCGACTCTTTCTGCGAAGAACACTGACAGCTTCTCTTATACCCCTAATGCGCTCCATATCATATCCCTCAGGAGCCGTGAGAATGGCTTTCGCAAGCAGAGCGGGAGAAATGCACCCCGAGGCAGCGGGAAACCTTTCGGGGAACGTATCGAGGACTGCCATGGCCCTGTCCAAAGCTACCAGACAGAAAACTACTAGGACATTGGATAGCAAAAAGAAGATGGCTTCTTCCAGCACGAGGCCCCCCCACAGATTCAAGCCCAGCTGAGTTGTTGATTCAATGACCCATGTTCCTCGACTCAGGGCGCGCTCGTCAACTACCCATAGATATAATGTGGGCAAAACAATAGGGATCCCGATACAGGCCACAGGGAGTTGAAGTAAGAAATAGCCTGATAATGTCAAAGAGACCAGAAGAATGGGGCATGCCCAAATCAAGATGAGACCAAGGTAAGTCCCTCTTCCTCCCATGCCCACAAGAATAGCACCGGTTATCAGAGCAGCGGAAAGCAATAACTGACCAAATCGCCTGATTCGGCAAACGCTATATGAGGCCTCTTCGCGATTGGAGAGAAACTGTGCATGCAATACAGGTTTGTTCCATAGAATATAGAACAGTGCCGTGATGTAAGTTTGTATCATGAAAAAGAACATCTCTTCGGCCGGCACCGCAAATAGTTGCAAGCCCAGAACGGCATCCGGCTGGAACGTCCAGATACCATGTCGAACCAAATATGAATCCCATGGGAGAGCCGCAAAGAATGCTATGAGAATAGAGGCCAGAATCTTATAGAGATCCAACTTGGTAAGGAGAGGCTTCAAGGCGACCGTCAAGACACCTGCCAGTGGAATAGTGTATGTGAGGTGTCTAGGGACCAGTTAGATACAAAACTTAAAGTGCCAGCGGGCATTTGCGAGCGAGGCTGGGGACGGCTTACACAAATGCATATTCGTAGGCCATGGCAGGTGAAGGAATTGAGGTAGTGGTAGGCGGTGGGCACCCAAGGAGCGTGATTAAGTATGTTTGCGACAGTGAAATAAAGGGCAAGATTTCTCGGCGGGCTCACATTTGATCGGATAATGCATGTTTATACTAAGGTTGGACCAAGACAGGGGGTGAAAGACATATGATGCAATGAAAGTTCGATCAGTCTTTCATGATTACTGACTGAAGTGGATCTGTATCTGTCCGTCACGTCTTGCCGCTTGCGTGACCATTGCTGCAGCGTTTCCTGTAGAGAGCTGCCATGATGGCAACTGCTCAGATAGCCCGTAAGATCGAAATGTAGGCAGAGTTATAACGTAGAGAGAGAAGTATTATACGAAGTAAGTAGTTGTTACGCGGGCATGTTCGGGTATGAAGTTAGAGTAGCCCACATTGCAGCAACGGAAGTAGTGTAAATACTGGGCATTTATTACGCTCGAATTCCGCTTTTATTAGTAAGCTATTATTTTGTAAGCTCAAATATTTGTCAACAAACCGCAGTGAGTCGTGAGTGGTTGGTCAGTTTGCTACGGGGCGTGCATCGACAAAACAGACTGCCGGTGTCCGAAAATCCCCCAGATCCCCCAAATACCATCCTGTGAATCCAAGTCACTTCGTATGAGCAGACGGAAATTCGGACGACACAAGATTCACTGTTCCGACAAAAGATGCGCTTTTTGATGCGGCAAAATTCTATATAAATGAGACCCGATTAACTTGTCCCTCCCGCTGCTGGGCCTACAGTGCCGCTCGGCCACTCCACCTCTCGAACCGGTCAACAATAGGTAGGAGCGCCACTCAGTTTACTGGCCGATCCGTGCTCTCAACACCCATGCCGGTGTGATAGGTTCAGACCGCTCGACCGCGCCATCTTGAATTATCACGCATCACAAGATCCGTCGCAGCTCCTCTGCCCTCTCCCATCTCATGGTTTGTGTAGTCCAGTCCCGGTACTTGCTTACTCCAGGCGATCACCTTGTCGTGACGAGGAATTAGCTCGTCCTTCCAAGATGGACAGAACCCCCGTCGAGATATTCTACGCCATCGCGTCGGAGCTCGGAACTCATGACCTCATTAATTTTCGCCTTACCAATATGCTGTTTGCCAGCATCGGCGCTACCTATCTGATACCTGAGATCACCTTCCGTATGCATCCGTCGGACCTCCAGCGTCTAGAGGCCATATCACTGCATCCCGTCTTTTCCAAGCATGTCAGGACGCTGACCTATCTTGCCGAGGCACTTCACTCGCCTCGACTGAGTTGGTTGCATTTCGCACGAGATCAGAATCTCGAGATAAGGCTTCCCACTAGACCGGCTAGACCCAATATCCCGCCAACCCAGTATCTGCTCGAGTACCAAAAGTACTGTGATGCTCTTACTGAGCAGGACCGGTCCATAGAGGAGGGGAATGACATGGCCGTCCTCAGAGAAGTTCTGCCTCGCTTTCCGAACTTGGATACCTTTAGGATGTCTGCTGGGCTTCTCATGGAGGAGGCGAATCACTGGACGCGGAGAAAGAGTCCCTATTCTGACTTTATTGCCGGTGCTCTAACGAAGGGTATCCATCCGGAGGGTAAACGTCCGCTTGAGACCCTTCTCATGGCCAACGTCCATGCGCCGTGTGCCTTGAAGAATCTCCAAGCCGGGTCGCTTCACTGGGAATTCTTCAATCAACGTGAAGAGAACCTGGCGCGCATGTTCCAGCCACTCGCCAACCTCACATCCATCCAACTGAGTATCAATGCGGACCCGGTCAAAGTCGGGCCATTTGGGATCCATCCGAACGGGGCCAACTTTAATCCACTTAGAAGGTGTCAAGTGGCCTTGGGGAAAGGCGCCGTAAGCAAGGTTCTGGCGTCTCTGCCACGACTCCAGTACCTGTGCGTTGATGTTTTGAACTCAGATTCCGACCAGGCAGAAAAGGGCGCATGGTTGAAAGACATCATTGAACCTGGCTTTCACTGGCCCAACCTCAAAGAGCTGGCGCTCGGCGGCATTTCAAGTAACAGGGCGGAGCTCATAGACGTCTTGCTGATACATAAGAACACTCTTCGGACGCTCTGCTTACGACACATCAGCCTCGCGTCCACCTCGTGGTGGGAGTTTTTGCCGGATATTAGGAGCTCCCTCAATCTTGAAGATGTATGCATTTGTGGTAATATCTGGGGGCGGGACGAAGGCCAAGACGAGCCTAACTTTCAAACCTGGGGCCTGTCGATACCCGAAGTATTCTCCTATGGTGATGATGATATGATGCGGGAATCGATTAATATGTACTGCCGGCGAGGCGGCGAGGGATATCCGAACGTAGTGCCTCTGGTAAGTCTTGCCTAGTATTTTGTATTCCCCTTGTTAACTTTCGATGGCGGGAACGCAAACGGATTCTTCCGCTCCTATCTCGTACCTATCTTCATGACCCGAAAATTTGGCGCATCACCAAGGCGGATACTGACACTTAGCTTTTCCGCAGACTGATTCGATAGTGGGTCAATATTACAAGACTTATGTCAAGCCTGCCTTTCCTCGCGAAGAACTTCCCGACTACGAAGGGGATACTGACTCCGACTCATCGGGGGATGCTGGCAACTTGGAGGCTAACTCGGACAAGGAGTCTGAAGACGGCATCCTGCACGGTGCCTCGATGGACAGCATGACCAGGGAGAACGACGACTTTCTGGCTCTTCAAATGATGATGGCCGGGATGGAAAGACAGGAGGACACCTTGCAGAACATATTAAACCATACGGTGGACACTAACGTGGATCGCATGAACCTATTAGAAGATGGGATGGGGCCGCCCCCCTGGTTGTTGGAGGGAGGCTGGTTTGCTGATGACGACGACGAGCTGTCTGCTACGGATTCGGACGAGGAGGCACAGGTGCCGGCTCCCCAATAACATGGGGTTTTTGTGCTCTTTCATATGGAGGAGTGCCTCCTGGGACCCTTGTGCGCCGGGTACGGTTCCTGTGTCGACTTCGCATGTTATAAAATAATATGATTCTATCAGTTCCATATGAAGCAGTGGGACTCAGAGTCTATTCTGGTTTCCATCAGATGCATGTGATCCGAGGAATTCAGTGTAATTAATGCTTAATGAGCTCTAAGTATCATAGCGAGAAGCCTAGTTGAAGAGAGAGGCGTATTCTGCTTATGTAGAATCTCAACTATCAGTCCTTGTCGTACTTTTGACATGAGTAATCTAACTTTCTATGAGAAGGGAACTGGGTAAACGCGGTGGCCAGTCCCGAGGCGTTGCTATCGTGAGAGGCCGGTCGTCCTGGTCTTTCGACTGACGAAGCTCACTTTCAGTCGTATTGGTACTTGACTAACCTACTTTGTACATTCTGTTGCTTACCTACAGAGTTATGTCCGGTTCTTGGCAAATAAGAATACTTCGTTCCAACACATGTTGATTTCATAGTCGAAAGTATTCTGGCGAAGCTTCGCGATCGAAACCTAAAGCAGGGAGCCAATCCATGGATGCTACACTGCCAGCCTACGCTACAAGATACAGGCGATTACCTGCTATAGCTATAGGCGGCCTACGGGCCATTGCAGGGAACAATGTTGCCTGGAACAGGTAAATAGGGGGCCCCTAGTGGAATTATAGGCGGTGGCTTCCAAGGGTTGTAGGTGCGTTGGCGCAGCACGAGTCATGAATTCCGCTCGTAAGTTCCCAACGGAGTTAGGCGTTCCGCTAGCTAACTCCCCTCTCTTCCGCCATTGTCTTCCCGCGCGCCTTATGCTCTTCCTTTATTACACTATACCTGCCTACACTCACTACCTGCCGGCTCACTGCCTACTTCCTACACTTCCTACACTGCCTACACTTCCGTCCTACTATCACTCGGTCTCATTATTTCCTGAATCCATCGCTCCACTCTCCCGTCGAGAACCTGCGGATCGCCGTCTCGAGGACTGCCCATCCTCCACCTGCTATCCGCAGCCGGGATCAGCCGGCCCTGGAACGCCATCAGCACTGCCTAAACCTCGGCCCTGAATTAGCAACATCCTGCGCAACAAAGCCGAACCAGAACCGACGATGGCTGCCCTCGCCGCAGGGATAGTCGATCCCACCAAAGCCGGCAAATACCGCGTTGTCCTCAGTGATGCACTGCTGGGCAAGGACTCCAAGGAACTATACACGGGCATTCGATGTAGGCGCTCCGTAGTGGCAAGGCCGAAGTCGATCCGGGCTAGCTATAGATCTCCCGGTAGCTGAAGGCTAACGCGACACTCTAGATAATCACAAGCCGGCACTCTCCTCCTCCACAGCTCCGCACCAGGCACGCTTAAAACCAACCGCCTCAGCGGGTTCTTCTTCGTCACAGTCCTCGCCTTCCTACGACCTATCCTTCCAAGATGGCGGGGGTCGCTACGCCTACCAGGGCACCCGAGCCCAGGGTGAGAGCCAATACGTGCTCATCTTCGACCCCGAAAGGGAGGTCTTCGTTCTACATCGTGTGGATTCCATGTTCAATATGAACCTGGTGCGCACGCCCACCAACAACGACGCCGAGGACCTGCGGCAAGAGTATCCGCATTTAGAGACACCCCAGCAGTCAAGAACGAGCAAGCCAAGAAACGCTGCCAGCTCTAGTAAACCTACGAAATCGGCCAAGGCCAAGAAACCTACTTCGAAGGGGGCTAAATCATCAGCGGTCACAAATACGGAGCCGCCGGAACCTGCGCAGCCAGCCAAGCCAAAGAAGATACAGCATCATGACTCGGAAGATGAGAGCTCGGACGATGATCTCTTGACCATTGAAGATCCCGGCGGTGCCGCGCCAACAATTAACCGCGACTTCTCTCCCGGATTCATTGACAAGCCTCGCCGGTTCTCCGAGTTTGTCCAGCAGCAGAACGAGGAGGAGGAAGAAGAAATGGACAATCTGGAAATCGAAGTTGAAGCCCTGAATGATGCGGATGGCGAGGAAGAGGAAGGCGAAGAAGTGGAGGAAGAAGAAGATGACGACGACGACGACGCATCTGAGAACTTCAAGTTGCCCAGCCCGATCCATCGCCAGATGATGAGCCAGAACATCAATGGTAGCGGCCGATACAACAACTTTGGCACCACCACGCAGAACGCGCCGGTAGAGCAAGAATCAGACGAAGATGAAGACATGGTAGATGTGGTGGGCGGAGGCGAAGCCACTGCCGAAGATGACACAAGAGTGGATTTAGAAGCCGAGCTGATTGCTGAGTTTGAGAAGGTAGAAAGCGATGTGAGCGAAGAGGAGTGAGGGCGTTTTGACCCCATGACTATTATATGGGCGGGCATGTATAGGATCCGTCAACCGGACGAGCGCATTTGCATTTGATTTAACAAACCTCGCGGCGGCTTTCTCGAATTATACGGGGAGAAAAGACATTGGTTGGGAAACGACCAGCACATGGTTGATGGCGTTCTGGATTCTATTTGGCTTCATCTAGGGGATGCCCAGTCTCCCCGTGCTACAAAGCGTCGGTATTATAGACGAGCGAGTCTTTACTCGGACCAACAAATATAACTGGTATTTCCATCTATCCCTCTGGTTATTTGGTGTGTATATATGTGTATTCAACGGCATGCGCATTCTCCCTCTGTTTCTCAGCACAGAATCTGGTACATTCGCGTCAATGCCGGGAGCCGTTGCCCGATGCATAAGCTTAATACCGTAGTCGATATCGCGCCGTCAGGCCGGTGTCCGACGGCTTGCCCTCGGGGTATCGAGGTTTGCAGATCCCCGAGCGCGAGACTAGTTAGCAGTAGGTAGAGGACGAGCGTGTATCTAGCCCAAGCTCCAACTTGCGTTGGCGTTGAGGGATAGCTAAAGGTGCCTCGGTATTGTGCTCGCTACAAATGGATTATCCCCATCCCTGGCCTGGATTCCAGACAAGGGTTCCTAGCTAGGACCGCACCTAACCGTGAACCCTCTATTACCGTTTGGGCTATGGGGCACTTGTGATTAAGCAACATGGAATCAATACCAACCTAACTACGGAACACCTAACAGGAGAAAACAAGGAAAGAAAAAGGGAGGGAGAGAACAGGGTTCAACCGCATGGAAACGGGGTGTCCGAAACTTGAGAGATCTAGATTGGCGACGACAACATTGTGCATTGCGGCGATGAGGGTGACTTACCGAGGCTGCATGCCCGCCCTCCCGGGTCCATAATATCGAGTCTCAGCTGAACAGGGCGGGAGAAACGACTTGTTGGATGTAAGCATTGGTAGCGCGCGCGTGTGATTTGCTGGATTAACCCGGGGGCAGCACATAAGCCACTCGGCCTAACCCGCAAAGATCGCCATTCCTAGTGACGGCAGCGGGACGAGTTCCTCCCCTTGAAAATGTTCATTCTTTATCTACGAATTTCTGATAATTACCACTGACAACCTACTTGTTCTTGCAAGTGATTTTAGCCATAGAGACAAAAGGGTGTAAAAGAGGATGTAGGCGAAAGTTATACGTATGATACGTAAACGGCATATGTACTTCGTACACCCAAGACTAACCGGAGAGGAGCGATTTGCCTCAAACAGATGTCCCTTCTTTCGATATTCTAACACATTGTGCGAGACATACCACTTTTCCAAGCACCGAACCATCAGTGTCGTAACTGTCTGGTGCCCGTAGACGATCCCGCCAAACCCGACCAGCCCTCAAACCATGATTCAAACGATCTGCTTGCCCTTCCTGTCATTGAGACGCCGGCACGTGCGGAAAAAGGTGAATAGTGACGGTACGATGTGATGCCTGGGGCAGGCCATATGCTCAATTATGCCCCAAAAATAGAGATACCCAAGCCTCTTTCAAGTCTCCTAGCGCTCCGGACCAGACAAGAAAACACACGGTTTGTGTATCATCGCTTTCAGATGCTATTACATTTAAAGCCCAATAAGAGCCGCCCGCTTTCCAATGCCTTTATACAATAAAATAAATCGGGATATCAACGATTGAATAAATACGGGGTTAAGTTCCCCATCGTACTGGATCGGACGAAGGAAGGAAGGGTGTAAAGATGTCGGGCAGCCTCACTTAAGACATGTCTCCATGCCGTGACGAATCGATGTGGGAGTGGTCAAACGTGGGAGGATGATCGATAGCAATCCGCTGTCATCTCAGGATGGGTCCATGTTATCAAAGTCTTGCAGCGTGGTTCCGTGTTTCTTCATCATGTGCCGCCGCCAGTTGTCCTTCCGGGGGAAAGATTTGCCTCCTTTGAACCATGCACATGTAGGCTCCGTACAGTGATACGTCTTCAGCTTCAGATGTCTATCATTGATATGGCGATCGAGATGTGTTTTGGTGCCGAATTTTCTATCGCAGCCCGCATATGTGCATTCATGCGTGCGATCATGGTAACGCTTATGGTGGTTGAGCTTGTGAATCTGATCGAACTCTCGGCCACACTCTGGACATACGAGTGGGCCCGACTGCGGTGAAGGTTTCATCGAGCTAGGTGATATGTCAGGGTCAGGCTTTGGTTTGCTATATTCAGGGATAGTAGGGAATGGCAACGGTGAAACTGTGGGTCGAGTATCAGGGGTCCTTCCACTCGATTCCGCTGCTGAGCTCTGCTCGGGGGTTGTAGGGTACTCATACGAGTCGCTGGAACGACGATTCTCATCGTCACTAGGGAGATCGAGATACATGTCGGCGAAGTCCTCCTCCTTAGGTGGGGAGCCAACAGTATCCTCCTGTTTCGGTTTCGGGGCAGTGACCTCGGGGACGACACTGGGCATAGGGGGCGGCGACGCTGAATTTTTGATTTGATATGTAGTATAGGCAGCCTGCTCGGCAGAATTTGTGGGGTGTAGGATGGCCATGGGGTTTATAGTAAAGTCCGATGATAGTTGGGGTGAGTGTGACGATCGAAAGGGAGAATGGCCATTGTCTTCTGTCTGGAGGCCGTCCACGTCCATAGGCTCTGGGATCTCCGGGCTCTTAAGGCGTTCCCGTTTCTCAATTGGGCTTTGGGGCTGAGTCTCGAGAGGCAACCCATATGTGGAGTCGGGGTTCAGAGCAGATGATGGAAGCGTGGGATCCCCCTCTAATGTTTCCCGAATGGTCGAATCTATTCGATTGGGAAACCCTCCGTACTGGGAATCTCCAGTTTGGTCTCTGTATACTTTATGATGCATCCGTGGTTGGTAGTCACCTTCATGTCCGGGCCCCGCATCAAACGGACCTGAACTCGGCCTGTCCTCGATATACTCTTCCGGCTCCGCAACAAAATGTGTAGCGATCGGGGGTCCTTGCCAACCAGTTTCACCAGGCGATACTTGATCGTGTTCTTGTTTGATTGGCACAGGATATTCTGTGATTGATTCTCCAACAGGCTGTTGTAACGATAGAGACTGCGGAGTCTCGTAGACGGTTCCATTGTTTTGGCGACTCGACTGCCGTCGTGCCACGGCATTCCAGATCCGCTTGGGAAAAGAATTACTCCGCCTATGCTCCTCGGCTTCTTTCAACTGCGCTTTGTACATCTCGCTCATCTGCGTCGAAGGGGGGATATTGGGCCCAATCGGGTCTGAGTCCATTGATATCCTCATGTCATAATAACTGGAATTTGCAGCTTCAGGTGCTGTAGTTGCATGATCTAAAGGCAAAGTTGTCGTATGCTCTGATGTAATTGGGAAGGTGTGCTGGCGGCCAGGGTTCGAGAAATCGATATCATGGGGGAGGGTGTCGTAGCCAATGTCCTGGAAGGCGTGGATATGATGATTGTTCATCCAATCCTCCCCATAAGGCGACGATGGCGACAGCTGTGTACTCGTTTCCGTTTTACGGACCGGGCCGGTGGCACCGGAGCTTTCATATTCACCGCCAGGCGCGCGTCCATTGCGTAGCTCAGTCGTCTGGGATGGCGTAAAGGCTTCCCAAGGCAGATGAACACCATGGTAAGCACCGGGTGTCTTGGAGGCAGACAATCCCTCTTCAGCCTGAGCTATTCTAGATTTTCGCTTATAACGGAAGTATAGAAACCCCAGGATTATGATCAGGAGGACGCCTCCCAGCACGCTCCCAACAACAGCACCGGCAATGGCGCCAGGCGACAAGGCATTGCTGCGCGGAAAAATGGCCGTGCGTGAGGACATCATGACAGGAACACGAAACGAGTGAATAGTGAGATTGAGGCTCCAGTCAATCTATCGACATATAGCGTTCCGCCGCGATGATGGGTGAATGTGATAACAGGTATGAATCATAGAAGCAATTGATGCGACGCGCCAGAGCGTTCTGGTTTAGATGCGCAGCGAATGAGCGAGCGGGATGTATGTCCTCGCGCCTTTCCCGTCTCAAAGGCGGCGCTGGCTGTTGATGCAGTTGGTGCAGTTGGCGGCCAGGAACCCTTCAATGAAGATGCGAATGGGTATACCGGTAGCACGATGAAGAGGCCGCCGCGGCTCTCCCAATACTAGCATGAATGAACTCGCAAAGAACCGATAACAGACATGATTAGGTGGATGGACTGACGTTGAAATTCAGAAATGGGTAGCGGAAGTCCTTCAGCCTCAATCGTGGGGTTCTGGTAATTAAATCATTAAGCCTGGCCGAAATAAGGGAAAATATTGGAGGTCGGACGCCGCAACACGCCGCAGTCCTGAACCCTCAGCTGCGCGCAAGGAGCCCTCACGTGTTGCTACCCTAGGCGGTATAGCTTGAATAGCTTGGATGCATATGATGGAGGGCCTATTCCCTTTCGGGATCTGATCCCTGGCATATCTACTTTGCTTTTTTCACTACGTACCCCTACAAATGTACCTAAAATGTAGCGCCGACTAGCCTCTTATAGTGCACACTAGTTGCTTATCCATAACTAATGGAGCAATGTCCGAGAGGCATCCCGTACGGTATGGGGAAACACTGACAGCACAACCCAGCCCGTAAATACAAGCCACACCCTCTTGGGATAGGCACAGCCCAGCCACCGATGATCCATGCGACGCAACATTGCCAGGTCGCAGTGGACGGCCACGCCGGTTCCAGTCCTCTGCCTACGCCACACGAAGGTCACCGTCCACTGCATGTACAACGGCGCCTACGTATGGTAATGCTTCACCAAGTTACACTGCCTTCATGTACGGAGAGGCCATGCTCTGCTCTTCTATCCGTAGACTGACAATCATCTCGACATCCGAATTGCGATTGATGATGCCAATACCCACATAGTGAATATCGTAGTCTGTATCACAGTATATATTAGGTATCGCGGGTCGATAGCAAGCGTACCCTGTACGGCGGGCAGAACATACACACACTGTATTATCGCTCTTATTGTTGATGTTGGCGAGCATTGCTAGGGGGGCAAAGCACCCAATTGCCACGGGTTGTTAATTGGTCTAGCGAATCAAAGGTCTCTATTTCTACAAGTTGTGCTTGCGTACCTCTTAAGTACCCAGTTAGCAGCTTCAGCTCCCTACATGTTATTGTGTATTATGATGACATAATAACCCAAGAACACTGCTTTCCTAACTACATATACGGAATAACTACTTGGTAGCTCTCGTAATGTAATACTTATGTATTAATGAGTGCGTTGCTGCTTGGCCACTGCACGTGATGAATCGCGTTGCGAAACTCGGGAAATGCCGCCAAGGAACTGAAAGTAACAAACGAACATAAAACAACGAGAACTGGGGATGAGACAATGATACCGGTAAACTCAAAAACAAAAGGAGGGAGCGCCGGCAGACACGATAGCGTTCACATACTGGTAATTACTATGTATGGTCGACGTCACAGTTGACGGGGTTGTTGGAATCCCTATTCTGTCGGCGGTATGGGGCACTTTGACCCCTGATCTTGGTTTCCGATCTCCAACCCCAGCAGACGACGTGCAAATCGGCCTCACAAATTTCAGACGAGGCACAACACGCATTTTCCTATATGTGCACCCTCAACCCGTGCAAAGTCTGTCAAAATGGCCGCACCTTCTGAGAATAAAGAGCAAGGCACTCTGGCCGCATCTGCATATCCTGGGTCATTTCACCTGCCTCCTTTTGTCTTTGCTTTTCCGCGGCGCATCGCCATACAATATCGATTGACACGGCTCACGCCTGGCATCACTGGCGTGTCTTTGTTGGCATCGAAGCCGGTATCAAGCCGATTGTTCAGCAGCATCGCCAGAAACACTGCTAGAGCAACACTAATTGACCAAGGCCAACGATAGCCAACTTAGCTTGCTGCTTAACAAATCTATTTTTGTCCCGCATGCTTTGTCCCTGCGGACCGCCAAACACCCTAAATCTTAAATTGACTCTGGCCGTTGATCTTCGTGAGTCCCTGTCGACGCACATGCATGTCTATGACCCAAGAAGGCCTTATTAAGTCTCGTCACCAGGAACCTAAACCATAACCCCCGATTCCGGCCGGCTGTCTTCAGAAAAGGGTTGACGTTCCCCCCAGCTATCATTGCTTTACTGTGCTTTTGACATCACTTGCAAAAGCGACAAGAGAAGCGGCTTTGGCCTGCTCGTTGGCAACGCCGCGCGGTCTTCTCCTTTGGCTAACAGGAAAATACGTTCCCGGGTTGTTCCTTGCTACCTAGCTAACTAGGCCTTCCACCTTTGAGCTCAGTCATCTTGGATCATTCAACACATATCCCGCCCGTTTGTTGTGTTGGCCTCATTGCTTCACTCAAAAACGACTCGTACGAGCTTCTTGCTAGAGGCCGCTCAAATAACAACACTGAAAATTGCAATTTTCCTAGCACCTTCAGTTTGTTTGTTCTCCCCTTGCCAATTATTTGCCCATGATCAATCCGCCCCTTTACTGCCAAAGTCCGAACCCCTCGGCTGACTCAGTTAACGCCATATCACCTAGACAGCATGCGGAACCCCAACGTCTTGATATACATCGTACGACGCGATCTACGTGTTGCGGATAACCCTATTCTTCACCATTTGTCGTCGTCTGCTGATCATGGATTCACACACCTTCTTCCCATCCACATCATCCCTCCCCACCAGATTGAGGTGTCTGGTTTTCTCAAGGATGGCAAACAATCCCCATATCCCGAAGCCAGAAGCCAAGTTGCCAAGTTCTGGAGGTGTGGGCCGCACCGAGCTCGTTTCATTGCTCAGTCGCTCTGGAATCTCAAAGAGAATCTGACGAAGTTAGGGAGTGACCTGGCTATTCGTATCGGAAAGCCAGGCGAGGTATTAACAGACCTAGTGAAGGGGCTCAGACAGTGTCAAAAGAATGTAAGTGCAGTTTGGATGATTTCTGAAGAGGGTTACGAGGAGGAGCAGGACGAAAAGAGTGTGGCTGAAGCTTGCTCAACTCTGGGCATCGACCTTCGAGTATGGATTGATGAGAAATATTTCATCGATGAGTAAGTACATCAGTCAGTATCATGTGGCGGTGGATTGACGTATGCTTTGGCAGTCGAGATCTCAAGATAGAAAGTCCTCAAGACCTTCCAGACGTATTCACAACATACCGAAAGATGAATGAGCCATTGAGAGAACGTCCGCGAGCAACAAGACCCCGGCCGCCAAATGGGTCTCTTCCTAAACCAATCGAAGCATCCCAGATTCCAAGTCAGCCAGACCCCTTTGAAATTCCATCATCGCTCGAGGCATTGGAGAAAGCTTTTGTTAGTCCCACCGAGCGGGAAGTTCCAGAAGTTGCGTCTACAGACGAGGGCAGTTCGACCCATCCCTTCCGTGGTGGTGAAGATAATGCTTTCGATCGGCTGGTTTTCATCATAAAATCGGGCCACGCCTCTCAGTATAAGTCCTCACGGAATGGCTTGATGGGGACAGACTACAGCACGAAACTCTCGGCCTATCTTGCACAAGGATGTATCACCGCACGTCAGATACACCAAGAGCTCTTGCATTTTGAGGATAAGACAGACCCGAAGTACGAAGAAACAGACGGGTGTGGCCAGGGCGAAAACGAAGGCACTAAAGCCATTCGTTTTGAACTGCTCTGGCGTGACTATATGAGGCTCTGTACGCGAAAATTCCGAGCCAAACTCTTTTACCGATCCGGGTTTCGAAACGACCACACTCGTAAATGGACGGGCCTTATCGAATATAGGAACGCAGACGCCCAATCGCAGCCCGCCGGAGAGGTGCCCTCCTTACTGAGGCGGGTCCTGAACGGTACAACCGGGCAAAGCCTCATCGATGCGTCTTCTCGAGAGTTGATACGCACGGGGTACACGTCCAACCGGGCCAGGCAGAACGTCGGCAGCTTTCTCGCTAAACATCTCGATATCGACTGGCGTTATGGCGCCGAGTGGTATGAATTCATGCTTGTTGATTACGATGTCAACTCCAACTGGTCAAATTGGCAGTATGTTGCGGGGGTAGGCAATGACCCAAGAGGCGAAGCCCGTATTTTCAACCCGGTCAAGCAAGCATTCGATTATGACAAGGACGGAGAGTATGTCCGATGCTGGTTACCCGAACTCCGGAAGATAGAGAAACTCGAGAATCTATTCCAGCCATGGACGACGCCGAGGGAGGACTGGGAGCGGTTCGGTTTGATCGGTCTGCCCATGGCGGAGGACCCGGTGAAGAAAATCGAATTCTCCGTCGAGGGGAAGCCCAAATCTGCTCGAAGGCCTTTCGCTCGAAGACGTGGCCAAGTCCGAGGCGATCCCAACTCTTCTTCCGTTCCCAAACCGACTTCCTCCCAGGACCCGGACAACAGCAACCAACAGCCTCCTGCCCAGAATAAAATCTACCCGGCTAGAGATATGACAAATAATTACCGTGGTAACCCTCGTGGCGGCGGACGAGGATACGGTGGAGGCTACCGTGGCCGTGGCTACAGCGGATTCAGAAGGGGGTATCAAGGAGGAGCCCGTGGTGGTTGGCAACAACAACACGTCCAGGGACCACCATTTCCTCATCCTCCTCCTCATCCTCCACACGCATGGTAACGACCTGAATCGGCACAGGGAGGATGTCGCGCGGTCATCATCAGGGACTCAAAACTTTTTGCACAGTTCGTCAGGGGACATAGGGAGATAATTCTAGGTGGGAGGATCAGGTTTATATATTCAGGTAATCGGCAAGGACCATTGCGACAACGTCATATATTCGTTGGAATAAGTAGGTACATATTATTTACCACTGGCGGCGGCGGCATTGGTTAAGTTGTTGGTAGGACTTCAATTCGTAATTAGGTACTTGGGTATCCTCATTCAATTATACATTATGTGCATACAAACCCAGTTTTCACCTGAAGCGGCTATGCTTAGCAGCCCTGACGTTACGAGACTTCATGCTTCTGATTCCTTGTATTCTCTATAATGCTCCAGTAGCAGATACGAATCTAAACCCGAGCCCGCCGAGAGCCTCCTGGATACTCTAATGGGGCATACTCTGCTGCGACAGGTTAACTCTTTCCTCTTATTACGCAGCAAAATAACTTCAGAACAAGCATCCCGCACACAGACAGAATGAGACCTACATTACCGATGCCTTGTTCGGAATTTCCTTAAAACCACTGATGTCTTGAGGCATTGTTGGAAGCCCCAGAGCTCTACTAATGCGGGCGTAGCGAGTGCATTCGACAACCCAAGCATGGAAGTAAGCGCACACTGGCAGTCCTAATCACCGTGGATAGAGAAGTGACCGTATTCCTTCTAGAATCCTTCGACAAGGGGTCGAAGTTCGAAAGACTTGGGAACCACGAATAAAGCTTTCGCTTCAACGGTGACCTTGCCATCGACCGTCTCCACTTGCCCCTGGACCCAGAGCTTACGGCCCGTCCCGTTCTTCCCTCCCGCCTCGTCAACCACGGGTCGGGCCTTTACAACGTAGAAGTTGTGCGTTCGCGTCGGGCGGCGGTACTGCAGCTCGAGATTCGCCGTGACACCTGTGCGACTAGGGAACTGCAGGATGGCGCAGCGCCCCAGGGTCTCGTCAAGCACGGTGGCAAGGGCGCCGCCGTGTACGACGCCCGGCCAGCCGGACAGCGCGGGCCCGAAGTAGACGACGGTCACGATCTCGCCCGTGGACGCGTTGTGGAAGATGCGTTGGAAGGCGAGGCCGACGGACCCGGACATGGGGCCCGATATGATGCGCGACTGCACTACGGATATTCCCAGCGGATTCGCAGGCGATGGCGTGGTGGAGATGTCGGCGTACGCGTCCCATGAGGTCCAGGCCGGGTCGGCGGATAGCTGCTGCACGATGGGAAGCGCATTGCCCTGGGCTTGGATCTTGCTCTTGAGGTAAAGTTCTAAGTCGGATCCAGGCGATGGTACGGCAGGCGGTACGGCGATTGTGCTGAAGATTGTTCCCGCCACCATGCCGACGAACATGAAACCCGTTGCGTAGTAAAAGCCGCGACGTCGCCACAGCTTTGGACGGCCTGTGCTGTGCGGTTGGGACACATCGGGGTGTATATGTGTGGCTGCAGAGGAAGAAGTGGTTACCGCCGGTCGCCCTCCTGGCGACGGTGTATTAAAAGATTCGGCGTGCCGTGCGTGAGATATCGTGAAGTACCTCGGCCTGGAATTGTGGAAGAGAGACGAGGCCTGCGAGCGGGATGCCTGCGGTACTGGTATGATTGCAGCTAAGCAACTGAACTGACGTCTTTCCCACGGCACTTGCAGGCCAATTGGCCGGGAGAAGGCCGTGCGACAGCAGCGCTGCGACGATGGGAGCATTTCGAGGGGAGGTAGAAGATTCGAAGCGAGGTTAGATGGAAGGGTTCGTTAGGTGACGTCCGGATACGGGCAACTGGTGATCTTACCTGGTTAGTAGGTAAGATGGTGTAACTGCAAAGAGACGGGCCGCATATGTGATTAACGCGGGTTTATTGGGTAAACGAGATATCATCTGCCACGACTTGTTTTACGTGGTTACGCTCCGTAACTAACGGACACCGTGACCGCGTATGGTTTATCGGAGCTTCTAAAATGGATGTCCATAGGATCTTGGCGAAATGCAGATCGATATCGAGAATGTAGGCGAAAGAAATGACATATCATACGTAGATCTGGCATGTGCATGTCGTGATGTTACTGTGATAGACTGGCCGAGAGGCACGTGACGGGTAAATACGTGCACTTCCATGAGGTCTGCTACGAATGTTAACTCTGTGCAAGTGAGAGTCAACCTCAGTATGCGCTAGCAGCCGAGGGGCAACGACGACACTGGAGTGTGAGGAATACCGTCAGCTTACGAAGTACAAGCATGAGGGTCACCCGATGATCGACACTTCATCCTGATCTACTTTGTAGTTTGACGAGATCCATAATTACATGCATATCTCGCCTCAAACCTCAGACGTGTTGCTCTTGGCAACTCTGAGATTCTCGTATGAGATTCTCGCGTACCGGTGATGGCAACGGTTAGCTCCTTGCAGTAAAAACTCCTTGGTGTCTCGACTCTCGTGTAAGATCGCCCCAAGAGGCGGGAAACAGTATAATTATAAGTTACAGTGAGCAGAACAGTGAGGTCCTTCGCCAAGACGGCCCGTGCGTTACGGTTACATAGTACTTCCTAATTGGGGAGGTTTATCCCGCTTTCCTGTGGCTGTCACTGGCGGATAACTAGCTCCGATCCCGGCTCCCCCCGCCAAGTGTTGCGTCGTCCTTTGTTGTAATAAAACTCCGGTGCGCTCTGCAGCGCAGCGCCTGCTTGCCAAGCAGTTCGGAATCCTGCTTACATACGATTCTCGCTCCGGGAACGGCATTGCGCCCACCAGCCACACCCGTGATGCACCGGCGGACAAACCTGCCCCTGTTGATGATCGCGGAATTCACTTTTCCACCCCAATTTCCATCCACCACCTAAGACAAGTCTTGTCTGTCAGATACACAACGGACACCCCGCCGGGCTCTCTGTTTATCTACGGACGTATTTAGGCATGACTTGACGGCCTTCTGAGTAAATGTCTACTTAAACTATCATATAGAGCGTATTCATCTAGGCTGACTTACCGATGTTAGTTTAGCCGGTCCCCTTGTTCATACGCTTGCGTCCATATGTGTATATACTTCTTTGGCTGCACACGCACTCAAAAAATCCGCTCTCTTATCTGTCGGCAGGAGGTAATTGACACAATTCCTTTGGTTCGCGCCCTTGCCTATCTTGCTTTCACTTTGGGGACACTCAATCATGTCATGTATGATTGGAGCTGGTGTGTGAATGCGCGCGATTCTATACGCCGCTTGCCGTCTGTCTAGTTTGCCTTCCACCGCATTTGCTGACATTGGGCTGCAATGTCTTTCATTCACTCCCATCCAAATAGCTGGCGTTGGGTAGCTATCCAGCGAGCAGATTCCTTCTCTGTCTCTCCCTCCCCATTCCCTTCATGAACATCTTATCTGGAGTTACGGAGTTCTCATGTTGACGGCTTCCAGAAACTGGTATACGTATATATTCTAGCAACAATTGGAAACTATGGCGCTCCCCCCTATTGCATCGGCTACATTGCAGTCTGCCGTCCTCACCGCGACGTCCAATATCTTGGCGCAGTGCCTCACGGCTTATCAGACAGATGTAGGTAGTAGTCTAGCCTGTGTTCGTCTCCGCCCGTCTGAACTTCTCATTCTGACCACGCGACTTAGAAACCCCTCGTCTTGGACCTTGTGCCCATTTTCCAATTTGTTCTTTTCGCGTTCCTGAATGTGCCGCTGAATTTCATGTGGTACGTGCCATTTTGATTTTGCCACAACGGGGTGAGATGGGATACGGTGACATGATATAACGTGATGTGAAGTGATATGAGAGCATCTCGAACTACTCATTGTCTCGTGCACGAAGTCGTTCTGATCTCGCGTAGGCAAGACTTCTTAGAATCAACGTTTCCAGCTCACCATGTACCGGCCACATCAACACCCGCGAAAGATGAAAAGAAGCTAGACAAGAAGGCCAAAGACGGGAACGTGGCCAAGCCCAAGTTGAACATCACCAACACCATCATCAAGCTACTCTTAGATCAAACCGTCGGTGCTGCCGCCAACACCTTCCTCTTCAGTCTCTTCATCCACTCCATACAGGATGCGATGCCACGAGCCCTAGGTAGCCCTCTCAGCAGCCCGGACAAGAGCCTACAATACCTGCTGTCCTGGAGAGCCACCAATTATGCAAACGTGAACTGGGACCGCGTCGTCGCGGAGAGCCAGCGAGAGTTCTTCCCAATCATCGTCGCCGGGTGGAAAGTCTGGCCCCTCGTGAGCTTGATCAACTTCGCTTTCATAAAAAGCGTCGAGGGCCGGAATCTTCTTGCTAGCTTCGCCGGCCTCGGCTGGGGTATCTACATGAGCCTCCTGGCCAGTCGAGGTTGATGATCCTGTCCCCCTACGGCGTATGGCCCTCCAAAAGTGGCATTCTTGTTTCAACGCTGTATAAATAGGTGGCATTTGGAGGGCCGCACTGGACTCATGTCGTGATACCGAGGCCGGTCAGCTATCGCTCATTGGGTCAACGATTCTTTCCCCTGGCCGTCTGTTTATTTGTTCTTTTAGAAAGCGCTATTAAAAGCGACATAAGAGCGCGTACATACATTAGTAGCAGCATAGGAGACGCGGTTCTTAGTACATTCAGGCGCGTCATCTCAATAGGATATTCATTGGGGACATCCCGATTGCACCATGCTCTGGTTGTGCTCTTAGGCTCAAGCACTTGTCGGTAACCAGATTCAATGTCCTGACCATCACCTCTTCATCTAAGCGTAAAGGCTCTTTATTCTGACTCTTGGCCAAAGTAGCATGTAAGATGGTATTAGACGACGCCGCAAATCCCAAATTTCGAGCAGCTTTCCACAATTCGATTGTGTCGTAGCGAGAGATATTCTTTCGCCGAACATAGAGCAAAGTAGCTACTATTAGATGTGCCGCCAGCTTCACACTGGGAGTCTTTATCTATCACGAGCCGAAAGCGGCAATACTGAAGCCATACCTACAAAGCTCCCAGAGCAGCAAGACCTGAAAGAAGCTTCTCACACAGAAATTGACAAAGGCGATGACAAGTGACAAGGACAACCTCTCATGCTCACAACACGCAATGCATCTACTATCTATGAACTCAAGCCCATATCGTGTTCACGCAGGAATGAGCTACGAAGCTGAGGAGCGCGAAACAACCACATTTCAAGTATATGCTCAAACCCTCCAGATAGAGATCCAGGACGAGCGTCGAACTCATTGTGTCCAGCCTCAGTGTTACTGCATAGCATCCTAACACCCCCGAACACGTTACGCCGCCGTCGGCGATAGCAGGAAGTTCAAATCCGAGCCCAGATTCAATCACGAATTTAATTAGTCAATTCCCTTCCATGCTGCAAAAACAAGCTCTCCCGACGCCGGCGTCCCCGCGTCGGCAGACCGTCGTTGCCACCAGCGACGCAGAGTGGGAGCTGCTATGCGAAATCACCGCATACCTGATCCTCCGCAAGGGGTTCAATTTCGAGCACCTAAGCGCGGAGACAAGAGTTCAAATCGGCGGCGAGCTAGGCACGGGCGTCGTCCTCGTAGTATCGGCCGGAACCAAGCCCATTTACAACGTGCGGCATACCGAGCCTGGTGTTGCCGAGGGGTTGAAGTATATGGCGCAGGATGGGCGTGAGTGACCTCCCCGTTTCACTTCATGTTACATGCGAGAAGTTCCACTCTACGTGGATCACTCCGTTGAGTTGACCCGGAAAGAAAAAGAGCAGTCTTGCTGACTTTCCTGCTGTGAAGTGGCTGGTAGGATGATATTGTACGGACTCGGCTTCCAATTCGTACCTGCGCATTCATAGGTTATCGCCGGACTGGGATGAAGCACGGAATAAATCTCGGCCAATTACTATGCAGTTGGTTGTTGTGGGCATAGGGTATCTACACTATCTCTTTGGTTGCCCGAAGACACCAACTCGGTCACTTGCTTTACATTACCGCTCCGTCAGTTACCGAGTTGGTGTCTCCGGGCAGCCAAAGAGATAATTGGAGGGAGAGAGGCTTTACTACTTGTAATAATACGCAGCACATAGCTCGTCCGTTCCGGCAAGTCAAACTGACAACATCGTTATTCACCAAAGCGTTCCCAGCACAGAATCCTGTCACTCACTTTTCATAAACAAAATTAACTCAGGTCAGATCTTGTGTTTATTCTCGGTTGGGTCGCTTAATATTACCTACCTAGATATTACTCGCCGAAGAGCCTGGGGAGCATAATATCACCTACCGTTTCTTGTCAACTTGTTGGTTTCAGAACACGCAGCATCCATGTATACTAAACTCCCCAATCCAAAAAGGAAGCATAACCCGAAAATCACACATTACCACTTCGTACGGAGCTGTATTACTGTCTTGGTTACTACTTACATAGTATTAGCTCTCTTCCGTTGTCGCCAGGTAACTATCGGCCACTGGTCAGTCTATCAACCCTAGAGTTCACTCACCCCGGCCGTTCTATTCCTCAGCCATTCGTCGCCTAGCAACCACGGGGTTAGTAACCCGGAAGTAAAACCAAACCTTCCCATTGAGATAAGTATGGCGGAACCTCTCATGCGTCGGGTCCCCCGCCATAGCCAGAATCTTGTCCCGGAGAACAGGGTCAGCAAGGGAGCATGGCCGCTGGATCGGTCGAACAGCGATCTCAGCAACAAGGGCAACGCCAAGATTCGCAGAGAATGCGTAAGTCCCAGGCCCAGGGCCACGGATGGCATTATCCTGAGAGAGAACGATATCAGCGGTTTTCTTAATGCGCTCATTGACGTTGCGGCACTCCTCCGGTGTGAATTCGAGCTCGCTCGCCAAGGCAGCGTGCTTTTCCCACTGAGGTCCTGGCGCCGATGCTGCACCTTCCACAGTGGTTCGTCCTACGGGAACTGGTATCATACTTCCAGCTCGAGAGCCCGGTCGAGAAATGTTAGACATGATTGAGGAGGTTAGTCTGAGTGGTATGAACAAACCAAGATGACCAGCGCTAAATGAAACTTGGTACAAAGAGTTGCTTAAATAGGCAAATGCCAGCAATCGTGTTTCTCAACGGGCCATACGTACGAGAACACCAAAGGGTCTCGGGTAACAAGTTTTGAGACAACCAAACACTCGCTTTCACTTTCTCAGTACAACATAAAAGATTTAAGAGCCAACGTGTCAGAAAGACAAGTACTTGATACAGCGCAATTACCATTGAACTACCGTCAATTCGAAACCCAAGCTGGATCGCGGCCAACGGCGTAGTGGATATCCGCCTGTTACCCTTTGAGCAGCCATGGGACACGTATATCTACAGATAGGTATGTCACCGCGGCGAGCCCACCAACTCGATGGCCGAAGCTTGGACGGCAATTGACAATATCAACGCATGATTTGACGACGCTCGAATACTGTAATTTGTCTCAGGTAGAGACATTCCAAAATCTTGAATGGTATTCTTCTCTGTAGAGTTCTAGCTGAAGTGAGGACTACGTAGGTATGCATTGTTAATAGCCATGTGTAATCATCGAGCCATGATGCAGCCATCTATGATACAAGTCTTCGTCGAACTCCAATGACAGAAGGGGTATAATCGTGATCAATCATCTCGTGCAAAAAACGCCATGCTGACTCTATACTCCGTCTGCACGCATAGTGATGTCGCCATCAGACCAAGCCGTAAGGGAAAGATACAGTAAGGACAAAAGAGCTCGCCGATCGAATGCATGGTAGCAGAACAAGTCTAATAGCTCAAGAGAGACCAAGAACGCGGAAAACGAAAAAGGCATACTCAACGGAATCGACGCCAAATGAAATTGTCTTGCTGTAGCAATCAAAATCTCTTTCGCGAAAGGATCGGATGCGAGGGGAGGTTGGCGCTGCGAGCGTTATTGAGTGGTAGGCGCGAGGACCATGGCATGAAGAACTGACGCCAGCGCCTGAGGTGCTCCAAAGCCGAGTCCTACCGCGACCTGAGCCACCAGGTCCCCAAGCCAACAAGGAAGAGCGCCATGAAGAAAAGGATGCCCTTCTTCGATTGTGAAATCAGCATTGACCAACCGATCATCGGTTCCCATTTCTTGACCTGGGCACGGTGTTCCCAGGCCTGGAAATCAACGGGGTACGGAAGCCTGACGCGGGGATCGTTGCTGTCAGAGGCACGTAGTTCCTTAGGCGGCGCCAATGCCGAGGGTTCGAGAACCGGAACCACAAGACGGAGAAAGACGGCTCTGTGATCGCTGGTCCGGACTGCTGGTAGGGCATCGTAGGCCAGGGTAGTTATCCTGGTCTCCTTGGTAGCGGGATTGGAAGCCCAGGGAGGAATGTCGAGGTAGAGAATACGATCACACCAACCGGGCCATCTATGAAGAGCCCACTTCCACGACGGTACATTGGCCACAGGGCTGCTATGTTTACGGGGGGCGACTTCACCGCAACCCATCACATCAAGTTTGTAGGTTGGCGGGAAGAGGATTATAGGCTCCGTCAACCCGTGTAATGTCCGGCCTGCTGCTTTCTCCAACGCGAGCTGATCCCTAGCGAGGAAGTATCGATAGTAGTTAGGACTGGTTGGATCCGAATTGGGGAAAACGGAGCTCGGGGACGGGCTTGTTTTGGAAATTCGATAATTCAGATCACCAGCGATGAACAGGTGGGACCCCGGTTTGTATATGGTGATATCATGCAATGCCTTGTCGTTTACCTCCTGGGAAAGAAGACCTTCGCTCTCATCGCCGTTGTCAAACGTATGAGGCGTCGGATGTATGGACTTGACGTCGTGAAGCTTGCTAGGGTCCTCGAAAACTGCCAACGATTAGCGTGAGCAGCTGCTGCCTCGTTAGGGGGTGCGCAGGGAGACATACGCAGTCCAGTCACAAGGCTTTCCCAGTTCCTGTTTCTCTTCTCCAGATTCCACTCATGGGCAGCCAAGTGAGTGCCCACAAAGGTCAGCTCTGTGTTTCGCTTCTTGCCTTCTGCATCCTCCTTCGTATAGAGCAGACGGAGACCTACGGCTCCCTTGTTGGCCATGGAGCCAGCGCCGAAGCTGACCTCGGTGGATTTTAGATTGCTCAGTGCCTTTGGATCGCGGGCAAAGAGCATAATGCCGGTCATACCAACACTGCGCGAAGCCACGAGGGTGTAGAGCGAATCTTGAGGCTCGTTTGAATCTTGATCTCGACCCTGGAGTTGGTTTTGTTCAGCGACAAAGCTCCTGGCAGCGAGGTTTACGGCAGAAGCGTAGTTCTGGAAGAAAGGGCTGATCATGTAGGAACCGATGAAGCCGTTGGCAAGGGGCGCCATCTCTTGGAGAGAGCTGTAGGTCGGTTAGAAAGTCCAGAGAGCAGGGGAGGATAGACAGGCACGCCTAACGCTATGCTTACAAGACAACGAGCTCTGGCAAATCGGAGGCATTGTTGGCAAAGGCATCGCGGAGATGATGCGCAAAGACTGGGGCATCGATCTGTTGCTTCGCAGCATTGAAGGTGAGGATGAAAACGTCGACGGACACCGGAGCCGTGCTCGACGTATCAGTAGAAGTAGGGGTCATGTCTGCCCAGCACGCATTAAGGCCCCCCTGGTAGGTATTATACCAGCAAGGGTGACGACTAGAGCCGATGGTGTTATGCTACGGTACTTTAGGATTGCGACCTAAGCAGCCCCTCAATGAACAACGTGCTGGTATCCCGGCGGCGTGATGCAATGTGTGATATGTGGGTATGGGTTGTGGTCGATCGGCCAGTGAGGTGAGGGTGGGCAGTGGGCGTGGCGTGGTGCCGATCCAGATCCAGCAGCGGTTATGTAACTGCCGCCGGCGTCTGTCCCTTCCTGCCGCTGGACGCTACCGGGTCCAACGCGCCTGCTGTTAGGGTCAAGTAGCGTGAACCGTAAAACGGCGCCCAGGGTTGTAGTGTAGGCCCAGGGTAGGCACGACCCCGGCAATGCAATCGGGGCAGCTTTAGGTCGTGCAATGCGACTCCCTCCGGACGTGCACGCTACCGGTAGCTACCTACGTGATCGAAGGGCAGGTCCCGTGCCGATAGGTAGAGGAAGAAGGGTATTATGCGGTAATAGACAGTGCAGGCAGGTAGGATGTATGTAAAGTAGGTAGTTAATAGGTAAGACCGTTGCACCAACCATAAGGTCCGTACGAAGTAGGTACCGAAATATCCCGTGTCTCGTTTGCACCTTTGGCAACATCATTTTGGGGGCACCCGCCACTCGCCCGGCCTTTTATGCACCAGCGTTCGGGTTACGTGCCTAACAAAGTACCTAGGTCCTACACAGATCTATCAACCAAGTTGCCACAATCAGTCATCGGAAAACTGCGCATGTTACGCATGTGACCGCACACAGCCTCCATCCAATATTAGTAGGTAGGTACCCTAGTAGTGCCCGAGATGCCTTGCATACCTACGACTTGCCGGCCCTCGGGAACTTCGAGCAGGAGGCAACATACTCGACATACCTAAGTCAATTTACGACAATTATCTAGGTACGCCGAGCTGACATCGTCTCACGCAGCAGATGCTCCACAGCATCCCAATACCCACCTAGGTACATAATATGTACACTTTCACATGTTGCCTGATAGTCACGTATACTTCCCGAGAAACAACAGACTTATAAGCAAAGGATCTCTTGATACTACCTAGCATGTATTCTGTGCCTGCCATACTGTCATTCGAAGGAAGATATATTATCGTCGCCATAGACCTCGAACCCGACCTAACGCAAGTGTAGCTGTTCCCTCGGCCTCCTGTCCCCACCGTAGACCACTCCAGCCGTGGACAAACTTGTGATGACGACTTTGTGATTGCCTATTGTGTGGCCCCATCCTCCTCGGACGACCTGAGCGTACATAACACCGCGCAGCGACCTCAGCTGTCTCCACTTGACCCAAGCCCGGCGAGTCCGATTTATTGATTCACTTGTTTGGTCCTTTTGGTGACGGGGGACGGCAGACATAGCGAAGATATCAGCACCAGGCTTTCGTGGTTTTGCATGGTTGGCGAGCCTCGTTCGAATTATGCATGATTCCCCTTTGATCTCTATGGTAATGTTCGGTGGGTAGTGCGACGCGAGTGACATTGATCCCACCTCTTGGCGTGTGCTGTGACGGTGTCGTAGAAACCCTTGGTTGGAGTACCCTCATCACCAAAAGAACGGTCTTATCGAGGTGGGGGCCTCTCCCTCCGGTGTAATTGATGACGCGACAAACACGAAATGGCATGCTTAGGAAAGAAAGGAAAAGTAGGAAAAACTCGAATAGAAATAGTATAGAAACCCGTGAGCCTCGTCGTATTGGGCGGGTTGATAAAGTCGCATCGACGTACCATGGGCAGAATGAACTAGGTTCGCTCGAGGCCACATGCTCAATCTCTGGCTGAGCGACTACGGAATGCAGCGCACTAGTTAATCGCCACCGATTCACGAAGTTCACCACGAAAGACCCAGGCTATGGGGAACGACACCCCGCTATTGCAAAGTGCCGGACGTGCCGTTCAAACAGGAGTAGAGTTCTCTCAACAGGGACAAGATTCAAAACCAGGGTGAGCCGGCAATAAATCATATCTCCGCGAGTCTCTGACCTGTTCGAGCCATGGAACTGAGTCGTAAACCGAGAGTCATCGAAGAACGGAAACCAAAACAACCCAAACACTATGAAAGAGGATAGTGCGTGGTACTCCATCACCCAACATGCGGCCGCAATCCACAAGTAGATTTGGCGGCGCTATACGTACGGGAAACGACGAGCTAACCACTGTGAGAGGGGTGTTTGGGTGGGTCGATCATGGCTAATTGATTGTTGCCACCACCACATTGCTGGATACTAACATCAAAGCGATGGAGCGATGATCATTTGGGGCGGTAGGAACCAGATGCATATCCGGAACCAGTGCCCTGGACTTTGGAAGCTGATCGCAGCCTATTACCGAAGACTGAAGTGTCAGCAATCATGTCAGCAATTCCTCCGGCCAGCGTTATAAATTACACCAAACTCGAAGGAAAGATGATTCCTTACTAGGAATACTTGAACTAGACTGGGCTGGCGAGACACTCACATCCTGTCGCTTCCCCCGACGGCTCGGTTGGTTTCGGGAGTGTCAACGCCGGGAGGGCCGCGTTCAATCACTTTACGTCGAGCGGGAATTGCATTTGCTTTAGCCGCATTAGCCTGACTATCTCCACCAGCGGGGGTGGCATTCGTACGAGCCCGCTTCTCATCTTCCTCAACACCCTGGCCAGCAGCCTGGGCAATAGCCTGTGCATTCTTTTGGTATTTGTAGACAGTCCAATCGAAGACGTAATCATACTGGAAACCTTCGCGGACGAAGAGATCGCGGAAGATCTTTCGAAGGTAGCTATAGTCAGGCTTATCATCAAAGCGGAGAGACCGAGTGTAGTTAAGATAGATGGCAAACTCGTTAGGGAAGCCTCTGCAGAGAACCTCCGTAGGTGTAGTCATCTTCTTCTCCATGATGCGGTCATACTTCTGCTTCTTAGTGGCAGCCTTCAAACCCTGCCAGGGGAGGGATCCACGGCAGAAATAGAGCATAACATAGCCAAGAGATTCCATATCGTCACGACGAGATTGCTCTATATCATGTTAATATTACTGGCCTGAAAGCCCGGAGTCTTGGAATAACGTACCGACACCCAAGTGAGTGTTGATGGAGGCATAGCGAGCGGTGCCTGTCAGATTCTTGTTCTCACGGTAAGGGATGTGGAAGTGAGTCTTTGGATCTCTGTACTTTTTGGCTAGGCCAAAATCGATAACATTGACCTGGTTACCGCGTTTACCAATGCCCATAAGGAAATTGTCTGGCTTGATATCACGGTGGATGAACGATTTGGCATGGATGTACTCGATGCGGGAGATAAGTTGGTCAGCCAGAAGGAGCACAGTTTTCAATGAGAACTTGCGGTTGCAAAAGTTGAAAAGATCCTCCAGGCTAGGACCCAGTAGGTCTAGAACCATGGCATTGTAGTCACACTCGGTGCCAAACCATCGAACAAATGGAATGCCGACACCTCCAGCGAGGGATTTGTAGACGCGTGCTTCATATTCAAGCTGGGGGTGCTTGGCCTTGACCGACTCCAGCTTGATGGCAATCTCTTCACCCGAGATGATGTTGGTTCCAAGATAAATGTCACCAAAAGAACCGGAGCCAATCTTTCGGCCGATACGGTACTTGTTCCCGACACGAAGATCCTGGGCAAGATTGGTTAGCAAAAGGTCAGACATCTATAGCCAGCCAAGTTGTAGAGGTCACTTGTTTGTGTACAAGACAATACGCGTTGAAGAGATACTTCGGTTGCAACGGCGGTTTCCCCCAAGCCCACTCAATGACACGAAGAGGGATTTAAGACGGGAGGTAAACATACCATTGTAGTCATGTTGGGCGATGGGCGAGGCTAAGCGATGCCTCGACGCTGATGAGCAGATATATTGACGGTACGGTGGGAGGGATTCGAATGGCACAATCGAAGAGGCGGGGAGGCGGTCAAAGGGTGATATCAAAAGGGTCCGGACAATCTAGTGCGTGGTCAGCAACGTGAAACCGACTAGAACCGATCGATCCAGATAGGCAGGCGGGCTTAGACTTGGCAGGTTGAAAGGTATGATTTCGTAGGCTTCAGTAGATAGTATGAGATATAAAGCGTGTGCAAGTAGACTTGGTGCAGGAGGGCGTTGATATAGAGGGATTTGTTAATAAGCAGGAAGTAAACTGAGGCGCGCAGGGGCGAATGACCAGTGGTTTCGTAATAGAAAAACGTGTGGACCGGAGTGGATGGGGGAGGCGGGCAGACAATGGGCAGGCTGTATCGGAATGGACAAGAGGATGGGCGAAGTCATCAAGCCGTGTGATGGAGTCGGCGAGTGAATGCAGAACTAACTGCAATACACTAGAACTGTACGGAGTCGAGATGGATGGAAGGGAGGCGGGGGTTCACGATTCTTACCTGGACGAGAGCGGCGAGGAATCTGTGTGTTGGGTTTAGAGCCTAGCGGACCTGCCTAGCATTAGCAGGCTGCTAGATAACGGCCGTGAGAAGAGAAGAGGCGAAAAAAGAGATTGAAGAGCAGAGAGTAAGAAGCCTTGACTACTGACACTTTGAGATGCCGCCTTTCAGACGCCCTTGGGGGAAGATTGATGGCGTGCGGACGGATGTGTGTGTAGAGGGAAGAGAGAAGAGGGAGGAGAGAGATTAAACTACGGCGTGTAGTAGCAGGTAGGTATATACGCAAGTTAGGCACTGGGAAAGGGCGCACAACGGCGGTCAGGTCAGTCCCAGTTGTCCCAGCGTCCCAGCGTCCCCACAAGGACTTTGTTGTGCTTGCAAACTTGTTCTTAGGCGCTGCAGCTGGGACCACTTGGGTACCTACAGGTAAGCTGGTTGAGGGGGGGACAGCCTGAGCATAGCGGTGTTGGGCAGCCACAGCTGGAGAGCAGCAAACGTAGCTAGCGCACCTGCAAGCAGTCAAAACCCCTGGACTTAAGACAACTGGAAAAGGTCGGTTGCGTACGAAGTAACTAACCCAGAAAGGTAGGATAAAAGCTAATAAATGGGTGTCCCAATGTATCCAGCAGGCTAAATCATGAATATAGACTGTGTGATTGCACATCAACGCCAGTCAATTTTGCCACTGCTTGACAGAACTTAACTCAACCATCTGCTCTACCGGTAGCAAGATGGAGCCTCTTGTTTAGGCAATAGTTACGCCGATAGTTACCCAATCCCAATTGCCAAAATCGCGTACGTCCGTACGTCCGTACGTCCGGTATGTACTCCTTGACAACGACCTCAACCACGCCTGCCTACTACCTACAATAATCTAGTGACGGATATATCCCTCTACTCGCTCTTTATTTTTTTTCCTTCAAATGCCTATTATATATATCAACCATGCAACCTATGTATCCGGCACCTCCGTCGAGCGTTCTCTGTCATGACTGCGGGTGAATCACTAGTGAGATCTCGGAGTCAGGTAGGCACATCAACTCCAAGTTCTAATAGTCAGCGAACGATAATGAGAAGGTCTGAAACAAGAAACAATAACTTGGTTAAAACAAAGGTGCACATCGGTATTTAATAGGTAGGTGTTGACAATGCAGAATCACTACCTGCGTTAAACACCGAAAACGTCATCAGGGCAGCAATAGGCAGATGGCTATCTAAGGTAGATCAGTAACAATCATACGAAGTATAGAGATTACCTCAAGTTATACTAGAATAATCTCTCAACACCTAATGTGTGCTCTCAGCTACTTGAAAATACCTTCTATATCGTGCGGCGTCCTCCACTGTGGTCGTCACTACAAGATGTGAATAACACATGACAGTCCACCGGTAACCCGTCAAATCAAGGTCGTAAATACTACCTATCTAGTGGTACCTACGTAAATTGCTCATTATGTACGGCTGTATGAAGATTGGTATCTAAAGTAAGGAAATATCAACCACCTGTCTGCGCTATCCTTCGGTGCCGACTTATTGTCGCTGTCTCTGCTGCCCTTTGTTCGACCATCGCAACGACGGTCCGTTTCCGAAATATAATGTACTGTGCCATGCGAAGAAATGAGGCTCTGGCATGAACTCAGGTTCTGGGCTAATAAATCCAATGTGGCGGTAGCTGGCCCCCTCTTCCAGTTCCACGAGAAACCCAAGACATTACACAAGGCAAGAGGAGCCGGCATTTGTTTACCACTGCCATGTTGCCAGCGTTCTGTCTGCCGGCGGAGATCTCGAAAACCCCTTGATACGTGCAACGATATAAATGGCCACTGGGCCGTCGCCGTTACGACCCAAGTCCAACCAATAATTCGTCACATGATCACCACCCCATGGACTCAAGCGTCGACGTTCACCCGACACTAGTCATGAACATGTTTTTTCGACCAACTTGAAACTCCAAAGGCGAGCCACAAGCCTGCAAAATTCCAGCTGACGGGATGGCCCGATTACCTCTCCGGCTTACCAGTCGCCCCCTGCTAATGCCTCTCGGTTTTCGTTGCGAATGCGGCGAGCCCTCGCAGCATCGAGAGCCAGGAGGAAAAGGCGAGTATGAGATGTATGAACCCTCCTACACGCAGGTGATCTTACCGGCATATCTTTATTGAGGAATGACGAAGTGGGAAGTACGGACGTAGAAACTCTAAAAAAACAACTGCATCGTGTATGGCACAAATGCTTGTGGCAACGTGCTTGGCGAGCTGAGTCAGCCAAAAAGGCACACCAGTCCGAGGCGGGCTCCTATCCTGATAACAGGTGATAACAGGTACCTAGATACCTACTAACTATTGGGTGTCTCTGCGTGCAGCGAAGGTTCCGTACACGTACCGGTACCCAACAGGCACCGCCGCACCAGGCTCCCTCCCAAGTTTCGCCTCTGTAAGCCGATACGCTAGTTACCTGGCGAGCCTGGTAAGGCTACCTAGTGCACCTTTTACGCCATGTTAGTGGAAGCCCGGCGACACTGCCCCGTACATCACGCAACCTACCTACGAGTATCTCTTATACACACTCTGTCAAAGGATTCAACCAACTTCAAGTTTCTGATTCTGATATCCCAAGCCGCCACATTGGTGGTCATCAACCCCATCAATTCATCGCTGCCAGTGAATCACATAAAGCACCAAAGCTAAAGCCGCCAAGATGGTG
Organism: Xylariaceae sp. X802; assembly: GCA_028637635.1. NCBI lineage: Eukaryota > Fungi > Ascomycota > Sordariomycetes > Xylariales > Xylariaceae > Xylariaceae sp. X802. The sequence continues at coordinate 60,780 of JAJFDH010000056.1, read as the reverse complement.
ACAAGCGACCGCCAGGAAATCATCGCGAATAATAAGTCGCTGCGTCTCATCAAGAATGCAAGTATCATTTCTCTCTGTAACTCATTCTCCAATCAGAGAAGTATAGACGTACTGACTAGAGGGCGGTTGTATCTAGGAACTTGAGTACTTACTCGAAAGAGGCGTCATAAGCGATCATGTTTTCGATTCCGTCTCCAACCTCCTTCCGGCCGAATCTCCCCTCTCGAGCATCTCGACACCGACGCCGGCAGCAGCGCGACAGAACTCGCCTTCGCCGGCCCCCGTCAACGCAATGGCCAATCTTGCTGTTCAACAGAACCCATCACCGAATCCAGCCCCGCCAGCCTACAACACTACCGGACCACCGGCTCTCCCATCGCGCGCCGGGCCTCCCGCGAAACCCGTCATCGCCCGTGCCAGGGCTCTATTCAAGTACCAGGCCGCCGATGACCGGGACCTCTCCTTCGAGCGGGACGACCAGATTGCCGTACACGAGTACATGAATGACGACTGGTGGATGGGCCGGAACGAGCGCACCGGTGCCGAAGGCATCTTCCCCAAGACCTACGTCCACGTCGACCAGAACGAAAAGGCTGGCTTCTACTCTCCGCCTGCCCAGCCTGTCTATGCGCCGTCGCCATCCCCCGCAAACGGTGCCTATCCCCCACCGCCTCAAGCCCAGAACCCTTATAACTCGCAGGTCCCACCCATGGCCGTTGCGCAGGGGGGTGACCCGAACGGCGGAGGCAGTGGCTCGGGCAGTAAACTGAACGGGGCCGGTAAGAAGTTCGGCAAGAAACTAGGTAATGCAGCCATCTTTGGTGCCGGTGCCACCATCGGTAGCAATCTTGTCAACAGCATTTTCTAAGGGCGAAGAAAGACAAAGACGGCGGGGAACATGCCGGTCCCTTCACTATATGGTTCCCATTTCTGTTCCTTTTCCCTCTCCTTTTCTACCCGTCCCCTCCTTCGCTTTTCGCAATTCGCGAGACACTCCGTTCGGATAGAACCCCTGTATAACTATGACATTGGGGTGAAACTTGAGTGTGGGATAGGAAATGCTTCTTCAGCGCGGGAAGTCTTCAGTCTTCTGCTTGTATGGGTGTCGTTAGACACGGCAATTGGAACAGTGGTGTTAGGGCTAGACGAGTTCTTATCGAGTGATATGTGTGCGCATGAGGATCGCCTCCATTATGTCTGAGAGGTAGCTATATGACCCATTCTTGCTTAACAGACTGTATATAGTCGTTCATCGGGCGGTGACCAGAGTGTCCCTTTCGTCGACTTTTGGTCGCCAAGTACTTATTGGCCAAATTACCTAACTCCATCGGTCATGCCCAACACGTTGTGGACTGAACGCTGCCGGAAAGAATAAGCTGTGTTTGGCTTGAATGAGAGAGATGGCATTTCCTCTGTCTCAGGTTGTCAGGATTCGGGTGTCTCAACGGCGTTGACTGGTCTAAATATATTCTGACCCGAACCCAGTATCTACTGTAAAGTCTAGCATGTTCCCGCTGGTTCCAATATCGACATAGGCAGACATACTCGGCTGCATCCTAACTCGTGGCGGTAAAACAGATAGTTCGTGAGTCACGCTGAAGATCTCCTTCCCATCTTCGAATGGTCTGAATTTCTTTGAATCCGAATTATCCACAGTTGGTTGTGTCGTCGTGTTCCGACCTGATAGGTCGCCCCTCTCACCATTCACATTTCAAGGATTGGTTCTGGCCAACTCTTCATGTCGCCACTTCTTTTGCGCTCCGATGGACTTTTGGGGGCTGAATCCTCGCCAGTAGATAGTGCACTGACTCTGTCGATTGTTTCTTTCTTTTCTGTCTTATTGAGTCTGTGTTTCACTTGAATAGTGAGATTCTCATTTACTGACATTTCTCGTAGCTTTATTTGCTATTTTTATTCTCGTATAGTTTGACCTTTTGAAACGTTGCTGGTTTTCCTGAGTGTACAAACATGTTGTCGAGGCAAATTAGCTCAGATTCCCCATGAACACTCAAGTCCCCGAGTCTACCTCGGTTCTCCATCGTGGTGTTGTCTCCGACTCTCTTTGGAATGAACTAGAAACCGAGCTGATGATTTTGGCGTCACACTCATCTCGTCCCATGGGGTTTCACGTATTTATACCTACTTCTATAATAATGTCTCGACCTACTGGTAGGTATTGAGACGCTAGAATAGTACTGGTATGCTGTTTCCCATTCTGCTAAATATAAGCAATGGACGACATCTCGCTTAGAAGAGGTATTCTTATCCATGTCCGACTTCGGTGTCTCTACTTTAGAATATACATAGCTATGACTCGGTAACAAATGAACGTTTCTGCTTACTATACCGCACAACTGGTAGTAAAACCCGACCAATACGATCCGATCAGCTTAACAGCTGACCGCATAAGAAGTCGAGGGCTATTAACAAAGTGACCGTGATATTCCCAATAAATGCGTCGTGAAAAACAGTCTTTGGTTCATACAATGAATTCGCTTCTCGCCGCCCTCCGCTATTTCCGCCTTAAACTATTAGTCTCCTTAATCCGAGTGATTGTTCGTCTAGCGACAACTCGTGTCCAAGCAAAGCCAGACGCAGTGCTAAGCGTCCCCTCGCGTGACGCTGGTCGCACTATCAGGGTACACATCTACTCACCTCCCTCTGTAGCAGACACCAACAGCCTAGATAGAACGTCGCAAGCACCACGGCCTGTGGTGATCAACTTCTTCGGCTCAGGCTTCGCGTTGCCTGGCTTTGGCAATGATGACTTCTTTTGCCGCGAGATTTCCCGGCGAACTGGACATGTCGTTCTGGACGTGGATTATCGGTTAGGCCCCGAGAATCCCTTCCCTGCCGCAGTCCACGATGTCGAGGACGTTGTGTGCCACGTGCTGGCGAGCCCCGATACCTATGATGTTTCTCGTATTTCCGTATCCGGCTTCTCATCTGGCGGTACGCTGGCGCTTGTCGCCGCGATGTTGTTTCCTGCCAACACGTTTCAGAGCGAGCGAAGAGCGCCAGTCGAAGACCCCCACAACAAACGCATGCCGTCTTGGACGCGTCTGTTCCGAGAGGGATATCTGAGGGATATGGATCCTAGAGACCCACGCATCTCACCCCTATATGGCGATACGGCGAATTTCCCGAAAGACACGCTCATAATCACCGCTGATTATGACGTCTCGGCTTCAGAGGCAGAAGAATTTGCACGCAAAGCGCAAGAGAGTGCACAAACTACCAGCAGACGAGTAATACTTCGACGGATGAGCGGGTGCGGCCATAATTTTGATAAGAGCAAGAGCACGAAAGATTTGGCGGCGAGAGCTGAAGCTTATACTGCTGCGGTCGGGTTGCTAAATCAAGGCCGAGCTGACTGATACCTAGGCTGTTGAGCTCCTGGATACATCTACCTACATAGGCTAGCAGATTCCACTTTCGAGATTTCTATTCAGTCGGAGAAAAGCCCAGTCGACTCTTCCCAGCGCATGACGTACTTCGTATGCCGTCTAGATACACTATAGTTAATAGACACCATCCTCCCTAGCAAGGCTACCTACACTAGCAAGTCTCCAGGGTGTTTGCTCGGGGGCTAATCTGGCGAGGCCTATCATCATCTATGAGGCTCAAAGCCGTGTTAACATACCTAAGTAGTATCGGGCCATCGGCGTAGCGTATACCTACGGAGTACTTACTTCGTAGGTATTCCGTACACAGTAGAAGGGTTAAGGGGAACCAGGGGGTCTGTCTTGATCTGACAGCGACGGGACGAAAGGGCCGATTTCAATCAGCATGGATGCAACGAGTTTTGGCTAAGTTTGGCAGGTAGTTACCTGCTTCGTATTCCGCACATAATTCAAAGCTGAGAAAAAATAGCGAATTACTATGCTTCGGACGTCGTGTGTTTACACGTAGGGAGGTAGAAGATGGCGTTGGAAGTGGAGAGTTTTACACAAACCCACAACGCCGTCATTTCATAGCCGCATCGTGTCAGAGACAGGCTAGCCGTAGGTGCTTCGTATATTCCTTAACGCCGGAGCAAGTTACCAAACAGCCTTTGACCTGCAGACGCGTCTGACTTGCCATCCACTTGCCAGACGGCACCGCGTACCGTAGTGCTACACATCCAGCGAAGAGAAGCTGATCCCGAGTTGGTAAACGAGTGCTTCAGGTCCCGGATGAGATAAGTCTGATTATCGTGAGACAAAAAGCCTCGACAGTTGGTTGTTGCACATTGTATTCCGTGTTCATTGACTGTCTATACGTCCGTAACGCGTCTATTATTCCGTACTCCGCCGGCCTAACAACGGCGCGGTCTTTTAACCTTCCAGGTTCCAAGGCAGCGCAGCGTGGCTGGCTCAAGTACTGTAACTGCGAAGTACACTAACCTAACCTTAGGTGCTTAGTGTAGCTGTGACACAGCCACAGTTAGCCACATCCAAGAAAAACCACCATTGCGACTGTGACGACACACGTTCAGTCACATGCAAACCAATTGTCCATGTCAACAAAGTAAAATAATGAGGATTAGAGAATTGCAAGGGGAGAGATAAGCAAAGTTCCAATGCATCCGCCACAATTACCCGAGTCTTTAAGCGATGATTCCGAATACCAGATCATGCCCGTGGTCGCTATAGACCCACCAGCATATGATCCTATTGACGATATATTCGGTCCAGGCCCCGAGTCCTTAGTGCATGAGCTGGACGGCGCCGAAACCAACGGCCATTCCGACATATCGCTTGACACCCGAAGGCTCCAGGCCCAGCATAACACTGTCGGCTACCGCCAAGGCATCACTGCCGGCAAGGCCGTAACCATTCAAGCCGGCTTCGATGACGGATTTGCCCTAGGCGCGAACATCGGCCTCCGAGCCGGCCAGATACTCGGCCTCCTCGAGGGCATTAGCGCCGCCCTGGCTGAAGCTGGGCCGAGCGACGAGTCCGTCCGTACCGGCAAGCTTCTGTCCCAAGCCGCCGCCGATCTTAATCCCGAGAGCCTGTTCACGTCCGAGTTCTGGGCATCAGACGGCGCATGGACATACGCCGTGACTGCCTCAGGCGACAATGGCGAAATCATGTACCAGGATGTTGCTGACCAGCACCCTCTTATCTCTAAATGGAGCCTCATTGCTAATAGTGAGGCCGAGAAATGGGATCTCGATCGATCGCCGCCTATATTTGCGAGTAACGAGTTGCCCACTCACGAAGACACGACATTACCGGACGTATCGTCGAAACCGCAGATTGCTTCTCGGGTTGCAATTGAATGGTGATGCCGCCTGAGGGTGGCTTGCTGGGCTGTAACTCTGAGCCGAGTATCATAAGAGACCCTCCATGCATATTGGCTCTATTTGTCGGACTTGCTAAGTTCGCTTCTCGCTGTCCTGCAATTGGTCTGGGCCTTTTTAGCCAACCAATGGGCGGTGTTTCTGCATCAGGAGCTTCTAACCGGCGCCTCGAGACACATGTTGCTGTGAACAAAAAGCTATTTCACGGCTGTATGGAAGCATTCCTCGTCTTCAGCTCTCTGTCACGCCGCGTCAACGTCGAAGCCGTCGATGATGAACATGATAGATGGAATGGGCAATCACACGTTTTGATCTACATGAAAGCGAGGATAAGCACGTGATCGAGGGAGGCTAAATGTGACTAATATCCTCATTGGATTGTCACCGGTCCTCGTCCACCTTTTATGCCTACTCGGGAGATCAGCGTGGTGGAAAGTCTTAGGCCGTGATCCAGTAGCTGCAGAGGGTTTTTCGTCTGCTCAACAAGCGATGTTGCGGGAGTCAGCAGGCACAATGGCTACCATGGATCCTCTCATGCGCGTATCATCGCACGCCATTCTACGCTGTGGCGCCCAAAGTGTATGTCATCATACGCTTGACAGAATGTAATTTACATCCATACGTTCACATCTAGCGGGGCTTGCCAACCTCTTATGTATTGATGTACATCGGGTTGGTAGAAGTTGGGAGTTGAACATTTCCCAGAACTGCGCATGGTGTATCTTATGCAACCGCCAGCTTCTCAGTTTGCCCTTGTTGCGCGTTAAACGCGCATAGAAGTCATAGTCCAACAAGGAAATTTTGGAGACAAACCCAAGGTGCCGCCGAGCCAGGGTCCCGTTTACGGAAACTCTCTATCAAAACAAATACTTACTATATCAGATGCGTGCTTTACAGGTGTCTGTTGCAAAACAAAACACGCATGAGTAATTCACGGCCATTACGCTTATGTATGCAGAATTCGAGATAATAGTTACATGGGATAAAGGGATAACAGGTAGTTATGCGTATACCAGTGTTAGCTACCTACTACATGTTCCCGTCCTTGGCACCAACTTCCCTTCTTCCCTGACGTTAATACGTCCGTACCAAACAAACAATTCCCTGGTCTTCACGACGCGTAACAGCTGCCTGTGCCTTAGCCACGCTTGTCCAATCTTCAAGCAACGTCGCCAGCCATGCCAGATCCTTCCCTCGAGCCGGAAATACTCATTTCTCGCCTATCCTATCGCCCTCGCAATCTCTTGAGAGCCATGATCTCTATCACCTGTCCACCGGCACCAGATTCAACGCTGGCGGACCGCGTCTCGTCACTTGGCATTCTTGATCGTCTCCCACCTGAAATCGTGTCAATTCTCCTTGCAATGCTCGATATGCAGTCAATTGCACGTTTCGCAAGGGTTTCCTTCCGAGGCAACATGTTTGTTAAATCGCAGCGTTCATATCGAGATTTGGTCGCGTTTGCTCCGCAAGTGCTTTGGGCGCTCGGTAGGATAGGCCTGATCGGTCTTCATCCCGTTGCTGAACTTCATGCCGTTTTACGTACAGAGCTTTGCGCAGCTTGCCTCGAATACGGCGCGTTTCTATTCCTTCCGACCTGCGAGAGATGCTGCTGGCAATGCCTCCGTTTCAATCCATTATTACGGGTAGTTTTGCCTCGCGAAGCAAAAAGATATTTTGGTCTCTCAGACCGACATGTTCGGAGCCTACCAACGCTCTCCATTATACCTGGTAACTATGGCATATCCGCCGACCCTGCACCGGAGAATTGCAGGCTCGTTAGCGTAAAGGCAGCGAGAGTTCTGGGACTCAAGGTGCATGGCTCTACGGAGAAACTAGCACAGGTTATGGCGAGGAGATGTAAATCCACGAAGCTCCTCGTTACGGGGCAGTATCATCAGGGCGAGCCAGTGGCGCCCCGAGGCCAAGATTTGCTTCTGCTGCCAAACCAAGGCAATACTCCCACTGATAAGTTCTTTGGCATGGCTTCCATTCCGATCCCTTCACTCTCGAATTCCAGCCGGATCGAGGATGGTCTGTGGTGCAAAGGCTGTGAAATTACCCTTCGCCGATACGACACTCTGCGGTTGCCTCGAAGTGCACTTGCGGCCATAGTACCTTCGAACTGCGAGCCACAGCGGGTACTGCTTGGCATGAAAAGGCGGGCCCGATCGAAAGAAGCATTCTTAGATCACATCAATCATTGCTACGGTGCGCGGGAATTGGTTCCTGAATTAGCGATAGGGAACGAATGAAACTGGGCAACTTCAATATTAAAGCTAAACGGGCACTTTAAGACACACACGAAACGCCGACTTCACTCCCACGCGACAACTAACTCCATACAGCGGCCGCGCTCTCGTTGCCCATTCTGCCACATGAATCCCTAACTGCTCCCGGCCTCGCGCTTCGACTTCGCTGGCCAAAGCCCAGATCAGTTCCTAGGATGCCGACCCCGATATTCTGTTGTGGCTTTGTTTTCCTTTGGAAGGTGTTTGGGACAATAGTTGCGTGATGACTTGTTTTCTGTGACCGTCCGCATGCATTGCAAGTTTGATTGGCTCTCGTACAATCGATCGCATTGCACGAATTCTCCCTTGTGTCTACATCCGCACTGGTACACATGATAATATTGAGTGCACATGACCGAGATCGACGAGTGGCTAATAAGGTAGGTAGTTGGCGTGATCGGATCCGAGGCGAAAGCTATTGTATAGCGAGGAAGACGAAGAGAGCAGTGGTTGAATGATATGCCTCTGATCTCTGACTAAGTTAGCGATTCACTTCTAAGATGACGTTAACTATCATACCTGAGGAGAGAGTTCTCCAGTTGAGCAGACGTCGAAGACCGTCTGGTGAGACGACAAGACAGGACAACGCGGGGAAAGACTTCCGACCTCTTACATTTATTGTTGCCTAGTATAAGAGGGGGTTGGGCTGCTAATGTTGCATCATGTTGGTTGGCACAGGCTGGTTGCATCATTGGTCATGTTGCAGCCCAAGTTCTGATACCTTCGACTTACATAATAACCGCCAATAACGAACTTCTCGGCCGGCGCCTGAAGGTTAACTATAGAAATAAGGTGATGAGATGTTATAAGCGATTGGTTGAAAGAATACATATGGAACCTTGTATGCCTCGATCTTTGAGGTATTGCCGAGTCTTCCGAACCCATTGACGCGACGGACATGGGCTCACCGTTGTGATAATCATGCCTTGATCATCCGGTGTACTGAAATAGGTAAGTTGATCGCCTCAAGGAGTCGACGGTCATTTCCCAAGCCTGGGCGGTCCCCCACGATTTGACTGTTCGTTAGGCTGACAAGTAATGTAAATACAGCGTACCGCAATATGCCTACGCAGACCACCTACGAGAATGGGGTCGAAGTGTAAAGCTGATTCAGGAGGTTACATGCAACGGTTGCAGAAGTGTACTATGTACGGAGCCTAGGCTGGATGTCTCGATGGCTGTGTTATTGCCGTAAGTGAATTATTTAAATCCATTGACGCGGCGGATCCAATGATATCGCACGACGAGGCGATCTGTTGGTAATACCGCCGTCCACGTTGGTACACCTCTTACATGTCAATCCCGGATCCCAAACGAGAGACTGTTGGCGCTGCCCAAGCTACATGGTTAATTGGTCACCTTCAGGCGCATTCGCTCGTCGCACTACAGTACTTGACCATAACGGAGCTCACCGGGGGCCGAGTTGACCAGCAATTACGCCTTAAGCCAAACCGTGAGGGAATTGAGGCGATTTTGGTGAGTTGCAGACGTCGCCTGAGCCACGGGCTTGAGTCCAGTGTTGCGAGTGCACAACTTCCAGATCTCTCGCTCCAGGCCGTAGCCGCCGTACGCACCTCCTAGCACAAAACCGTAGCTGGTAGAGAGCGGCCCGCTACATAACTAAACGATGGCGCCTAAATCAGACATCGAGGTTATCTCTCAATGCATAGACGATGAAGATGGATACTACCGTCTACGGGTGGGCCACAGAGTCCATTACCTCACCATCGCCTCAAGCGTATTCGACGAAGATACAATGTGTCGGCCATATCTCCTCATCCCCAAACTACCCGACCTCCCCGACTCCCCCTGGACAACGATGGCCATCTCACGGGCCGAGGACGGCTCCCTAACGTCAACAATCTCAACAGACCCTCTGCCAGAGATCCAGACAACATGGCATGAACAACGCATCGATGTGTTAAGCCTAGAGAGAAAAAAACGTTTCCGCTCATGGGCACATGAGGTCCAGTATAACAACAGGCCAGCCATCGCCAAAATCGCATGCTTCCACTGGGACATAGCCCGGATTGAGCGCGAAACCTGGGCCTACTCAATACTAGCAGACTATCACAGCCAACATCCCAACGAGCCTCCCGTCGCCCCCAAGTTTCTCGGCCATTTAACCGAAAACGGCAGAGTTATGGGTTTCTTGCTGCAGAAGGTCGACGGAGAACCGGCCTGCATCGACGACCTAGCGAACTGCGAGGCGCTGCTTCGCAGGCTGCATCACCAGGGTTTGATCCACGGCGACGTGAATCGGTACAACTTCCTAGTCGACCGGGCTTCGGGAAACGAGATGCGCCTGGTTGATTTCGAGCACGCTCAGGCGTTCGACGAGGACTTAGCTGAGGCAGAATTGCTGTCCTTGCCAGCAGAACTAGCCGAAGAAACCGGGCGGGGAGCGGCTGTGTGATCCAGCTATGAGACCCAGACGAAGAAAGCGCGTATTACTTAGGGACCTCATAAGTGGGTGGCTCGAATCCCGGGCATGAGGCCGTATTTTATGGGGGTTATGCCAGCGCTAGAAGGCTGGGGGGAACGGGTCCAATTGTGGAAATGTCGGGCGACGCGATTAGACGAGGCGAATATGACTTATCCCAGAAGCATATTCCAGAAATCAAGAATATCAATGGCTTGATCCATCCTTCAGGCTTGTGTTCGTATTCACGGACTTGATTGTCTCGCAATTGAGCCGAATCAGAATTACCACAGTCGCACATGTATTCGTGCTTGGTATACGGCCATTGGCAGCTCATGAGCACACTTACCGACTCTATCCTGAACGCTCTTTGAACCGAGCTCCATAGCGTCTTATTGGCCGGCTGGGGAAACACATAGGTACCACTGTGAAGAAACAGGTTGCTAAGGTTTTAATTCAGTCATGGTACGGCTATAGCATGATATTATCTACGAGATTGCAAACAGGTAGAAAGACTACACGATCTGACAAGGGGCCCCCATAGAGGGTCAATACGTAGTACAGTGACATTGAACCTCGACGAACCCCCGTACGCCTCATCGCGCGTTTCCTACCAGTTTACCATAACTGCACGGCCCCGGCCTCATTGCACATTCATTTAGTCGTCATCAGGCCGACGAGGCCAGCCCCGAATGCCGATCGCATATCGCATATCCGGGGAATGGTGCGTGATAGATCTGATAGCCATCTGCAGCATTCACCCTGTGGCAGTGTCATATCTCGACCCGCTACCACGGTCAGTTCTCGAATTTGTCTCATGTCAATTGCGAGCCAACTTAGTATGCTACGAGGCTCGCCTGAGCATTTAGTGGTGTAGGCTCTTCCCTAACTCCCGAATCCCTCACCCGAATCGTAGCCATGGAAATAGAATTCCATGTTTCATGCCGACTGAGGAGCAAACTCGTCCAGCTCCGTCTCGCCCTGCTCCGTTCCCAAGGCTTCCTTCGCCGCAGGGGTGCCAGGCATGGGAGGTGGCCGACTCTGGTAGGTAAAGCAGCTCGAAATGATGCCGATCACAGCTACTCCTATCATGAGCTTGATGTCATCGGTAAAGGCCTTGGCGTACACTGTCTTGACCTCTAGCTGGAGTTGAGGCGGCAGCCACGGTGCAATAGTCGGGCTGTGATGAAGTGCGTCCAAGTCAGCCTTGTCCATTAAATTACTCAAGTCATGCGCGACCCTGGCGTTGAAGATGATGCTACAGATCGCGATACCGATGCTTCCACCAAGCACACGAGCTTGCGCAACGACGCCTTGAGCCACCGCGAGATCATCTTGTTGTGACTGTACCGAGGCCATTATTGTCGCGGCCCCAAGGGAGAGCCCGATACCCAAACCAAGGAGTACCTGGAAGCCATACTGGGCCTTGGTCTCATTTGTGGTATCCTGCAACATCAACATAAGCCCTACGCCTAGCAGCTGAAAGCAATAAGCGGCTAGAAGAGTCCAAGATGTATTGTTGCGCTGACGAGAAATGGCTCCGGCCAAAAAGGCGCCTAGCGCGGTGGCACCGAGCATTGGGAGCAGATGGATTCCCGAGTAGAGAGCATTATCCCCGTTGACAATTTGGAAACGCTCCGGTAGAATAACTAGGATAGACAGGTAGATGAAGCCCGTGCAAAATGTACATCTAACCATGTTGGCGTTAGCAACACGTAGGGGATAGAGGTCGAAGCCAAGGTGACAACATACATGGTACAAGCGCCATAAACCCGAGTTACAAGTCGAAGCGGTAAAAGAGGCTCAATCTTAGCAAATTTGCCCGACCCCAGAAGAAACTCCCAAGCTGCAAAGCCAATCCAGCTTAGAGTCGAAACAACTAAAGCCAGGATAATGACCGGATGGTTCCAAGCGAAGCTATAAGCTCCAGCCTCTTGAAGGGCGAAAACCAGTAAGGTACAGGCAGCTATGATGAGGATGTTGCCTACAAAGTCGATGCGTCGGATGGCATCTACTCCTCGTAAATTGGGCGTAGAGCCGGCCGGCCACGTAAGGTACAAACCGGTAACAAGAGCTCCACCGAAGGGGACACTGCGTTGGTACGTTAGCCATTGAAATGTGAGGGAACCAGATTCAAAGGGGCTGTTCCCCGCTCGCATACTTGATCCAGAAAATCCATCTCCAAGAAGCCGTCGAGGAGATAACGCCACCTAAGACCGGACCGAGTACAAAAGAGACGGCAAGAGTTAGGCCGACCATAGCTCCCATGAGACTAGGTTTGTGTACCGGGCCAACTTCGAATAGGGCGATCTGTGCTAAGCTGTAAAGCCCAGAGCCTCCCATGCCCTGGAAAGTACGGCAGATGATGCTATAAGGAGGTAGTTAGCATAGTGTTAGTTATGAAGGCTTAAGAAGTCGGCTGGCACGCATACAGTTGTGTCATAGTCTTTGCAAGACCGCATCCAACCGAGAAGCCAGCAAACAGAACCCAGGCGGCGCAGATAGTATCACGGCGACCATATATATCACTGAACTTGGCAAAGCCAATGGCGAGACCCAGGTACGCCAAGAGGTAAGCCAGAACTACCCAGGGGGCATGAAGGAAGTCCTGGAGGTCGATCGAAATGGTCACCAACGAAGTAGAGACAATGGAAGCGTCCAAGCTGGAGAATAGAAGTCCAAGCAGCAGACTGGATACGGGTGTAAGTGTCAGTACGTTCCGACGAGGTGGAGAAGGGAGAAATGGAGTGAGGAAATATGGGCGACTAACATTGCCACGAGCACGGCCTGGCGCCAACCCTCGAGTCGGTGCTGGGACGCCATCACTGAGACGGGACGTGGGCGATCGGGATCGATGTGGAGGGAGGAGATGGATGTTTGGAACAGCACAGCTGATTCCAGGAAAACTAGGTAGAAGTAGACACGGAAGACGAAGAGGGACGGGGAGGGGACGGGGAGAGAAGGGGACGACCGTGAGAGTACAGGCGAAAAAACGTAGGCCCGCGGTGAGCTAGCACGATTCCACACGGGCCTCGGAGAATATCAAGACAGAAGCCGCCAAGGTGAGATACCCGAGGTGGAGAGATCGGGTCGATGTCCTGTACAAAGTTGAGGCGGAGGGTAGAAGTCGTGCACGGAGACTCGCGGCCTCCAGACAAGAGAGAGGGAGGTAATCAACACCGTGGGCGATTCTTGTTTGCACTCAGTCCCATCCGATTGGCGGTTGGCGAGGGCCCGAAGGAAGGAAGTACCTATACCCATTAAATGCAATGGGCGTTGGCCGGTCGACGCGGTGACAGCTGCCGGCAACAGATTCAGGCCTGGAGCAATCAACGCTTCTCTGCGCAGGTGGTTGCCAGGGGCGGATTATAGGGGCGGACTATAGGGGCGGACAGTTACCTTATGTATCTCGGGCTGCAATCTTCAGGCAATCGCGACCGGACCGTGTGGTTGGCGCCTTCCCTTCGTTCCTTGTTCCAAGCCTGCGCTGTCGGACAATGACCATGACGTCTGGGAAGCCGCAATGTGTCCCTTTGTGCCGTCGGCTCCGTCTCCCCGTTCAAGTGGTTCTAGTACGGGAGTACCACGAGCTTAGCTAACGCAATCAACCTGGGGGCCTGCTGCTCGGGCTCCTCTGTGCTTCGAGTTTGAGTCTACGGCTGGCGGCAATGGGATTGTCTTGCCGGCACTGGCCACGGTCTGCCTGTCTCTCCAGCATGGCCATTCCCGCGATCCATCCAGCTTGCGTTTGGGATACCTGCAAGCTTGCGTGCGTGTGTGAGCTTGTCTGTCTCTGACTGATTCTCAATTTCCATTGTCAGGTTGCACGATAGGATAGCCGAGACATATGTTTTGGCGATGGCGAGAAGATCGAGTGGCCCCGGCGCGACGTGAACATGGACGGTGACGGTGACGGTGACGGCTGTCAAAGTGTATAATACTGCCCGAGGGCCTGCGCGATGTGCCTTCTGGGTTGCTGCTGGAGAGATTCGAGGGTTGGTCCAACTACCTGACCTAACTACGTCCGTAGTTCTCGCCCGCCCAGGCCGCCTTGGCGTCGCACGGATGCCGATGCTGAGATATCCGTGTCGTACAGGCACAGTACGATGTGATGATGCTCATTTGCGTACGAGATGCGTAGCACATGATGGCAGACAAGGAAGCGTGTGCTGGGCTAGCCGATGCCTCATCAAAGCCGAGGACAATGCTGCCACCTGCCCCAGCAGCAGCTTTTCCATAAGACAACGTCACAGAAAGTCTTACCGGCTTTGGGAGTTTAGCTATCAAGACAACTGTGTCTCGATGCGCTGGCACTGACCGTGCCTCCCTAGCTCGCCCAGGCGGAGTGAACAGTGGAATTGCATACACCTATACAGACAGAAGGACTAATACTGAGAATTACCCTATTCGAGCGAGACGGTGGACATACCGGCGCCTCGGAGGCGCAAATGTTGAGAGACAAGAAAAGAACAGGAGCCAAGAAGGGCAATCTGGAACGGGAGGAAGAAGGACGAGACGGACGGACGGACGGACGGACGGACGAACCTTACAAGAGCACATTATGTGGAGATATCGGACAACTATTCTCCGATGCTCTGTAGGTATACATACTTGATAGAGAGAATACCTATGGCATAGGAGTGTTGCTGCTGAGGAAGAGGAGGTGTGGCCCCATGGGAGACTGAGTCTACTAAGAATATGCGAGGTCCGTCAGAGAGAGCATTGTTCTGGTGTTGTGCTGGGTATACTTGTCTTGTGGTACTTGGATTCATCATGCTCGATCCACAACGTCTTTGTTGTATGTAGTGCACTATATAGGTATTGGGAAGTGGGAAGTGTGACAAATTTGTCGGTACAGTCAGAAGTGCACACATGCTAACTTCATATTAATGTACGTCCGTAGACTCAGCTAAATAGAGCCGACCTATTTCATGATTGCTTCCTTATAGTTGCCCTTAAATATTGACCGAGCTCTTGTTTTGAACGCAAAGAAAAATGGCTGGAGTAATAATAGAGGAGTTGTGCCTAGTGTACAATACCTACACTATGTATTACCTATCTAGTCTGCCTGGTAGATTTAGAGGGCCCACCTGTGGTAAAACTTTCTTGATTGATCATTGATGATTGGAGTGCTGCGCTCAAAGCATACGAAGTACCTACGGCCGAGACCCCTCGTAACCCCTCTAAGTTGGCGCTTCGCCCTAGTACTTCGTAGTTGGCCGGCGGTGCCAAAGTTTACCGTACTATGTATGTAGATGATGTGATGTGCTACCGGTACCTAGGTAGGTAGTGTTACTAGTGTAGTAGTGTAGATAGAGGTTCAGGGGGTAGATGCGTATTTGATCGGTTGGCTCCCAAACTTGAACGGGAAAATAGGTAATGAGGTTGAGGAGATGTGGCACACCAGAAACTTCAATTGCAATCTCACATGCTGCTCTTGATAACATTCAGCAATTGATATGCCTCCTACGCTACTTCGTAGAGCCATACAAGTGTTGCAAAGTACGAGGTACCTACAAAGTATCGACATGCCCGTTGGAGTCCGTACAATGTATGTGAGCTAGGTAGGTAATAATTACCAGTGGACTGTGTCTACTAGTCCGGAGAAATCATAGCGCAATACTCAGTACAATTCGGTTTTCTTTCTTCTTCGCGGACCATGCCAACTGTCCATCCTGTAGATAGGTAGTTATGTTTCCTCCATGTTTCCGCCTTTGACAAGGCGGTTTTGTGCTTCACATCTGCGTTGTTGTGCGTCATGGACAACAACTACCCCTAGAACTAACCCGCCCAGCCAACAGCCCCTTACAGTTGCGCCTGCTCATAACATCCAGCTATGGGTATCTGGTCCAGGGCAGGCAGTCATCGAACAGCATCGTCATAGAGTCAAGCGACGGCATGGCCATGAGCCAGCCAGACTCCAAACATGGACGAATCCATTTCTTGCGAACCGAGTCCGTTACCGAGGTCCTGGTGCTCAGCCTCCCACGATTGCTGGAGATCCTGTTCCGCCCAGATGGCTGACGATGTCCATCAACATGAGGGCCTCGACATCCTGTCCTACATCTCTGCCAGGCGGCCCGCCATTTTGAGCGCTCGACAAATTCTCAAGCCTCTGGGTGGCGTTGGTCAGTCGCCGCCTGTATATGGTAGCAGCGATCAGCGATCGCTGTGAGCAGACGCAGACGTGGCCTTCAAACAAGTTCAATGAGACTCGTTGCAAGAGGAAATGTGAGTTGCATTCGGAATGGCCCTGTTTGATAGAAGCAGAGACTGATTCTCGTTAAGTGCTGACGGTGTGCACGAGGAATCTCATGTCTTCTATTCTGCGCAGAACCATCGACGATTAAATTCGAAGTATTTCTTTCTGTACACATCGCTAACACGCCTTTTCTCCTCTGGTGAGGATAAGGGGTAAGGGATAGTCTCCTGTTTAGACTCGCTGTTCGCACAAGGGAAATCTCCCGAGGTCGCAGCGCACGACGGGGACCTTTGGAAGCGTCCATTGAGGTAATCGAGCGCCATGCAGTGCTACACTGCACCGCAGGCAGTCGCTATCTGCCCAACCTGCCTCCCTAGGTACTTTACAGGCAGGCCGGGCAGGTGCCTTAACATGCTCAGCGACTTCTTTATATTCCCTTAGCCTGCATAGTAACTTCCCTGCGGCTGTCAGGCAGCGACGGCGCGCTCTCGTACCTACCATTCCAAGTCTTCCACTGCACCAATCTGGCCTATCTGGAGAAGCGGCCACCTCAGGTGCCCCGCCGATGCATGCAAGCACACGTGCGCTCCCATGTCGGTCGGGCAGGGCAATTTGGCTTTCTTCCGGCAATCTCGCCCAGCAAGCACGCTCACCCTCACCTTCCTGGAGTTGCGGTGCTGCAGCGCACTGCAGCACAACTGCAGTCTAGCACAGTGCAGCAACAGTGTGGTCTACGTTGAAGCGTGGAATCCCAAAATCCAAACCACCGTGTAGCTGCGAATCTGCTTCATATCACCGCCATCTTCGGGATTTCCAATGCTATCCTTATCGTCTCTATTCCCGTTCAGCAACCACATTTCCCCCCTCTAAGCACCCAATAAACACTAGGCATATCCGCATACTTTTCTCTGCTGTGCTCTGTTACCAACGGCCTCTCCAAAGGTGTGTATGGATGCGCACTTGTCTCTGGAATTCCAACTAAACTACCTACTAAAGGTCGCCACGGGATACAGGCAGATCGTCAGCCGGGTTTTCTCTGGTTGGCTGCCCTAGGTAGGGCTCGCCGCCGCTGCTGCGCTTACATAGTACTACTACCTACGGAATCTACTGTAGTATTGCTACGGACCCAGGCACAGCCCCCTCCACCCCCGGCCTTCGTCATCCTTCATATCGCCTGTTGGTCAAGCAAGCAAGCAAACAAGCAAACGGATGGGGAGTATTGAACGGCGCACTTCACACCTATCGGCAACCGACCAGTTCCCGTTTGTCCACGCCACTGATTCATGCTTCTGCCGAGCATATTCCCGCATACTCAACCTACTCCACAAACAAAACGCTCTCTCCCTGCTCAATTATCCTGATTACAGTGTCATTTTGTGTTGGGCATTGCAGCGACCTGGCCTGCCCACCCCCACATACAGTAATTTCGTCGTCATTAATCTCATTCTCCACTCGCGGCCCCGTCAGGCATTCTCCCGTCCGCCCGCCTTGGGATCGAGGAACCATCTCGGGCCCGTGTTACGCTAGGCGCCGCCCCTAACGGTTTTGTTTGCCGTTTGCTGCATCCAGGGCGGGTTTTCAGTCAGTCCACCGCTGCGCTGATCTGTTGCGATCATCAGATGAGGATTGGAGTCTCCTGAATTGAGCCCTCACTGGGACTGGGGTTTCCGTTCTTTCCTCTTCGTCCATTTCCTTCTTGTTGTCTATTACTTTATAATGGCCCATTCTCTCCGGAGTAACTTGTCCCCGGATCAGCCTCATGGAGTCGCTAACTGTCTCCCTGAGCTCAATGAAAATGATTACCAGCATGAGGTGCTCCAATTAGATGCTGATAGTGCCCAGGCGCATATGGATGGCATCATCTCAAGAGCAGCGAGTCTCGGCATCTTTCTCCCATCGGGCGGCTCGGTATCTGATGGACCTAATCTCTCGGGCGGCGAGTCCGGTGAAACGCCGGATACTAAGCATTCGCTTGCGGATTCATCAGCATCTCATGGATCCACAAACCCTTCAGTAGTATCACATTCTTCAAAAAATGGCCACACTTATACCAGCAAGTTTCTTTCGAGAACACTATCTCGCAGACTGACATTTGCGGTATACGAAAGCTATTTGTCCAATATCAAGCCGAGTCCTGGCGAGCCTAGTTTCCCTGCAACCTTACTAGTTGGACCAACACCAAGCCGTTTCAGCATGGCCACGAGGAAAGGATACAGAAAAATCAGAAGCATCTCCATGGTAGGGTGGACTAGAAGAGAAACTGTACAGCCTTCCCGACGCTTGACACTGTGGGTTTACACCAGCTGCTTCATTGTGCAACGTTAGTGAGAGGGAGCCAGATGCTAATAATTGCCTTGCAGCCCCTGTAGCGCGTGTCGAGAAGATTTAGAATCCAGCAGATCATTACGAAAGCTGCCTTGTGGCCATAGCTATTGTCCGGCTTGCTTGCGTATCATGATCAATCAAGCCACAGCCGAAGAAAGCAAGATGCCACCTCGCTGTTGCACGCAACCTATCCCGACCGCTATCATAAAGTCGATACTTTCCCGCGACGAGCAAAATAAGTTTTTGAAGGCAGTCGCCCAGTTCAGTACGCCCTGGGGCGCTCGCGTCTTTTGCTCGAATCGATCTTGTGGCGAGTTTATTCCACCCCGCGCCAAGATCGACACGAAACACCCGTTCGAAGTTGTATGTCGCAAATGTCGGACACACGTATGCGTTACATGTAAAGGAGATGCTCATTCTGTGGGCCAAGATTGCCCAGCTGATAGGGAGCTGGATGTTGTATTGAAGATAGGCGAGAGCTCTGGCTGGCGAAGGTGTTACAAATGTCGCACATTGGTTGAGCTCACCCATGGTTGTACTCATATGACGTGTAGGTGTCGCGCACAATTCTGCTACATCTGCGGCGCCGTCTGGAACCCCTTTATCGGATGCCCTAATTACTGCAACGGTGACGAGGAGATGGAACGAAGGCGACAAGATGAACAGGACCGTATGGCATCCCTGGCAGCCCAGGAAGCATCCGAACAGGCGTCTGCGGTGAGGGAAGCAATCGAACAATTAGAGGCAGAGACGCGAGCTCGAAACTGTGGTGAATTCATTGTGTTACGTGCCCAGCAGATCGAGGAAAGGGAGCGATTTAGGGCATTTGAACAGAAGTCGAAATGGCGTTTATGGACACGGCACGCGCAACAGAAACTCACCCTTGTCGAAAAGAACTCAGCAGCGATAGAGAAGATGACAGAACGACATGCAAAGACATCAGCGAACCTCGAGGATCGGCAGGTGGCCGCGGAGATGGAGCTGCGTTCTACTTTGGAACAGAGTGAGCGGAATGTCCGGGTGCGACTGAAACATATGGAGGCCTACTGCGACGGATTAGGCCAGAATCTAAATCCCGATATGCCGTCAAGGGTTGTGACCGCAAAAGACCTGCGTGAACTTGGTCAACAGTATAACTTGGAAAGGAACATGCAGCAGCTCCATCAGGCCAAGATCAATGTGATGCGGGATCGGCAGGCTAAAGCCTTGGAGGAGCTGCTCGAAAGGCAGGAATCTGAGATGCAAAAGCTAACAGAGAAAAACGCCAGAGAGGTAGAGAATCTCGAATCGATCTTCACCGATGAAGAGGACATCTTACCGGTCGTATTCGGTGCGCGTCGATCAATGCTCGAGAAACGATGGAAATTAGAAATGGAGATCATGCGCAAAGAGCTGGAGACGGCGCATGGTGTCAAGTATGCTCTGTTGGGCCCCGTAGAGTGGCCAAACGATAAGGAAGCAGTCGGGGACGACCTGGCCGCCGTGAAGGAGTGATTGGCCAAACAGCCTGGGATTTCGACAGCAAGTAGCCGAGGCAGACTACCTAGGTATTTCGAATCCGGTCCCGTTATGCTCGCGTCTGCACCGTGGAATAGTCGACAATCTGCGCACCGGCATTCCGTTACACTGCACTTATTTTATTTCGCGAGTTCAATCAATTCAGGGCTGCATATACCCCAATCGAGATAAGGCGTTTATGTGGCAAGGGGCGCTGAGCTTTTGCATTTATACACGGGACACCCAGAACATGGTGGAAATGGAAGTGGGAAGATATACCCCTAGTACCAATCGCACAGATGCCAGTTCAGCAGGCAGATCGGTTACGAGGTACCAAATTAGCATAGCTAGTCGGACTGCCAGGATGCTTGCGTTAGACACTAGCTTCCTCAGCTCTTTAACATGGTAGACAAAATGCAGCCTTCCGTTGCTCTTAGACAACGATAAGCCTTAGCCAATAGGTAGTGACTGGCAAAGACAATATCTTTCTGAATTGGATTTATGTACACTGCATTGGATTCGAGCGAGACAGATGCTAGACAGATGCTACTCGCGAAGTATCACAGATCGACCGCTAAAGAACGTGCAGCCTGGGTATCAACACCATATGCTGCCCATGACATCGGCAAGGTCACAAGGAACCACTTCGGAGCCGAATAGGCGACAATGATATCTGCCACTGTACGCGTGAGCGAGTAGGGCGACTTATTGGGTTGTACTGATTGGTACGTTTAACGAGTCGACCTATGTTTCGGTTAGCCGAGATGCAACGTGCTACTTCTGCAAGTGACCACAGGGTAGGAGAAGGCCGTCAGAATATGTAAGAAATAACTATCAGTTTTCCACTTGATATAGCAACTCCGGCGAGAGCGCCATCGAAGTAGAATCAATCGCAAATTACTTCATCAGAAGCAAAAGAAAAGGATGAGAGACAATTCATGCTCAGACCTCACTTACCAATGAAATAGATATCATGGGGCGGCTGCTGAGTTGGCGCTCCAAAATGGTATGAACAGGAAAAGAGATGTTGGGAAAGGAAAATTCTATTGTGCTAAGCATTCTCGGGAATTTTTGTAGTCGAAGCTTTTAGTGGGGCGGCTGATGATTGGCGTCCCTTCATTGGACAGAAGCGAGCAGCATGTGCCAGATGGTGGTGGGGCCTTTGGCAGCTGTCATCCGGTGTAGCGGCTATCTCCCGGATTTGGTGCACACAAGGAAATTTTGAGAAAGGGTGGACAAAAATCCACCATCTCGGAATCCCCTCCAACGACTGACAGCAAGACGACATCGATTGTGCCTCACATCGTGGCATATTTTCCCAACCACTCATTCTGTAAGTATGGCCAGCACGGCAAGCTGCCTCTGATACGCCTTATCTTCCTCGAGTACCGTCTGTACACTCCAACAAAATCGAGTTCCTCCCGCAGCCATTTGCTCCCGTTCCGAGAAACCCACAATACGTATACAAGCACAACTTGAACCCTGGAATTTCCGCCACACATTCCCACCCCATCCAGCAGTTGCAAACCGAATCCATTATCTTCACTTGCCTGACAATTAGTCGTACAGAAAACAGTCACTATGTCCGCGTCTGTTGAGTCCCCGTCGTGGCGAACCGTCGAGGTCGGCCGCCTCGTCCTCGTCAACAACGGCCCCTACGCCGGCCGGATCGCCGCCATTGTCGAGATCATCTCCGAGAAGCGCGTAAGTTTTGTCGCTGTCGTCTACCGATGTCTAGGAAACGCAGAGACCGAGAAGGCATGGAACGGTGGTTGACTGGGCAATCTGCATCTAGGTTCTGGTTGATGGACCCAGCTCCGACGAGAAGCTGGTTGTACCTAAGGGGCCTATTGCCCTGTCCGATGTTCTCCTTACCGACATCAACCTCGAGATTCCCCGCGCCGTCCGAACTGGCACGTTGAAGAAGTTCTGGGAGAAGGCCGAGATCGACAAGAAGTGGCACAGCAGCAAGTGGGCCCAGCGCAGCCAGCGGACTGAGCGCAGAAAAGCCCTAACGGATTTCCAACGCTTCCAGCTGCTCCGCGCCAAGAAGCAGCAGCGATACGAGGTCCGCAAGGCCCTCGCCAAGGTCAAGGCATCGGCGTAAATTAAAGGGGGGAACTGAGGGACGGCACTTGATTCTGATGAAGAAAGAAGAGACTCTCGCGACGGGAGTGGGTTCTGGTCTGCATGGCACATGGGCACGGGGTTGACGGATTTCCCTTTTGCTGCATCGTCTGGCAAGACCTGTATGTCACAAATTTATTTCTGAGGTGACCGGCGTCAATGATTACGGACCATTCACAAGCATTTCTCATACTGCGCTTTTCTTTCTCGAGTGCGTATGATGGGAACTCAGCAGGAAGCTTTGGGTGAGGGATATTGCAGCTATATCTCGCCTTGGCGCAAGGTAGGGGCCTATCTAGACACCTCCTGAGTCCTTGTGTATTCTCCCTTGTCACTTGTGCAGATAGCTCGCGCCTCCTCGGTTCGCTGAATTTTGATTTAGTGCTCGAACGAGGCAAATCAACTCGGTGGATCAAAGCCATCATTCCTCGTCAGCCTGTTTTTGGGGGGTGATTGTGTACGATACAAGGGGTATCTACAATAAACCCGCCGGTGACAGAGAAATTAAACCGAATGTGCAACTACCAACCTCACAGAAGCTACGGAACCAGAGTTTGCCCGCCCTGAAATTACTCAGACAGTTCGTCCATTGATCGTGTAATAAGGTCCGCCGTCTGATCCAAATAGGGACCCGGAGGTGTCCGACAGTATGGGACTGGAGAAGATTGACTGAAGGGTCACTGAATTACCTAGGTAGTGACTCAGCCAGACCAGAAAACGTCCGGACCGAAATTTTGAGCCGTTTCCCAAGTTCCGTACTGGCAGTATCCGGCAATGTCAGAACTCAGCCTACCTATCTAGTTTATGAGTCGAATTGAGGTATCACTTGGACCATGCAAGTACACATGCGTCTGATCCTAGTCGTGGGAGATGTGGCGCCAACGGGTCGCTTGGCGTCCTATCAAGCGTATGGCCGTCAATCCTCCATAACGAGCCTGCTGCATCAACTAGCATAGTTGTAGAAGCGTGGCCCCTTGGCTGCATCGCTGTGTTCGGGTCCGGGGGTTTGAGGGATTGGCTACGGCGCTGTACTACAAGGGCCGGCCGGGGTGGGGCCGCGGAGCCGGTAACTGTAAGTGACTTCCAAATATGCTTCATACGGTACCCCGTAGCTTGATATGAAGGCTTTACCAGAGATTCAGACGGCGCTAGGGCTACCGGTGCTCCAATTCCACTTCTGCTAAATTCAATCGGAGCCCACTACGGCTTACTTCTCTTCCATTTCATCCCTCACTCCGAACATCATCCGAAACCGCTACGTTCCACGTTATTTTCGCCCTTTCCTCTCAGATACCAGGTGTTGATGACCGGTCCAGAGGCTCGGCCCGGCCCCATCGGAGGCTTGCCTGTGGAGCTCGCGCATGGTATAGGTACTATTAGGTCTACCAGACGTTGCCTCGTTGCAAGCAGCTGTCTTAACCTGCCCGCTGACAGCTGTTCTATACTGCGTTTTTACACGCGGAAAACTCGGTTACAGCCCACGTTTTACTGAACTAGATAGATGCAAGTCTATTACCTGAGGGAATAGCCGCGTCCGAGTCCTCGCAGTTGCGTCCGCAAGATGCAGCGCCCCAATGTCGGAACGCCATTATGGACTTCATTACGCGTAACCTCCGCCAACGGCCGAGCCCTCCAAAATCCTGGTTATTAAAGGAAACCCTCGCCTGGGACTATTTTATTCATGCGTCGAAGAATTAGCCAACCAGTTTTCTGAAGCGACTTTAACCAATCGTCCCGCGGCTCGGTCCCAATCCGGCAGGAGTCCCGCATGACATAGCGAGAAAAATGTCGCATACAACGCGCGCTATATAAGCTCGAGATCTATTGCAACCTATTCCGCGAGAAAGCTAGGGTACCATCTACATATATGAGAGTAAAAGCAACTTTTCCGTCTTTCAACAACTTGGTAGAGCGCGATATTACCTGGGGGCCGAGGCGCTGCCGTTATAAACTGCGGCGACAGCATTGGCTCCACATACATCCAGGACGTTCTATCCCTCGGTTTAGAGACGTTATGTCAAACTAGCAAGGCAGAAACATAATGACGATCGAGAGCGTCTTTCTTGTTCCGGCTATCCTCCGTTCCCTACGGATTACTTCCTCTACGAAGGCCTTCGGTACGCAACGAACGGCGTGACGGCTTTATCCTTGGCGAATTGACACCCGCAGACGAGCTGCGCTTTATTAAACGGTCGTTCTGTACTGATCCGGATTCCAATTTCCGGCCCAGCCGATGTCTTGAAATGGGCGCATTACGAGGAAAGCTGGTACGCTTGGATCATGGATGTAGCAAGACGATCGGTATGACCTACGGAATGGGGATATGTTATGCGGGGTCGTTCCCCTTTACAGGATTGGCAGATTCCAGCAACCTTTCGGGGTATACGGAGGATGGTCATTCGAGAGGGTCCCTCCTCGAGCAACAAGAGGTCCGGCGGAAACGAGAGGATTTGAGAAAATCACGGGACGAGAGGGAGCGCATCTTTTGCCGCGGAGGTACCGGCTGGTGGAGCTGGGGAGATGAAAGCAAAGTGAGATGTTGAGGTGAAAAGGTCCTCTGTCCCGTGCCCATCATGGCATATTTCGAGCCCAATTCGCTTCAAGAGGCTCGAGAGATGCTAAGCATGAAAATGGCACCGTGAATCACGGAAAGTAAGACTTGATAATTAAGTCAATTAGATAGCATAGTAGTGTAATATCTGGTTATTTCTTTCACGTCTATGACAACGCCGGCGGGAGCCCCGGTACGGGTAGATGCGACGGCAAAAACAACGCACGCTGTTATTGACCGTACGGTTATGACAGGTATATATCTATCCGTGACAGTAGATGCCTACACCAAGTATCGTTTTGCTCCTCAGGTAATTTTAACAGAGACCCGCCAAGACCTCTAGGTGAAGTAGTTAATTGCTTGATAGCAACACGTTCCGTAAGTACTTTCAACAGGGTTACGTACCGACAAAACGACGGCAAGTAGTTAACGGTTTGTGGTGATCCAAATCTTTTTCATACTCTTCCGCACGGAATACAGATACGTGTACGGTGTAGGTATAGAGATAGAATGACGGTCACACGGTGTGACGTCAGCACCCGTGGGCCGTGGGCCGCAGGTGTCCGGTAAGGTTAGGTAATCCAGAACGCCCGGTGTGGCTGGAGTGTGCAGTCGGGCCCACCATAACCCTACGCAAAGAATTAGGTATTAGCATCAATTTGTGAACCAAGCTCGCTCGCTCTACTTTTCGTCCTCAAATTCCCCAGTCCAACCAGCGAACACTTCCCCGCCACGCTACATACCTCTGTTCTCCGTCATAAGCAACTCTTAGATCACGACCTCTGTAATCGCTGCTGCTGTCATTGTCGTCGTGTGAGTGCGATTGCTATTGGAATGCCCGTTTCCTTTTCAACCCCACCAATCCTCTTCGGAGCGCTGTGCGTTGCGCCAAATTGGCGGCGGCCCCTCCTCAACGCCCTTCCCAGCCTCGCTTCTCGTCCCAGCCTTTTGCGTCTATATCATAACTAGACTGACTGATTCCCGTGCAGCCTTATAGTGTCATCTACCTGTCACCATGGCCAACCCACGTGTCGAAGAGCTCCCTGACGAGGAGCCCCAGAAGGTCACTGTCGAGGAGCACGAGGAGGACGACAGCTCCGACTCCGAGATCGAGGCCGGCGAGACTGGTCCCACTGGCTCGACCGCTGTGATCCACTCCCGCAACGAGAAGAAGGCTCGCAAGGCCATTGAGAAGCTTCACCTAACCCGAGTCCCCGGCATCACCCGTGTGACTCTCCGCCGCCCCAAGAATGTGAGTGGTGTCACACTATTGCATCGCACTATGTCTATGTATAGATATAAGGAGAGGTCGCTCTACGAACGGCCGTGAGGACGTCGCACTGCCAGGCCTCAGTCGAGACAGTCACCACCATCTTATCTAGAGACCCCAGTTTCCTTTTTCTCTTCGCCAGGAGATTGTACAGATCCATACTGACCAGCTCCAACCAGGTCCTATTCGTCATTAACAACCCTGAAGTCTACAAGTCGCCTAACAGCAACACTTATATGTGAGCATAGAAGCAACTGGTAGCACGGTAATATCCTGGCTAATCTGATATCAACGTACATAGTGTCTTCGGCGAGGCTAAGATTGAGGATCTGAACTCGGCCGCTCAGCAAGCTGCTGCTCAATCACTCGCTGCCCAAGGCGGGGAGCACGACCATGCCGGTCATGATCACAGCCACGGTGACGCTGCCAAGGCTGTTGAGGGTGCTGAGGAAAAGAAGGACGACGAGGATGAGGATGAAGAAGTCGATGCTGAGGGCCTCGAGGATAAGGACATTGAGCTTGTCATGACTCAAGCATCCGTCTCGCGGAAGAAGGCTATCAAGGCGCTCAAGGAGAACGACAACGACATAGTAAATTCCATTATGGCGCTCAGCGTCTAAGTGTTTGTGGATAGATGATTCGTCGGGGGATTGTTTAGGTCTGCCGGGAACGTTGCGATGAAGCCATTATGGCGTGGACGAAATGAACGAACCACAAAAAAACAAAAAGACAAGGAAAAGCACCTTAAAAGGTTTATATCTCAATAATTACGATACCCTGCGATATGAAATGTTGGGATCATCGTGAGTTGTGTAGCTGCTTGTCCGTGAAGACCAGCGACACGGGTCACGCATCACGACTCTCGAACTTTTCCTGGTTATTCTCTCTCACTTACCGGTACTTATCCCTGCTTACCTAAGCATTCATCGCCTTCTCCAGCCCATTGAGAAGCTATTCTATGTACCACGTCTTCACGGAATGAGCATGTGGCATTGAAAGAGCTGCAAAAAGCACTCGTTAGGTTGATGTCTAGTGTACCTACTTGATTTACTTATATTCTGTACAGTTACAGTCCGTATAGTAGGTAATGTAGGTAGTCCGTCCAAACCGGTACGCTTATGTAGACGGTGATCACGTGACACAGGTCACGGTCCCATAATTGGCGGCGTTGATCCATCCCAGCCCGCTGATGGACCAAGCAACCTCTGCGCTGCGAATCGCTTCAAGAACTCCACTCATTCACGTCCGCATCACATCGCAAAGATGGCCGCACCCGCAGTAAGTCTTGTTCTGGTTGCTAAGCTGAGCCCGAGCTTGGGGTATTATTCGAAGAATATTTGAGTGCAATTGGCTCGTCTTTGAACGGCTAGTCGTCGATGCGCCTCGCCGACAATGAGCTAATTTCCCTCCCCTCCAACTGTAGCGCAGCGCAGCCCTGAAGCTAGACTGGGTCAAGGTCACGTCGTCCCTCGGCCTCCGCGGTCAGACTGTTGCCGCTCTCCAGGCTTTCAAGCAGCGGAACGAGAATGCCCGCCGGAAGGTACAGCTCTTGTCCGAGCAGCCGACCACCGTCGACTTCGCCCACTACCGCTCCATCCTTAAGAACCAAGCCGTCATCGACGAGATCGAGAAGCGCTTCGCCTCTTTCCAGCCGGCCAGATACGATGTTTCTCGCCAGCTAAAATCTATCGAGGCTTTTGAGGTGGAGGCCATCAAGAACGCTCAGGCTACTAAGGAGAAGGTCAACCTTGAGCTCAAGGACCTCGACGCCACCCTGAAGAACATCGAGATGGCACGGCCGTTCGACGAGCTCACTGTGGTATGTCACGGGTGCGCTACAAAAAACAAGGGAAACATGGATGTTGACATTGCATGTTACAGGACGACGTTGCCGCTGCCGAACCCTCCATTGATGAGAAGACTGCGAAGCTGGTTTCCAAGGGCCGCTGGTCTGTCCCCGGATATAAGGTATGACCTCCATTCTGGCGATCGTGCAATAATGGCACGGTCGGTAAAGGAATCCGTAGACTAATTAACGTCCTTCTGCAGGAGAAATTCGGTGACCTTTCCATGATGTAGACAAGACGATATATTACCGCGTTCTTCCCTTTGTGTATTCTAGCATTGTAGATAGTCGGTCGGGGGAGTTATGATACTGGAATCGCATCACTAATTCACAAACGTCGCTCCGGGAGGCAGGCGATCACACCCCGCCGTGACCCCCTTGGTTCTGATGACTGGCTATCCTTACGGCATAGTCTCACACGGCCGCATGTTGAGAATGGTGACCTCGGGATTTGATGTTGCCACCTCGATATCCTTTTTTTCTCTGGGAGGTCTTCAACGTATGGTGTCCACTCGTTATATCTTAGGTAAGTGTATAATAATGAAAATAGGCTCCTTGCTACACCACGTGTAAGTCATCTTGTGTCTACTGGCAATTGAGATCCACGTCGTGGGTTCTTAGTGATCCGGCTTCCCGACTGGTGATAGGACGGGCTGCGAATCACTCAAGCCCCCCGTTCTTCTACATTGGGATTTCGTGACAGTTTGCTGCGGCCTGATAACTTAGCAGAGGTAATTGAATCTGTCCTTCAAACCTCGCACAGGTCGAGATAGAGGGGATCATGGCCTCTGACACAAGCTACCTATACGACTTCAATACCGGCCATCGGGTAGCGAAGTCATCTTAGATACCAAACGTAGGTCTCGAACGCTTTTGGCGGTAACATTTAGTAATGAGAGATTGGATGATTGTATTGGCAAAGGGTGCAGCACAACTGATATTCTGAGGCTCTATCTACTTCGTACAGTCATCTGGGATCTGTCTACTATTCCCGTTGATTTGGCTATAAGGGTCGTTGAGAGGAATGTGAGAATCTCAGGTCGCGAGCTCCCTCCGATAGCTGTTGGCTAGCATTGCAGGCACTTTACTATAGGAGAAGTTTGGGTATGGCGGATGCCCTTTATGATTATAATGAATGGTTATCGTGCTCTTTGCTGTTCAAATTTCCTCTCTAGCGAACTGGCTGTAGGTATCTCATGCTTCGTACGTCCGTACATACTTCATATTCAGCTGTTGGCGTAGGTAGGTAGGGTCGGTCTACCTATCCCTTAGGTGCGACCCCGTCGCGTATGTACTTAAGAGATGTTGGAAGAACGGATTATTGCATTTCGGATAGGTACGTCATAATGGGGTTGTGACACTTGACTTTACAAGTTGACACTTCATCTGAGACTACAACCAATTCCGATTGAATGCGATTTATCTCGGGCCCTTCTCGCATACCTCCAACTGGCTGGCTGCCCATCTGTGGAACTGAACTGCTGTCCATCAATATCGCCGCGGCATAATCTCACGAAAACAACGCCAACTTTTCGCCCCGCGAACCGCTATCTCTGGCATCAGAGTGATCATCCATAATGCAACGAGCAAGTTACGCGCAGTCTCCGCCGCTACACCACCCCGTACCACAACACGTTTCTACCGTACCACAGCTACGATCACCACCGCCGCCGACATCGTCGCAGCCCCAGCAGCATGGCTCGTACGGAAATCCCTACCAGCAAGGCACCTCTGCCGCCGGCGGCAGCAACGTCTTTGGCGCGTATGGAAACTTCATCAACGACCCTATGGCTGCCCAGTTCGTTGGCCAGGTCGGCCAGAACGCTTTCAAGCATGTCGAGCAGAATGTAAATCGCTGGGTCAACTTCTCTGCGCTGAAGCACTACTTCAACGTCACGAACGGCTACGTCATCAACAAACTCTTCCTGGTCCTGTTCCCCTGGCGTCATAAGCCTTGGTCGCGAAAGCAGGCAGTCAATCCCGGCGGGCAGGAGGGGTGGTATTTGCCCCCGAGAGACGACATCAACAGCCCAGACATGTACATCCCCGTTATGGCGCTCGTCACGTACATCCTCCTATCGACACTCCTGGCGGGTCTCAGAGGCCAGTTTCAACCTGAGCTGTTAGGCTATACAGCCTCCAAGGCCGGCGTGGTTGTGATAGTCGAGATACTCCTTCTCAAGCTCGGCTGCTACTTTCTGAGCATTTCCAATGAATCGCAGCTGCTGGACCTTGTGGCCTACTCGGGCTACAAGTTCGTCGGCATCATCGTCACTGTGGCCATAGCAGAGCTCGTCAACGGTGGAAAAGGCACCGGGGGCTGGGCCGGCTGGTCGGTCTTTCTCTACACGTTTCTCGCGAACTCCCTTTTTCTAGTAAGTCTTCAGCAGGACCGTGTTCGAAACAATATGTAATGGCTCTGGCTGTCGTATCACTAACACTTGAGACAGAT
The DNA here is from genome assembly GCA_028637635.1 of Xylariaceae sp. X802. Lineage (NCBI taxonomy): Eukaryota > Fungi > Ascomycota > Sordariomycetes > Xylariales > Xylariaceae > Xylariaceae sp. X802. The sequence goes on along the minus strand of JAJFDH010000056.1, from coordinate 30,510 downwards.
GCGATCCTTGAGGTATGTGTTGCTCCCAGAAAGTTCGGGAGGCGACGCCAGGGGGCCGATGCAGACAGATTCTCGAACAAAACGCAGCCAAAGAACACAGTTTCTGTTTGCCTACTCTTACTTGGTACAGCTGGTATTTATGTCCATACTATGCTAGAAGAAAAACGGAACACAATGGTCTCTCAACCCATCTTTGTCATCCATTTCCCAGATAGAATTTATTCACAGGAACGAGAACGGGGCATTAGGTCTCTGGGAAAACAGACATGGATATTAATTTAAAAAAATACATATATATATAACGAAATGGAATGAGAAGAACCGATGCGCCATTGCCATTTGCCATATGCACATGAATTCACGATCGAAGTTGGTAGGTCACTGTGATGAGTCTACTGCCAGGGGCATGATGGGCTTGCTATCACAGGTGCCTTCCATGTGCAGCATGAGGATTCACGGCACACCAACCGCATTACGTAAGCGGGGTAGCAAGATCGATAAGATAAGATCCAGACCGAAGCTGCGGACGAAGACGACCCTACGTCAACTGCCTTCCCTGTGCACTGCCTATAACGATACGATCCCATCACCCAAAACTATATCGCAACTCTAGTCGCCAGCCCTTTGCCAACCCGAGGCCCCAAAACCTGCCTGATTTGACTTCTACCCCGATTCGCTTTGTCATATTTTGCACCCCAAAGCACGGGACAACGCACGGGCTAAGACGCAACGGTTGCGACCGCAACCGCAACAATCACCGTCGCAATGTACGACGACTATGAGCGCCTCTCTCGCGACGATCGCGATTACCACCAACCTCGATCCCCGCCCCCGCCTCATTCTCGCCCTCATGCGCCCGCCCCTTCTTCTAGGGACCGCCATTATCGCTCTCGGCACGGTAAAATATAAAATAGCCTGCACTATGTTCTGGTCGTTGTTGAGCCTGCGCTGACTTTCCCTGCGTGGGAAGACTCTTCCAGGTCCCCACCAAGAGGCCCCCGCGGTGACGACTCTTCTCGGGCACGCAGACGCCACTCTCCTCCTCCCTACCGAAGAAATAATCATTCCGATGGAGATCACCTAGGCTATTCACCCGAAGATGCTCCCTACCGCCGCAGGGATTCCCCGAGTCGCCGCCCAGGTCACGGCAACTATAGGGAATACGACGACAATATTGATTACGACGACAAAGACCAAGTCCAGCGATCGAGTGGTAGAGATCGCAGCTACAGCCCGCGACGCGCCACATCTCCCGGCTCTGCCTCACCCCATCACTCTCCCCGCGACGGCTATTATCGCGATGCTAGCTCTCAACGCGGGCCTGGCAGACCTTATCATACACTTAAGCTGGACGACGTGCCGGACTGGTTGAGCCCCCAAGAGGCGAGTGACCTGATATGCACATCGCTGGTTTATTTACAACGCGCCCGGGCAGAAAAACTAATACCAGAATCCGTCAGATTGATGATATCATGCACGATATGGGTGCGAGAGGTCTAATAGACGTTCGCATTAAATCTGACGACCGAGTCGGTATGCAGCCTTTTTATGGACATCCTGCCACCTCGGCTCCCATGGCTAACCCGAAGCGCAATGTAGGAAGCCGTCGGTGCTACGCTTTCGCCGAATTCAAGTATGAGAGCGACGCTGCCGATTTTCTTGAGAGATACTATCCAGCTCTTGACTTCAAGGACCACGGTGGCGCCTCTACTCGAATATACATAGAATACAGTCGAGAGCGGCGGCAGGCCGCAAGCTCGGACGATTGGAAATGCACATTAGTGAGTCGAGCCTGTCAGCAACCAAGGAATTTCACCAACCAAATAATAGTGCCATTTCGACAACTTTTCCCGCCGAGCAACATGCAAGCAATGCAAAGCGCCTCGATCCTGTAGGTGTACATCGCGCCAAATGCCACTCTTCAACTGACCTATCGTAATCTAGCTGAGAACGTGGTGGATATGCGACTTGACGGTCAAAGTGATGAATGTCCTCAGCAGACTCCGTCCCAGTTTGTCGTTATTCGCGGCCTAGCCCCGTCGGCGAGCGAGAGCATCCTCGCGGCTGGTGTCAAGAAACTCTATATGTCCAAAGAAGACGAACCAAAACAGTCTTTGGGCACGCCAGCAAAGCTAAGAAGCACTGCGCCCATTGGCAATACACACGGTCTTGGTGCAAAACCAGGCTCACTAGTTCGAGTATTCATGGTTCGAGATAAGTCGACAGATATCAGCTGCAACTATGGCTTTGCCGAATTCTTCACCCTCGACGATGCTCGAGCCGCCGTCGCGAAGTATAACGCGCATCCACAGTTCACGATATCGTCCAAGCCTGTCACGATAGCCTTTATACACTCCGGAGTTTTCATTCCCTATCTGAATCCCGTGCAACAGCAGGATCGCAAATTTACCTTCTCGGCAACGCATAACCCAACGCTGAGATTAAGTTACTGGAATCCGTCTGTCTATGCTAACGAGCTCGTGACCTTTGAGGAGTCGCTCTACGGGGACAAGGCACAAAAGTCCGAGCTCGGCCCACAAGCCCCTGATTCAGCAACTGCGAAAGAATCGAAAAAGAGGAAGGCTGACCGGGATCTGGCCCCGCCGGGCGGCAAAAAGGTCATTGCTATGGCACCTCAACTACAGATGTGGGCAAACAAACATGCGGAGCTTCGTGGGTCAAAGGACCCTGGGGATGAAGCTCTCCCGTCGGATGATCCCGCTCCTACCACGGGCCCCAATACTGATACTACCGGGAGGACCAAGAGTCACATGATAGCCCTGTCCTCGGTGTCGTATGCTGATCTTGACCAAATGTGCTGCCTTCTGTGTCGACGTAAGTTCAAGAACGAACCATCACTTCGTCGACATGAACAGATGAGCGACCTGCACAAATCAAACCTCGAAAATGAAGATCTTATCGCAAAAGCAACTCAGGACTTGAAGGATCTAGGCAAGGAGCCTACATCCACTTACCGGGACCGAGCCAAAGAGCGACGATTGGTTCACAACCAACCAAACAAACCGAAACTTCATCTCCCTAGGAAACGTGCACCAACCAACAAGGACGCGGACTCGGCGGCGGAATTACCGGCAGCGCCTACCATCTCCAAGGGCGCGGGTTTGCTTGCTAAAATGGGGTGGAACACTGGTGAAGGATTGGGCGCGGAGGGCGGCGGACGGACCGAGATTATTGAAACGATGGCATATACCCCTGGCGTTGGCCTAGGGGCCGAGGGTGGCAAGATAGGCGACGCAGTGCAAGAAGCTGCTCGCTCGACGAAGAACGACTACGCCGATTTCGTCTCGAAGACTAAAGACAAGGCGAGACAGCGGTATGAAAAGTTGGGTTGATGCTGGCCGTGCCTCACTTTTTCTCCCCTCTGCTTGACATCTTCTGTCCGCCTTTGCTTGGTATGTATGGTTTGTACCTATCATTGCTGGTATGGGAGTTGGGTGTTGGCTTTGCGGAACTTGTACCAATATTTCTCACTGTCTTGATGGGTACGTGATCGTGCGCCCTCTGATCGGGTATGTGGCTGCCTATCTGACTACGAGGCGCTGCAGCTTAATATATCATCTTCTACACGTATTCTTCTACTTGGTATTTGCGAGAGCCGTCAATGAATGCCAAGTATTACGTAGGTATGCACTCATGAAAGGCTTTGTACACGAGCAAGACGGAAACACTAACTAGACATATTAATGATTAAAATTAAAAGCTGTCTAGGGAGCCGCCCTATTCAAGTAACAAACAGAAAGCAGCGTGGGCATCTTTTTTCTCTTGCATGTACACAAGGTGATTACTCTTTTGTATATCCTATATACAGGGAGCTCATTGCTCTTTCAATGTAGAGTGTTTCTTGCGTATGTGCGAGTGAATGCCATTTCTATCGACATGAATGACCGTACCTAGCCTCATGAGAAACCGGACATGATGGTAGAGGCGGGTATCTCTCTCTTTCTCTCTTTCTCCTCAATTATGTACAGCCTGGGATCCGAAACTTCCTGATTCCCGACACAGAAAAAAGAGACTTGAAATCCAGGGTTCTCATTCTTATAGCATGCGCTATGCAGTCTGATCAGTTGCAATGCCCGCCGGTATGTCACGCGATGCGTGGGTGAGTGCATTGCACGATGAGGCGAGGTCTAACGCATGTTTGTTTAAAACATGAATAGAGTTACGCCTGTGAGGCTGCATAAAGTTGCGACGAGCGTGACGGCAACTACTTCCCAATTCGATGCCGGCGCGACTCGGACGGCAGGGCTGTCAGTGGTGGATTCATTGGGTGCGTGGGCGCCTGTGGTGCTAGGGCCGGGGCCAGACGCAGAGCCAGAGCCAGAGCCAGAGCCGGTGCTAGAACCAGAACTGGAGCTAGAAGCTGAGTCCGAGTCCGAGTTCGAGTTCGCACTCTTCGGGTGCGCAGTTGGCGTCGAGGGCACCTGAGAGGCGACACCACTCACGAGTGGAATGCCAGAAGTTGTGATTTCAATTACGTTGGTGTCGGTGTCGTTCTGGTTCGCCTGTGCCAGGGCAATTTTCTTGTCGCTCAGATCGTATACGACGTAAGCGGAGCGCAGGAAGGTATCGCCGAGCAGATAGGTGCCGGAAAGAGCCTGAATGCCGAAACTGCAGACATTATCGAAGGGGAGAGGCGGTAGTTCCAGACCAGCCTCGAGAGACTCGTCGACGTCGTCGAGAACCAGCTCGTTCATCGGGACCCGGACCACAGGTCCATTGCTATCCGCGAATTGAAAGTCGACAGTCGTATCTTTCATGGAAGTCAAGACATCACAGTTGATAAACACGTAACCGCTGTTCTCGGAGTCATCCACGGCGCCGAGCAGTTCAAAAATTTGGCTGGCGACTGAGGGCGGAAGATATGTCAAGGTGGTACCAGAATCCAGAATGACGGGAATTCCTCCCGCTTGGAGGTAGTTGTCTCCCGCAGAGTTGGGGCCAGATGCGACTTTTAGAGAATCCAGCGATACTGTAAAGGACGAATAGGTTTTCGATTGAGGGTCGGGTAGTATATCCACGACTTTCAATTCGCCTATGAACTTCTTGGTGTCAATACCTCCGAAGAGGATCGTACCTATCTCGGCATCAAGATCATTCTAAAGGCAGAGGAAGCAAGCGAGGATGTTAGTAATCAATTAGACAGAAATGAGGAGCGACAGTGACGAGGTATCAACGCACAAGATAGAGGCTGTAGGCTTGTGTGTGAATGAGGTCCTGGTCGACGAATAGGTCGATGATGTTGCGGTACGTCTTTTGGGCGGCGACGTTGGAGTCAAAGCCTATGCCGAGGAGGCCCGAATTAATGGTGGTATTCTCGGCGAGACCAATCTGCAAGGCCTCGATGCTAGCGCCGGCGATGTGGAAGTTGTCCTTCATGTAGATCCCCTCGGCGCCCGAGCCGTCAAGGTACTGAATGCTGAACGGGACCTGGTTGAGCGGCTCATAGGTAGAGCTGTTGGCGGAATCAAAAGTGTCGAGGCAGTCGCCAAACCTGGCCTGCAGAGCCCTTGACTGGCAGAGGTCGGCGCTGCTGTCTAGGACCCAGACATCGCTGCTCCCCGTGTCGAGAATGAGCGTCACCGGCTGGGGTGGCGTGCCCAGAGCAACGTCGGCAAAGTAACCACCGCCCGTGAGGTTGTTGCTCAATTGCTGGGCGTAAGCGCCGGCGCGTTTATTCAGGGGTTTATTGTGGGATCCACCCCTTGAGAAGCTTAGGGGGACGACCCTCTGAGCGACGGCGGATGCAGTGATCGCGCCGAGAGTGAAGAGCGAAAGAGACCTCATGATGAAAGACAGAGAGATAAAGAATGCAGAAAGAGAGTGCGGAGTGGAAAGGATCGTGGTGCCCTCTGCAGGCGCAACAAAGGCCGGAGGTGTTTCGCGGCTCTCGTCGGCGCACAGGCGTCGAGGTGCTACGAAAGATAGGCAGACCCCGAGGCGGAGAACAAGACAACGAAGGAAAGACTAGGTGAGGACGGTGAAATCAGAAGCAATCAAAGACGAGGAGACAATGCACGTCATGCGCGCTCTGCGAAACGCACAAAACAAGAAAACGAGGAAGACGAAGAAACAGATGCGAGATATTGTCGCAATTCAAGATGGATAATTAGAGAATTAGAGATAATTAGATCTGGAGGGTCCGCGCTTGGACCTGAGGCTAAGAAGCAGTTCAGGATCCTGTCCAGGTGTCCCCTGTTGCGGGGTGGAGAACAACCGGTGGGTCCGATCCAAGTGTGCACGAAGTACATGCTTTGTCAGCGCCCGTCGCGAGGCCGTTAAGTACGGATAGGGGACGGACGGCAATCGCAATGGTGTCCGTGCCTGTAGTGTAGATGCTGTACAGCACGTGGTACCTGTTGGCAGTTGCCAGCTGCCAGTTGCCAGTTGTTGGTAACTACCGGTACCTACGTACGGCTTCAGTGGCTCATTGATTACGGTACCTATTGTCTTGCAGGGGTCATGGCATATCGTAATTGGCAAAATAGTCCATAGACGCCGTACTTCCTCATGTTAAGGATAACGGTGGGATGCACTATCTAGGTAGGTATTATGTACAAAAGTCCTGCATAGTAGTGTACGGACATGTTGTAAAATTGTAAATGTTATCGCGACCTCACCGCGGCGACGTTCCGGAATAAGTCCTAACAATTAACGTGCCTACAGGCTACATCAACAAGCCGTAAACAAATGCTGCCTATTGCGTACTGTATACCGCATATATGTACCCGGCTTTACACATGGGATCTCTCGTTGCCTAAATAAAGAATGCTTCTGATCCCACGTTTGAGGTTTTGCGGGCCTCGTAACGCAGGATCCTGCCTCCATGGCTGACGGTATGCATCTGCTCCCGCAAGACTATTCCGGAGCGATGATCGCTCTAAACATGGCAGGTGAAGAGCGTATTAAGGCCAGTCCCAAATCATGGGAATCGCGTCACGCCTGAGAATAATGCCTGGAAAAACAACAAAATCTGCCTATAAGTACGGGGTCTCCTGACGCAAGCCAGCGAGCTACCTAGATAATAGAAATCAAAGCGACTGCCCGGGGCCTTGGCATCGCTAATTTCACAAGTGAGCTCGACATCAGCGTGTTGGCATCGCCGGAACCCCAATTCCTCATCTCCTCGGACCTCGAAGTACTGTGGAGTCTGGGCATCCTCGATGCCCTGTCTCGGACGCAAATCTCCGTTGCTTAAACCCGTGCCGTAGGCTGAAGTGTTTGTGAACCCTGTGATTCAGAGCCGATACCGAGCATCTCCGTTTTCCATGTTTACGCTTCGGCGCCTTGGGCTACTCGGCGCCGGGGCCCTGATGGTTTGGTACGTGCCAATACGATAGGTCACATCCGGCGACCTCGGGCCGGTCGAACTCTTCGGATGGCTCTCGAGTATCCCGCTTCACCTCTGCCGGCGCCCTGTGTCTTATAGTGGCAGTGGAGCTTTTAGTTATGAATCGACATGCCGTGAGGCGATATAGCAAAAAGCCGTATCCGGCGATAGCAGCCGTGATATCATGACAGAATGCCCCCACGACGAGCAGTGCTGTTCTAAGAGACGGGCTGGGATTAGGGTCGTTGATCACCTTCTCCCCTTCACTGGAATTTTATCCATCAAGGCACTGAGCACAAGATAGGGGGTTCCGGGGCAGATACAGAGAGGTGGCATTGCGTTAGCGGCTTATGAGACACAGCTTTGAGCTCCGGAACGATAACCCGTCGTGGTTAATGCAGATGTGTTGAGCGACGATGGACTCTAGCTGTAGTTACATGTTGCCAAGTCGCGTGTTAGTGATTCCGCGAAAGATGCGTAAGGCGAGGTTAGCGTAGTAGACGATCCGGCATTGAATGAGCACGATGTAAACTCAATGAAGGATAGGGCCCAATAGTACAGCAATTGGGCGCATTGAAAGGTCGAGAGGCAACGTATGCGCAAATAGGCAAGGTCCACAAGCTTTCTTTTCTGACATAGCACACGGTATCGACTACTTAACTATTACTGAGCAGTTTCTCCACGGCCCATTTGACAGAGAAGTTTCTGATGTCAGAGTAATGCTGTCCAACACCAACAAACAAGACCGGAACATTCGTGGCATGCACAATGCTGACGAGCGTACCGACCATGTCACCCACCGTGTCGCATTTAGATATGATAAACCCGTCAAGATGCCGCCCGGGACCGAATGATGAATTGAAGTTCCTGGCTTGAGCAACTGAGTCTGTTCCCACAAGCGCCTATTATCCACTATTAGCTGGGAACCGCATACTCTGCAAGGGTGGGGAATACTGACCTCGCCAACCATCAGAATCTTGTCCGGTTGGGCAAATTTGGCAAATTTCTCAAGCGACGACATTAGGCGCTGGTCATTGTGTCGCCGTCCCGCCGTGTCGATGAGGACCACATCATAGCCTTCATTTGTAGCCGCTCTGACCGCATCCTTGGCAACAGTGGCCGCGTCACCACCATATCCCTTCTCGAAAATCTCGACCCGACCACCCTCTCGGGCGGTCAATTCCTTGAGATTCCGCACGTGGACCTTCAATTGCTCGACCGCCCCAGACCGGAACGTATCTCCGGCGACTATAAGAACCTTGTACTTGTTTTGTAGTAAGAAAAAGCAGATCTTAGACAAGTTTGTGGACTTGCCCACACCGTTGACGCCCACGATGGAGATGACATAGGGTCTGCGCTTATGCGTCGACGTTGCCGGCGGTCGCGTAACAGCATCAATCTCGCGGAGAAGATCCAAGGATGTGGTCGGAGTCAACATCTTAGTCAGTGATGCCTCCATACCCTTTGCTATACGGGCATTGATGCTCTCAAAGCTCCCCGTCTTGACGCCTAACAACTCTTTCTCTACGCCTTCGCATAGACGGATTGCGGCCTCGCGGGCGACATTCTTCCTGAGAAGATGATCCTCCATGCCTTTCATAGCTTTGTCGAGATCCTCTTTCGTTAAAGTTTTGCCACCCACCACATTACGGAATAGTCCACCTATCGTGCTCAGACTCGAGCTAACCAGTCCTCCCTTTGGCGTCGCACCCGATGTGGCATTTTTCGCCTCAGCCGACTTTAGGATCGAATTCACCTCGTCACCTAGATCCCTCAGCACAAACTGCCCCTTGGAGGTGGTTGTCCCCCAAGTAGAGGAATCGATGCCCTCTGCAGCGGCCGGCCGGCCAGCACCCTCCACTTCACTATCACTAGTCGTTGCATTATGGATGGCAGAGTAATCCAACTGCACATCATCTTCTTCGTCTGCAAACCCATCAGCATTCCACTTCCGGCCCTTCTTTGGGGCCTTCTTTCCCTTTCTTGGCGGTGCCTCGTCGCCCGATGATGCCGGGGCCGAATGACTGTGCTGCATTTTCCTAGCCTTCCGAGACATGCGTCCCATGGGGCCACTTTTGCCAACCAGTAGATGGTTATTCCCACCAGGCATCGACGGTCGTGCAGTAGCGGGGGCCGTAACCAAGGTTAGCTCCAAGGGGGGCGAGACCTCTCTTGTTGTGGTATGTGGTTTTGCCCTCCGCTCAGCCGCCGGAAGAGGAGGTTCATCGCCTAGATTGCCCGACACGACCTCCTCCATAGCTTGCGGGCCTTTGGTGGTACGTCCCGATTCAAGTTTCTGGTACTGGTGGTCGAAGTATTCGTCAAAGCTATGGCAGTGTACAATAGTGGTGTTCGGCTTCTTCAACTGGTCGGCGTAGAGGTCCACAAAGATGGTCTTAATATTATCGACAAGCTTGTCGATCCACGACAGGTGCAGAAGGGAGCGGTAGACAGCCTAAAGTGGCAAGAAATATGAGCGGAGCCCATGGTATCTCGGAAGAGCAATAAAGTGCTAAGGAAGAGAAGGCTATTAGGAGCGTGACCTACAACGAAGATGATACCCAATTCCTTCACAATTGTCCACTTAAGAACATGCTGGTCGGATTTATAGGGAGGGTTGTTCGCGGTGGGCTGATCGCCTTTTGCGCCGGCCGAAGCGGCTTTCTCCTCGATGAAAACATCAGCGATGAAATTGTCGACAATGGACGAGTTGATGGATGCAAAGGTTCGCGACCACAGCACCACGCCGGAGGTTGTCAATATCTCGAAGGTGTCCAACATGGCGGACGCATTTAAGTTTGCAATGGCCAGTAACTGTAGGTATAGTTTCGTATACCCAGAGCGCGCGATTCAAGTGGCAGTGGGAGCTGATGTAGTGCGAGATAACAGTTTTGTGATATGGCCAGAGGTCGTCGTATACGCAGTGCCTGGGTAGGTAGTATAATAACAGCAGAGAAGGTTCAAGTTGATGTGAAGATGGATCACGCACGAAGTACTTCGTAAAAGCTTACGTACACCATGTAAAGGGGACAAAAAGGGTTAGTCGGGACAGAGGTCGGGACAAGGAGACGACCTTATGCACTAGATAGGTAATCGTGTCTTAACAGTGCCTACCTTAGCTACATATAGGTACCTACCTTAGCGCGCCAGGGGGGTGTTTAAAAGGGATTACAGTGGGCATTTCCATAGTTGGAAATCCTTTTTTGTCGAATAAGCTGACTTCACGGTGATGCAACAAATTGAAATTAAGCAGAATGTATTTCCGGTATATGAAAGGACATTCATATAGTATTGGATTTCACAGCGAATATTCAGTTCAGTAGGAATATGTTTCTAGTGGTGGAAGTCATTTTCATTTGAAAAGGATGATAGAATTGGACCCGCTTATAAAACAGAATTGAATTTCATTGGTCGAAAGGATTATAGTAAGGGTTTTTAAGTGGAAATGCTTATGTAATATGTACTTAATATTTTAAAAGTAAATCTCCCACGTCTTATAGGTACCTAAGTACATTCTCTATCTTTTATAGTGGGTAGGTACTTACATACTTCGTATTACACTAATTGAAAAACACTTACTACGGCCACGGTTCGAACTATAGGTCTACAGTTACATTACATAGGTACGTATTACCACTATACTACGAGGTCTACGATTGTGATTTTCTGTTATTAATTATTATTATATGGTAGGTGTAAGTGTGTAGGTAGGTGCAAGATGGATAGGTGCGCGGTAGATAGGTAGTAGGGGCTACGATAGTGGTCGGTAGAGGCTGTAGTAGTAGGTCAATAGGGGCTGCGTAGCGAGTCGGTAGGTAGATAGGTAGGTAGGTAGGTAGGTAGGCGGGTGCACGGTAGGTGGGTGTGCGGTAGGTGGGTGCGTGGTAGGTGGGTACTGTGGTAGGCACATAAATGTAGGTATTACATAAGCAGGACAGCACTTTGAATTGAAAAGGGATTTCAAAATGAACCCGTTTTTAGGCCGATATGTAATTATTATGATTAGTCATGATTTTTAAAGGGACGTCCCGTCTTTTTGATGGGAATAATGCGGCATGTCGTCCTGTCAACATGAAAGGATTGTTATCACCACTTCAGGATCGGGAAATATATTCGTCAAATGAAGTGTACGCTAGTAGTGGATTTTCTATGGAAATGCCCACTGTAATCCCTTTTAAAAACCCCCCTGGCGCGCTATGGTATCTAGGTACCTATGTGGGTCCCACTCCTGCCCATGTACGGGAGGTACACTACATACCTACTATAGCGTCGTATGCTGAGTCAGCTTAACCGCAAATTTGCCGCAGATTAGCCGTTATTCTGACTAAGCCTCTGGAAAAGTGCAGTGGAATGAACACCGCTCGATTTTTTCTCTCCCTCTGCTTTTCTAAGCCGTTTATCTGCGCGCGAGCTGTTTACTATTGTAGCCGCTCTACCTCCTTGAGCCGTTTTGCAGTCGAGCAGCCCCCGGAAGGGTTAGCCGCTCGCGGTTTTGAGCCGCTGATCCCTTGATCTGTTGGTTACGGAAGTCGTTGGATAGGGGGACCGCTCGCGCTGTGAGGCGTTGATTTCCTTGATCTGCTGGTTACGGAAGTCGTTGGACAGGAGGACCGCTCGCGCTGTGGGCTGTTGATTTCTGAAGCTGTTGATTTCTCAAGCTGTTGATTCCACAAGCTGCTAATGTGACAAGGGCAGTAGTACTGAGCTTGAAGCTTCACTAGTGAGGCAGAAAACTATAGTGAGGCTCATAACGTTCTATAATTCTTTATGGTCACCAAGGTTGCTGGAGGAGGGAAGGTTTTCCCTTTCTCCCCAGGTCCTGGGGGACTCAAACTATACCCAAGTGCGGACCCGCTTTTCCGCACTTGTGCCCTAAACTAATATAGTATAGTGTCTGACACATAGCTGGTGGCCCAGTAGCTGGAAGTTCTTGTATGACGCATAAAGTTACGTAACGTTATGCGACATACCTTACATCTCCCCTAACTGTTTACAGCCACTTATGTGTCAGTACATAATAGGGCAGGTGATCTTGGGAGGTACCTAGGTACATGCCTAAGCGAAGGTACAAAGGTACAAAGGTACTAAGGTACATGATGGCTTGTGTACATAAGTACATGGAACAGAGGTACAAAGGTACAAGGAGACTTGGGTACAAGAGTACATAGGTACAAGGGTACATAACAGTATGTAACAATGTATATATGTCTGAGGGGTCTGAAGGGGCTCTAGGGATGTTGAGATGACTTTATACTGACGTGACATACTTATACGTATGACACTAGCTTCCCCTTTCTTAAAAGGCGTCCCGACTTTTTGACTAAGTACTTATGACTAACTGGTATGTCATAAGCTGTTACCCTTCCTGAAGGGACCATCACACCTGGGGGGCTCTGCTCCTTTGAGAAGGTTTCTGGGCCTCCCCCCCAGTGCTTATAGCTGTGATCAGGTTCGACCTCCATTGAGAAAGGACCATTCAGCTGAGGGACTAGCTCCTTTGAGAAGGCTCCTGACCTTTCCCCCATTACCCTGTAAGGTGGCTGGCAAGTTCGACTTTCCTATAGGTATTCTTTTCTAAAAGGACCATTCAGCTGAGGGACTAGCTCCTTTGAGAAGGCTCTTGACTGGATGTCTGAAAAGGTCTGACCACTTGGCATAGTGCTAACAACTCTCTCCTACTAGGCTTGATTGATTCCTTAGCTAGAGGCTTGAGGTCTAGCTAGGAGGGCTTGTAGGTTTGTCTGTCTTCCAAAGTCTACCTACTGGACAGGGGCTTGAGGTCTGCCAGGGTGACTTGGCTACCTAGGGCTACCTTCCTAGGCAGGGGCTTGAGGTCTGCCAGGTTGGGTGAACTCAAAGGCTAGAGAGGTCTGAGGTCTTGTCTGACTTAGGAGAGGTTGGGCACTAGCCTTGGGTATATGTCTGATTGTCTGAATTGATTTCCTTAGTCAGGGGCTTGAGGTCTGACTAGGCTGACTTGATTTATCCTAGGTCTACTACCTCCTGAAGCAGGGGCTCAAGGTCTGCCAGGTAGGTGAGCTCAAAGGCTGATGGGGTCTTGTCTGGATGTCTACCTCCTTGAGGTGACTAGGCTGGATGATGACTAGGTGCTATACCTCCTTGAGGTGACTAGGCTGGATGATGACTAGGTGCTATACCTCCTTGAGGTGATGTACCTCTCATGAAGCTCACCACTCAATACACTCCATACTCATCAGGCTACCCAGCCAGCTAGGTCTCCCTCACTAAAGGGGCCTAAGGTGCACCTCCACCAACACTCATGTATGAACTTATCAAGCTAGGGGATTAAGGTCTAGCCATAGGTCTGATGGACCACAGATAGAGGTTCCTAACCCACTGCATGAGTATGCCTATTGTTGGGAACTAAGACCCAACCATGAGTTCATGACTACAGGTAGAGGCTCACACAGGGGAGTGTCAAGAGAAAGGTATACCCTCACCACCACTCTCAGCAAGTATGAACTTATCAGCACTGGGGGCTTAAGGTCCAGGCATGGGTCTAATAGACCACAGATAGAGGTCCTTAACAGGGAGTCCTAGGTGATGAGTGTATGGCTAGCATGGGCAGCAAGGGATGAGATGCTGAAAAGTAGAGAGAGGTAAGATCAATTGAGGACAGTGCTATGCTTTGTCTGAATTGGTCTGAGGCTTGATCTGAAGCTTGCGCAAATTTGCGCAGAGACAGGAAGGCTGTCTGGATTGATTTGGAGCTTGCGCAAATTTGCGCAGAGGCAGGAAGGTCTTCTGGGTTGCCTACTAGGCATGACTAATGATCTGGATAGCTACTAAGCTTGTCTGGACTGATGGATGACTTGGTCTAAGCTGACTAGGCTTGACTGGCTTGACTGATAGCTGCCCACTGGGCTGGTTGACTGATTGACTGCCAGTGATATGCCTACTTAGGCATGACTGGATGGAGTGACAGCATGATTAGGGTAGGCATGCACTGCAGCTAGCTTCCCCTTTCTCTATGCTTGTCCTCAAGCATGGATGATCTGAGATGATGAACTGAATTGGCTTGGATAGATTGACTGATTGAAGAACTGAAGAACTGATTGGACTTAAAGCACGAAAGGAAATAAATCAATTGCTGAAAGCATAGTTAAGTTAACGCATAGATGAACTGGGGTAACGAAAGATAGGAGGCCTAGCCTGAGGCTTATCCTGAATGGGAGGAATGGCGACAGCGAGGTAGCTTGCTGGTGTAGGGCTGACCATGTGCGATAGCATGGGCTTGCATGAATCGATGTGGCCATGCGACAACATGGGCTTAGCTATGAAGCGACGTAGGTTTGCGTGAGACGGCAAGGCCATGCGATAGTGACATGGGCTTATATTGGAGGCGTCGCGGCCATGTAGTAACATGGGCTTGATCGGGGGCATCAACGAGGCCATGCGACAATATAGGCTGAACTCGACGCGATGTAGCTGTATGATATGGGTTCGGTCGCGGCCATGGCAACTGCATGGGCTTGATCGGGACCGACGTAGGCACAGGCTTCAGTGAGGCCATGTGGTAACATGGGAACAGCATAGGACAATGCGGCTATACGCGACGATATGGTTCGGTCGTGGCCATGGCAACTGCATGGGCTCGACTAGAGATAACGCAGGAGATCGTAGATTGTTGGTTGAAGGTCGACGATAACGACGTAGGTATGTACTATGTAAAGTAGTATGGCTATGTGCAATGACATAGGCTTTGACAGATAATAACAATATAGAGTGTGGACTTAACTGAAGCGGTACGATTATGTATCATCGTATAAGGAATAGAGTCGACACGAAAGAAGAGTCGACACGAGATGAAAAGAGGTGGCGATGCGAAAGTCGGCAATGCGAAAGAGACAGCGATGCGAGAGAGGTACCGATGCGAAAGATGAGAGATATCAAAAGAGATGGGTTGCATTGCAGGATGAAAGGCATCGCAAAGGACAAGAGTCATTGTAGGAGGTGAAAGGCATCGTGAGATCAAGGATGGCAAGATCAAAGATGACGAGATCGAGGACAGTATGATCTTGATTACCAAATGGGCAATGATGCAGGGGGCAATAAAGGCAGTGTCAAGGTCGAGACAGCGTCAAGGTAGAGGCGGCGTCGATGTAGAGACGGTAGCATCAATAGAAGTGATAACTTTGAGAAAGGCAACGATGCAAAAGAGGCCGTAGCATCTTGTGGGGAGGAACATCACAAGAGAGAGACCAAGGACAGCGAGGTCAAGGACAGCGAAGTCGAGGACAGCGAGATCAAGGACGAAGTCAAGACGGTGATGTCAAGACGGCAAGATCAAGGATGACGAGATTAAGCGCAGTATGGCATATAGCTTTTTGGATGATGCGAGTCTTTCTCGGATCTTTATCTTCTGATAAGATCTTGCATTGCGTCTTATGGTTCGACAACGCCTTGTTCAATTTCTCGTATACAACGGGAGAGAATCGATGACGAGAAGAGAGATGACGCGGGAGGAGAGGCGACGCGGGAGGAGAGGCGACGCGGGCGGAGAGGCGACGTGGGAGGAGTAATGCGAAGTGAGAAACAGCAGCATCAAGAGAAGTGGCAACATTGAGAGAAGCGGCAGCATCGAGAGAGGCAGCGATATTGAGGGTAGCGACATTGAGGGTAGCGACATCGCGAGGGACGACGATGTCGCAAGAGGCAACAGCATCTTGATGAGTGACGATATCACACAATGAAGTGTTATTGCGATAGATGGTGGTACTGCAAAGAGGGCAGTAGTATTGCAGAAGATTGTGATGAAAGCAAAGCATTGCAGTATCAGATAGAAGGCATATCGAAGAGGGGATGCGTCGGGAATGAAATGCATTGCGAGGAATGTGTCGCGAAGAAGCGATAGTAGATCTCGAAACAAGAGAGCATTCAAGTAACAATGCCTCAAGGCAATAGTATGCTTGAGATGGTGCAAAAAGAAAGACGTAAAAGTAGAGGCGACGTCATGGTAGAGGCGACATCAAGGTAGAAGCGACGTCGAGGTAAACGCGATCCCTACAGCCTTATATGCTTCATGTGCTTGCTGAGGTGTACATCATAGCAAAAGACGGCGGCAATGTTCGCAGCGATAGTGATGATATATCGCTGACAGTAGTGTAGTTGATTAGGGATAGATGTCAATTGTCCCGAGTACGGCCCCTTCTTTGTAGACGCGGTCTCCACGGCTTCATATATATAGGCTATGTTGCAATGGGCAGTAGGGGTACGAGTGTCGCAGCATAGCATGGTTGTTTGTGGGCGCGATCGCATTGATAGAACGATGTAATTGTAACAAAACAAATGCGATATTGACTTTAATTAACCCTGGTGTCGGGGGACATTCTCAAGGGCTTCTGTCTTTGTTAAAAGGCTTCCGGCCTTGTTAGAAGGCTTCCGGTTCTACCAGGCGATTCCCGGTTCGCTAAGGGCTGTCAAGAAGTTTCTGGCTTGCTGAAGGATTACTGGCTTGCCAAAGGATTGTCAGTTGACTTTTGGCTTTGCAAAGGCGTCCAGCTTATCACTAAGGGGTGTCCGGCTTGCTGGAACACTTCCGGGCTTGCTAGGTTTTACCAGAATATGTCTGGTCACGCTAGGAGGCAGTCGGGGCTTCTTGGCTTCCCATGTAGTGTCCGGGTTTATCAAAAGGCGTCTGAATTTGCCTAAGGCTTCCGGCTTTTACCACAGAATGTCCAGTTGCCAGAAGACGTTCGAGCTTGCCCGAGGGCTTCGGACTTGCCAGAAGGTCTCCAGGAAGCTTCCGGTTAATTAGGAGGCTTCTGAACTGGACTGTAGTCGTTCGTACTTGTCCGGTTTGCCAGGGTAGTTCCAACGTGTTAGAACATATCCGGGCTTTGCCAGGAGACTCTCAACCTATCAGAATGCGTCCGAGCTTCCCAGAATGCATTCGGGCTTCTCGGAATGCGTCCGGCCCTGCCAGAGGATTGCTGGGTAGCTTCCGGCCTTGTCAGATTCCTTCGGCCTTGCCATAGGGTATTCTGGACTGCTATGGGGTGTTCGCGTTTGCCAGAATGCCTCTTAAGGTTCACCGACTTGCTAGGCAGCGTCCGGTCTCACACGATGCTTATAATTTGTCGAACGCGAGTATATCGAGCGACATGAACGTGCCGGGCGGTGTGAATGTGTTGGGCGGTGTGAATGTGTTGGGCGGCACGAACAAGTATGTTGAACGGTTCTGGGCAATGAAGAGATCTTAGCCGGTCGAAAAATATACCATTTTGGTCGGTTTGACACAAGGAATCCGACGGTGCAACCCGTTCCTTCATAGCCCCGATATCCGTAAAGATATGGCCGAAAATAAGGTGGTATTCCGGGCGGATAGATTGAATGTGTCGGACAGAGTAGACGTCGGACAGAGTAGGCGTTGGACGGAGTAGGCGTCGGACGGAGTAAGCGTCGGACGGAGTAGGTGTCGGACGGAGTAGGCGTCGGACGGATTGAAGGCGTCAGACGGATTGATGTCGGACGAAGAGATGTCAGACGGAGAGGCGTCGACGGATTGAATACGTCGGACGAAGTAGGCGTCGGACGGATTGAAGGCGTCAGACGGATTCATGTCGGACGGAGAGATGTCGGACGGAGAGGCGTCGACGGATTGAATACGTCGGACGAAGTAGGCGTCGGACGGATTGAAGGCGTCAGACGGATTCATGTCGGACGGAGAGATGTCGGACGGAGAGGCGTCGACGGATTGAGAGACGTCGGATGGATTGAGAGGCGTCGGATTGAGAAACGTCGGACGGATTAGATTGAATGCGTTGGACGGATTGGATCCAAGGCGTCGAACGGAGTAGATGTCGGACGGATTGGATTCAAGTCAACGAAGAGAATTGGGTCGACGAGAAGAGTTAAGGCATCAGACGGAGTAAACGTCGGACGGATTGGATTCAAGGTGTCGGACAGATTGATGGCGTCGGACGAAGTAAGCGTCGGACAGAATTGAGCATAGGTTGGTAGTCTAATGCCAGAAAATTGAGCAGGAACGACATTCAAGATGAGGTTGAATAAAGCTGAGCGGGTGTGTCGGGGCTTGTCAGGAGGAGTTGAAGTGCCTTCAGTTTGCTATGATGCGTCCGAGTTACTGAAGGGCTTCTGGACATTGCCCGGCCTGTGAGAGGCATCCAGCTTGTAATAGGGCCTCCGGTGCTGTTTGAGAGTTTCCTGGCTTGCTATAGGCTTCCGACTTATCACCAAACGTCAAGGCCTACCAGCGGACGTCCGGTCGTTCAGAGAACTTCTGGTCTTGGTAGGAGAGTTCCGGCTTGCTGGACTTTAACAGGGGCTTTCCAGAATGAGTTTGAACTGGCCAAAAGGTATCCGGCTTATCACTGGGCTGTTATCCAGGCGGTGTACTTGATCGTGACGTGACAATGAATTCCACGCAACGTGATTGTATTCCGAACGAAGTCGCGAGTGTAGTTCGATAAAGTCGCGATTGTGGTTCAACAAAGTCATGAGTATGGTTCAAGCGAAGTCGCGATGGTGGTTCGGCGAAGTCGCGAGTGTGGTTCAAACGAAGTCGCGAGTGTGGTTCAGACGAAGTCGCGAATGTAGTTCAAACGAAGCCGCGAGTGTGGTTCGGGCGAGATAACGTGGCTTCTATGAAGGACATTTGATTGCCTCAAGCTTTTTTGGGTCGTCCGAAGTCCATGTGAGTGCAACACAGATACCTGGCAACACCGCACTTTTGTAGTTCGCAAGTATGGCTGAGACTTTCCAGAAGGAACGAGTAGCTACCCGAAACTTCTAGGCTACTTGGGACAAAGCTTCTAGGACCTGTATGAAGGTAGCATGTGTATGCCGCAGTCGTACCAGCATCTGGTCGAGCTCAAGGGGAATAGAGGGAAGGATTCAGGGAAGGAGATTTGCCCGCTTGGGTGATAACGATAGATTGAGCTAAGCGGACTGGTAAGGTGCTGTGACAGAGTACAGCAGTGTTGGGCCTGAGATTTCTGTGTCAGACTTGGGATTCCAGTGTCGGGCTTGGGATTCCAGTGTCGGGCCTGAGATTCCAGTGTCAGGCAATGTGAAACACAAGGCAGAATTCAAGCTCATGATCCCGCAATTGATGATCTGCCTATTTGAACAGAATCTCGGTGAGGGTAAAGAATTATATGTGACAAGGGCAGTAGTACTGAGCTTGAAGCTTCACTAGTGAGGCAGAAAACTATAGTGAGGCTCATAACGTTCTATAATTCTTTATGGTCACCAAGGTTGCTGGAGGAGGGAAGGTTTTCCCTTTCTCCCCAGGTCCTGGGGGACTCAAACTATACCCAAGTGCGGACCCGCTTTTCCGCACTTGTGCCCTAAACTAATATAGTATAGTGTCTGACACATAGCTGGTGGCCCAGTAGCTGGAAGTTCTTGTATGACGCATAAAGTTACGTAACGTTATGCGACATACCTTACATCTCCCCTAACTGTTTACAGCCACTTATGTGTCAGTACATAATAGGGCAGGTGATCTTGGGAGGTACCTAGGTACATGCCTAAGCGAAGGTACAAAGGTACAAAGGTACTAAGGTACATGATGGCTTGTGTACATAAGTACATGGAACAGAGGTACAAAGGTACAAGGAGACTTGGGTACAAGAGTACATAGGTACAAGGGTACATAACAGTATGTAACAATGTATATATGTCTGAGGGGTCTGAAGGGGCTCTAGGGATGTTGAGATGACTTTATACTGACGTGACATACTTATACGTATGACAGGTTGATTTCTGAAGCTGTTGCTAATATGAGACACTGTTCACGGATTTTAGGACTGCTAGATACACATTTTTCCGATCCACGGCCGATCAGTACGTCCGAATTCGAGCCGCCACCCGCCGCTCCGTCACCCGCCGCTGCCAATGCAAGCGGTTCTTCGAACCCAATGCCAATGAAGTTGTATCATGGGGCTTCGTAGTCTGCGGAAACTCCTGCAGAAAGGATGAAGCTGAATCATTCGCCTCAAAGTTCAACTAGGCGTACAAGGCACGGCAGCAAGACCCCGATCAGTTTCCTCGAATTCGAACCACCACCCGCCGCTCCGTCACCCGCCGCTGCCAATGCAAGCCATTCTTCGAACCCAACGCAAGCGAGTTGCGGAAACTCCTGCAGAAAGGACGAAGCTGAATCGTTCGCCTCAAAGTTCAACCAGGCGTACAAGGCACACGGCGGCAAGACCCCGATCAGCATCCCCGGAAATCGAGCTGCTTCCTAGGCGTAGGAAATGGACAAAAATAAATGCGAATTGAGATGCAATTCGCATTTATTTTTGTCCATTTCCTACGCCTAGGGAAGCAGCTCGATTTCTGGAAGTCTGGGTGTCGGGTGACTGATCGGGAGGCTGTTCGATTTCTGGACCTAGGTTGACACCATGAGCTCACAGCTTTTCTTGTTATTTAGCCAGGGATACGAACCGATCTAGCCACCAACGTGGATCTGCCAGTTTACAAATAATAGTTCGTCCGAGGCTTCGGATGGATTCGTAATAAGCTCATAGTTGCCTAAGCTGTCTTGTGTGAAAGGTATCATATACAGAGCATTATTCAGTATGGCAGGTAGGCCCACGATGTCTTGCCCAGTCTCGGACACAGAGCTGGCGGCTGATACAGGTTGTGGACCGCCGATCAGTCGCATGATAGGGAGTCTCGTTAACGGATCCTGTCTTTCCGGGAGCCTCATGACGGGCGTTATAACCAGAAAAATGAAAACGTTTTTACGGCCTCCTAATAAATATTAGCGCGGTCTAATTCAACGGATCTGTCGGTAGTTTACGCAGATCTATCTCCTCGTGTGTGAAGATGTGGTCAAGCCTTGCTTCACTGATTTTCTCTGCGTCACGGCAGCGGTAAGCGATATATTGCCCGCGTGAAAAAACAAAACGCCTCGCATTTTGGTCGTTACTAAGGGCAGATCGGGGTGTCAGTCATGCTTGACGCCGATCAGTGCAGCAATCTCACGTACCTAGCCGAATATGAGAGCTTTTTCCACCACATGATCGGAGCGTTGGTTGTGGATATGACGTTTTTTGCGTATTCTGCCCTGTAGGCATTTCGCAGCTTGGCACGGAACGCCACGGACATCTCTCTTTCTCGCACAGGCAGCTCGAGGTTATTTTTACAATGCGCTGTCTTCAAACGCACAAGAACGGACGGTTTCCAGTGAGCAGCGTCCCCAATGACAGCACTCATTGCGATGGACGGATCATCGAGGTATTCGGTATCTGCGTCATTGCTGTCTGGTGGCAGGAGGCTCGCGAACATCGTTGGCACTGATTTGCTGAGATCCTCGATCAGGGAAGTTATCTGTGGCTCATCGTGCCTGAAAGCCCCTAGGAGAGTTAGGCGAAGTGTCTGTACCATATTTTCGTAGTCAAGCAGATCGCGCTCTGGGCTACGATGATTGGTCTTCGTCACGATGTTCTTCCATAGCCTATGCGGAGACAAATTAGCAACGTAACATGTGCTCGGGGCTCGGGGCATCCTTATCGTTAGCACTGCGGCTCTCTGGCCAGATCAGTTGTGTGGCTTTAGCCATAACTATACGAGCAGCTGGAGTGATCGACTTACTTGTGCTTCAACTCTCCAGGCAAGACCATCAGAAGGGGCACAGATCCATATCGACGGAAGACATCCCGATAATGCAACCCGATGTGTACGTTAGGACGGAATGCCTGTTTCCTGTATTCCGAACCTTTTTTCGATGAAGGTAGCTTGCTGATGTCGGCATCCACCTGTTCAATTGAACTGAACACGGCATCTCCCGCTTTGCCAGCAACAGATCCTGCAACACTCACCGATCGGACTGAAGCCGTGGCGTGTTTCTTTTTCGCAGCCTGATCACTAGACAGAGCCGCTGCCCTAGATAGCTTTTGGAATAGCCAGCGGCTGTTATATACAACGTCGGCAAACCTAGTGGGCTGATCTGCTTCCACTGGATCTGCCCCTAGTAGGCAGTTCGCCTCAACTGTTGCTGTTAGAACGACGACCAGTATATCGACGGCGGAGCTGTTTCTGTCTAGTCGGCCTTCGGCAGATTCGTTCGCGAACATTGCTTTCACAGCTCCTATGAACGTGGGCTTTAGGTGCAATTCTCGCAGCCAACAACGAGCGAGCACCGTCATTAGTATGGACCAGCGCGCGTGGTCGGACAGGCTGTAAGTTTTTACATGGTGTGGAGCCGGGATACCGGGCCATCCTGGCGGAAACGGCATTCTCCGGAGCATCCGTGAGTATTCTATGACTGCGTCGGATGTCAAGGCCTGATCATTGAAGTCAGTATTCGAGCAGTTTAGTGGTTGGGGCCGATGTCAAACCTGGTCCAGGATCAGTTCGTGGATCATCTTCGTGATGCCCCCGAATTCCGAATGCGCGGAGTCACTTGGTCGGCCCCCTATTATATCAAGGGCAGGGGCTAGCAGAGCAACTGCCGACGGCTCGAGGTTTAGGCCCTGTGCTCTTGCGTATTCCTTCTTCTTTGTTGCTTTCAACCGATCTAGATGCCGGCGTTGTCTCAGGACCTCCATGTGGCCACGAGCATTGGCAATGATGTCGAAGTTGAGATTACCTCTATCCTGGTCTTGTGCATGACAGTATCGGCAGCTCTTGCCCGCTGATGGGCCTAGCATACCGGAGTTCATCTGTTGTTGCGGCATATCGCCAGTAAACGCAAGGATAGGGGCACAGAGCGTGGTGAGTTGCCCACTGATCTCAACAATCAGCCCCTTGTCTAGAGCGGTCATAGGCTTTAGAGCCTTGATAACGTCCGTGAAGTTCGAACCGTGTGGTCCCAGTGTTAGTGGGAATATGTTTATCTGCCGCGTGTGCTGAGCTTTGGGGAGAGCAGCTATCTGGTTATATACTCCCATGACAGATTTAAACATTGATCGGTATAACCCAAAGCCGTCAGCGAAAGTCAAGACGGGTAATGATCGAACCTTGGTGTGTGCTCGAGCGAACCTGTCGATCAGGTAGCTGCGACCAAACTCTTGTACTTCTAGTGCTCCCGGCACGGGCGGCACTTTGCATACAGGCATGAAGTAGGATTGAGTGTGATTGAAGACACGGCGGATCATTGGGTGGTACGACGGTCGAGGATCGTCAGCGAATGTTGTACCGCTCTCGAAAGCGAAATCGAAGTCCATGTGAACCCGGCCTAGTATCATACTGTTCGATACCAATTCTAAAGGGTCAATGCAAAGAATAAGCTCTCCGGGTGACAGATCGCGCTCAGTAAGCGGGTTGATTCGGACTTCTGAGTTATTCTTCGAGATCTGTTGAAGCAGTCTGCTACCCCTCCAAAAGCGACCGATGACTATTACAACGTCGCCTTTTCTTCCCTGTTGGACTTCGGCCTCGGTCGAGAACATACCCAACCGACGGCTGGCTGTTCTATGATCACGATATATAGCCTGTATCTGGCCAGTATGGCAGCGTGTTGGATCATTCAGATCTTCGTCTGTTTGGCGGCAGAAGCAGAGTGTGTGAGCGCATTTGTAGTTGACGCTGTCACCAGGTAGGATGGGATCATTGCTAGGAAACGGAGGATACCACGCGAAATCTCCAGATGTCGTGCGAATGGATGCAGCCCATTGCATAGAGTGCCACGCTTCCGACGGATTATCAACAAGCTGCGCCATGCCAAAATACATAGAATGCGAGAGCTGTGATGATAATATGCGACTGAATAGACTGATCGGATTCAGGAAGAACATATCTTGTTTGGGGACTTCGCTTCTTCCGGCTACAGCAGCAGAGTGTAAGCGAGACGATGGCATATTCTTCGGGTTTAATACAAGCTCCTTGGACCTCATCTCGAGCAGCGGCATCCGCTCCCTTACTTGACATTTGAGTGTATCGACCGTGGCGGGCAAGCTGTTGAGCTTGCTCATACAATCTTTTTTGAGAAGCTCGAAGATCTCTCGCAACACCTTCTTCGGGTTTAATACAAGCTCCTTGGACCTCATCTCGAGCAGCGGCATCCGCTCCCTTACTTGACATTTGAGTGTATCGACCGTGGCGGGCAAGCTGTTGAGCTTGCTCATACAATCTTTTTTGAGAAGCTCGAAGATCTCTCGCAACATAGAGTATTGTTTGCGAGAGACGCTCTGCCGGATGCAGTATAAACCGAGCGCTAGCGAGAAATCACTCAATTGATGATCTCTACGGGTGTGCTCGATGGGCGTGCTTGAATCTAGGAATGGATCAGCGTCCATTGGCGTGAATCTGTCCGCGGTGTCCGGGGTATCGATGTCCGTACTATCGTCAATGTCTTCGGCTTCATCCGATCCGTTATCAGGTATATCGCCCAGTTCTTGGTAGTCAAGAAGATCTTGGAGTTCGGTCGTGGTAGGCAAGTCCTCTGCCACATCTTCTGCTCTCTCTGAAAGGTCGATCGGCTCGACTATCGATTCCTGCTTCTCGATGCCCCCGATGAGTATCTCGACTAGCTCGGCAGCATCTAAGGCCTACGGATATACCGTTGGATCAGCTATTGGACTTGTACAGATCAGTCGGAAGGGACGCAATTCCTTACAGCCGTAGGTGCAAAAGTCTCATGAGCATACTGATCGTCATCGTCACCGTGACCGGAGAACCGACGCCGCTTCGTGTTACTCCTGGTGCTGGATGACGATGATGATGGCGATACCGATGCTGATTGCGTTTGCTGTGCTGCAGCTCGCAGTACCGCAGCTCGCCGAGCCTCCGCCTGACGGATAAAGAATGCCTTACCCCTACGTCTCACGGGGCGCCGCATATTGCTAATGAGTTTTGTGGTATGGTCAGTAGGCTTTGTACGGTGGTGCAGACGTACGATCAGTGTTGAAAGGCTTACGTAGAATAAGATCTGTGGTCGACGAAAATATGACTGGCTGGAGAAACCGGCCAATCAGTTCACTGCCCTTTTTTGCGAGGCTACCACCACGCAAGGCTACCACGTACGCCAGCCGAATCATATACTATTAATAGCAGCTCGACTCCTCCCGATAGCGACAGCTCGACTCCTCGACAGCCCAACCTTCGAGCTGCGCGGACATTGCTATTCGTACCGACGCATGCTGAACACAGATTTAAATACACTATCTTCTAACAGACTAGAGATCACCATGCGCATTAGGGGGAGGCGGAGGCGTCTCCTTGATGTCGAACCGATCTGCCAAGTTAGCCTCAGTATATATCAACAAGAAGAAGCTGGTTCCTGTCTATCTTACCAACGATCTTTTGCTCATCGGCGGGGTCTTTTTTCTTCGGCCGCTTTCGGTGAAGCTGCTGCTGAAAGATCTCGTGAAAGCAAGACTTATCGACAGCCTTAAATTGGACTTTCTTTGGCATTGCGTAATAAAAGTCATGTAGTTCCTGGCGCTCTATAGCTCATTAATCTCTGGACTAGGTTGTCTTTACGATCTGTCTCTACAATCCACTTACTGGCTCGCCCTGCTCCCTCGCTGGTCTTGGCCGCGCGAAGCCAGAGGGTGACTTCATAAGCCAGCCCCAGGAACATATCTATGAATATCGTTAACATTCAGCGCTCTGCTAGCAATGTACGGCAATGCTCACGTTTCATGTAGTACTGGCCCAGATCACTTGACTTTTCATAGTCAACGTACCCGTGAATATACTTCCACACCTTGAAGAAATTCTCCGGGGACCACGCCGCCTTGATATCATTCCGGAGCCGATCGGTGGCTGTTACCACCAGGTCCAGGTCGAGGAGTACGCTCCCTGGTTCGGTTGCGTGCATCTCTAACAATTTCTGTATGACTCTGGTGAGCTGATCCATTTATGGTGTCTCGATCTGCGGAAGCTTTACTTACAGCCATACTTTGCAAGACCTGGGACTTGAAATTCTTCTGGTCATCTACCAGTCGCTGCCGAGCTACCTCGTACTGGGAAGAATCAGGATCAATGGCGCCGTACGCTGATTCGATGATGTCCCCCTCGTTGTTTGGTATATGGCGATGGTAGAGGAAGATCTGCCAACGCGAACTGCGGCCCAATTTTCGCAATTTCTCGTCCTTCACGCGATCAGTATTATACGTTAATCAAGGAATAAGTTGCTTGCTTTATTTGGTTTCGTACATCGTCACTGATCGCACTCACGACAATATCGTCGGCGGGCCGTTGGGCACGCCGCTTTCGAGCTTGCATAGTCGTCCGAGATGACAACAACGCGATTCTCGTCTATATATAGCGCGCTTGTTAGATCTGTCTATCTATGAGGCACGGTATATGGAACTTACGTTCGACTTGACAGGCGGCTTCGACTTGACAGGCGGCTCGACAGGAGCAGCCGGAGACCTTGGGGTGAACTCCCCGGAAACACCATCATCGCTAAATGTGTCCATTGGAATGATCGAGAAAAGGAACGCGGATCGACGGCACAGCTATACGAACAGAGAATTCGACGCACAGATTCAGAAAATCAGACTCTATGATCCGTGGCCTATGTATGAAGGGCAAACACCGATTGGGCTCTAGGACAGCTTCTAATGATATAAACAATCCATCTTACTGTAGTGTAAACAACACACAAAGCTCGATTACCCTTTTCTATCAACTCCAACCGCTCGGCCTCTGAACCAGGTCAGCACGGCCGCACTCGAATTTTCACACGCTCTGTAGGAGTTGCAAGGCGCCATTCCACATCCAGACCTAGCGTACCGCTCGCAGTCTCCTATGACCCAAATCTTTATTCATACAGATCGAATTCGACTGGCGATCAAAGGCCCAGAACCGTCCGCATTCCTTGGGGAAGCGGTCGCGAAGCTTGATGACCCCTTTCTACCCAATCCAACCGCTCGGCCTGAGCCCGGCCAACAGGGCTGCCTTCGAATTTTCCACACGCCAACTCTGTCCCCTATGACGCAGGTGTTCATACATACAGATCGAATTTGACTGGCCCTTGAGGCCTAGAGCAGTCGTCATTTCTTGGTAAATGATCGCGAAGCTTGACATTGACCGCCTTAATCCACTCCAACCGCTGGGCCCCTGAACCGCTCCCAACTTTTTCACACACCGTGGCTTGCAACTCCGTGAGAGTTAGTAAAAAAAGGGCCTATACAATATCCAAAGGACGTGGAACGCCGCTCTTAGGACGTAGGGGTTTATACATACAAAGCGAAATTGACAGGCGATTGAGGCCAGAGCGGCCCTCATCTTTTGGTAACTGATCGCGAAGGCTAGCAATTTCTACGTGATGAGACGCAACAAATGCGTACCGAGAACAACTGAAGCTTCGAAAAGGGCCATCCCATATCTGGCACGCCGCTCCTATAACGCAAGTGATTATATGACACCGCTCGTATTCGGCGGCAATGATATGGCTACGGTTGTGGATAGAGTGGGTAAATGTTCAAATGAAATCGAACTGATCATAATCTTCGTGCCGTCTCGCCACGAGACGTGGCGAGTTGCCAGCCACTGCTCTCTCTGATATCGCTGACCCACATCACGATCCTGGCTGCGGTGAGCACGGTCTCGCAACGCCAACACAGATCAGTGAGAACGTCAGGAGAGATACTGACACCACAATCATCGCACCAGACGCCGATTGGAATTGAAATCATCAACTGCCGCTTGGGATGAAGATGGTAGATCCTATAAACCCGATCCGTTCTTTGCAACCCAGCAATGCTTTGGCGTATGCGTCCGTATAGCAGCTTGAATCCGGCGGCAATAGGTCGAGACGACCGCCACAGCCCAGGGGTGACCAAGACCACGAGACGATCAGTGCACACCGCCCATACACGTTGCTCACGCAAAAATGTTGATCAGTCAGAAGCCACTGTAACTAATTGGAACTTTTGCACATATAGTATTACATTATATAGGAGATTCACTTGGCAACCGCCCCGTTACCGACCTAGTTCTCTTTTTCCTTCACTGCTTCTGTCTATCCTCCGTTCTGTCTATCCTCCGCTGCTTCTGTCTATCCTCCGTTCTGTCTATCCTCCGCTGCTTCTGTCTATCCTCCGCTGCTTCAATCTATCCAACAGTAAAACGATGGCTTCTCAATGGAATACGAAAAACGCGCGGGCTCGTAGCCCAATAACCACACGAGCTCGGTCTCAAGCAGCGCGTGTAACATTTGCTTTGGACGAAAATGAGGAGCAGCAGACCGATGATCGGCTGGACCGCAGCCCGAGCTCAGTAGCGTCGACGCAGCCCCTCTCTCTCAAGGATGAGGAGAGAATTCACAATATGGCCCAGAGACGTCAGCCATTGATGTCGAAAGAAGATATGCCCAAGGAGGAGGAGATGCTTCGCACTTTGTCTCAGAGACGTTGGCCATTGATGTCAGAAGAAGGAATGAATCCGCCGCCACACCAAGAACCGCTCGCACCCTCACTCCCCCTTTTCCGGCTGCCATTGAGATCAGTGTCCAGGGAAATGTCGATTCCCCCACGCATCGGACCCTCTATCGGGAGCTTCTCAATTTATTCAGACCCAGGCAAGAGCCGGGAAGCAACACCCGGCCCAAGTTACCGCGAGCCTGAGATCAGTGGCTCGAGCCGCCGTTACGACGAGGGCTCATCACATCGGCACCCTCACGGGCGCCACCGATCCCCTCCCCCAGACGATCAGATTCCCCACTGGGCTAAAAGTCTGATCAAAACCCAGGCAGACCACCAGATTCGGCAAGTACAGGAGATGGTCCGCCAGCAGACTCGCCAGACGGAGCTGTTGGAAGAACTCCTGGAAAGAAGCGTGGCTGATCGCGCGAAATCGAGCAACATCGAGCCGCCAACCTACAAGGTCAAGCGGCTCACCGTCGCCGCGACGACCGACGAAGTGCAAGACTGGATCTGCGCGATTAAAGAGGCCAACCAGCTGAAACCCGGATGCTCGGACCGGACACAGATTGACTGGGCTATGGGGCATATGGCCCACGAATTGCAGACGCGATGGCGGACTCATCGCAGCTCCTTGGATTACGATGATCCGTTGGCAGAGGCCACGCTGAGCGACTTCTGGGCGTTCATCAACCAGATCGGTCTGAACTTCGCGATTCGACAGGAGAGGCAGAGAATGAAGCCTGAGAGCGGCGAATCACCACAGGATTTCTATGATCGGTGGCTGGAGATGGTCTTGAGGTTGGAACGAAACGTAGTGCTTGGGCAGAGATTGGACCTTGCCCTTGAATTTTTTGCACTGCTGCCGGAGCAGCTACGTAAGTCACTCGAAGAGCGCGGCGTGCCTATCAAAAGTGCCCGAACTGTTGCTTCAATTGCGCAGCGGCTATGGATAGAGCAACGTGCCCTCGGTGGGGAAGAAAAAGAAACCAGTCGTTCAGGGCGGCGTAAACGATCCCACGCGGACAGCTCGCATGTAGATGACGAGGGGAAAGAGGATGGCAAGGGAGCCCGGGGACGCAGCGACCGCCGCTTGAATGAAGATCGCAGCAAAGCCAGTAGGCTGACGGCCCACGGCAAGTTGCGATGCTATGCCTGCGGCAAGCTTGGGCACAAGGCTGCCAACTGCTCGGAGCAGAAACTTGTGAAGGAAGAGAAGCCGCGTTTACCAGACAAACCGCTTTCCCAGCCAACCAAACAAGTCATTGACCTCGTGTTGTCAGACACTGAAACGGTAACCATCAAGCCAGAGTAAGGTATGTTCTTTTTACCCGCAACCAAATAATACAGCTTGGCGGCTCAGCTGATCTCGTAATCAAACAGAATCTGCTGGCCATTATAGGGAGCTGTGACCCTTGGTTACAGTGTCAACGCGCGGCACTGGCCAGAACCCCTACGTTGCAAGTGGAAGCTCGGGAGGGGATGACGATCCGCGGGCCAAGGTGAGCCAATGGACCTGGTTGAAGTCGGGCAAAAGCGAGTAGTTAAGCCGGGCTGAAGAGCCGCTTGGACGAAAGTGCGCTGATCTTCGATCGAGGTGGGCAAAAGGCCAAGGCCGCGAAGAACGATGAAAGCCCCCTCCTACGTTGCAAGTGGAAGCTCGGGAGGGGATGGCGATCCGTGGGCCAAGGTGAGCCAATAGACCTGGTTGAAGTCGGGCAAAAGCGAGTAGTTAAGCCGGGCTGAAGAGCCGCTTGGACGAAAGTGCGCTGATCTTCGATCGAGGTGGGCAAAAGGCCAAGGCTGCGAAGAACGATGAAAGCCCTCTCCTACGTTGCAAGTGGAAGCTCGGGA